>CM057387.1:41877500-42280000 GCA_030015415.1 Cynopterus sphinx
AAGCACACACAGGGGGAGAAGTCAAGTGAGACATAGCAGGAGGACAGCTGTCTACAAGTCAGAGAGGCTATGCCAGAATCCAGCCCTGCTCACACCTTATCTAGGACATGTGGTCGCCAGAATTGTAAGAAAACAAATTTCTGTTGTTTAGGCCCCCCAGTGTGTGGTATTTTGAGCTGGCAGCCTGAGCTGACTAAGACAGAAGGCTAATACAGATCCTAACTCTTCAGAAAATAAGTGCTGCTCCTTGCCAGCCCTGCTTCAGCCTCAGGCTGTCTCAGGTCAGGATGACTGGGTTCTGCCAGCTCCTCAGGTCGCTGCCTTTCCACCCCACTCTCACTAAGCAGGTAGGACTGACCAGCAAGTCCTGCTGGCTATGCCTTCAAAATGGATTACAGTAGCTTCTTACAGCTTGTCACCTTCCTGTCTCTGGGTTAACGATTGTAGAAAAATATGAGTCAAACTGTGTCCATCTTCCTTGAAAATGCCTCTGTTTTCTGTATGACCAAGTAACTGCTCAGCTGGCTATAAGGACCTATGAGGTCTCTTCCCACTGGCCATTCCCTTTGTCCATCCACATCCACTGCTGCTCTCATTCCGTTTCTCACCCTTCCTCATTCCTCCCTTGACTGGCTGTTCCTGAAGTGTTCCAGGCACTCACTTGCCACTTTGCCTTTGTCCCCTCTGATGACTTTGCCTACAAATGTCACCATCTCCTCAGGTCTGTCCTTATGCTTCACATCAGGAGCGGCTTCCCAGAAGCCTCTACTTAGGAGAGCAGACCCACTCTCTCTCCAGGCACTTTCCAACAATCTCCCAACATGCTATGTCCCTCTTTCAGGAGGTGTCCACGAGGGCAGCTGCTTTCCCAGCTCCCAGAACAGCAGCATGTTGGTTCTGTGTGATGCCTGTTGTGTCACTGTGCTAGACTGCAGGGCAGTGACACCAGAGAGGCAGAGAGCCTATGGAAGGAAGCAGGGATTTCTGCTGTGCGAAAACAAGTAGTCCCTTCACCTGTGTCCATCCTGGAGTTCAACAAGTCTGTCAGAAGAGATGGCTTGATTGTGACGGTCACTTCACAGGATAACATATCAAAAACCAAGTTGCACACCTGAAACATATACAGTTCTTATTTGTGAATCATAAGTCAATGAAGCTAGAGAAAATAACAAAAAGATACAGTGTCACTTTGCATCTTCATTTTTTTCTTTTCTATTCATCTATAATACTTTGTAATCATCACGTGACCAAATGCTTGCCAGTTACATATATCTTAAGCTGTCATCATCTATAGAAAAAATCAAGAGCCTTGAGAAAGTTCTGATGACTTGTTATGTGCTACATTTCTATATAGAAGTAATTAAGCTCGGAATATTAACACTGTAAGAAGAACTGAAACTTCAAGAGAAAAAAATAATTTTTATTTTAAAAATGACATGAATATTTTAAGAGGTAATTATGTTACCCAAGCCTTATATATTTTTTATTCATACCTTCCTAAGACTTATGTGCTCATAGTTTTGCCTTAAAATATACTGTTTTACAATTGAAATACTGATTATTAAATTTTACACAACACACACACATACATGTGTATGTATGTTTCCTATTGAAGCTATTAAAATGAAAAGAAATTCATTTCATTAGTTAGACATTTTCCCAGCCACTCAGCTTCTCAGAACTCAAGTTTCCATGCACATCGCTAAGCAAAATGACGGCTGTGGCCACATGACTTGGGCAGAGCATATGCTGTATGCTTCATCAGGGGCTGGACCACAGATGGTCTTGGCAAGAAAAAAAAATGCTGAGATGTCCTAAACTAAACTGCAGAGGCCAGAGAGTGAGAGCAACCTACCAGTTAATGCTGCTGGCCAGCCAAAGAAAGACCCTTGGTGCCTGGGTATTTGCTGGTGCTGTGAGTCAGCCTGCAGGCACGTATTAGTGCCACCTCACCCTACCACACCTTGCACCGTGGGATCCATCAGGCCTGCTGCCTGCACCAATCCATGCAGTAGATTTCCTCCTCACAGACTATACTCATGTTACACAACTGCCCCACTTCACAGTGTCCCACCCACCTTGTCTGCAGCCAACAAAAATTTTTTCAGAGCAGCTTCATTTTTCTTCCCTGAACATAAGATGTAAAAGTGTGGTTAACCAGGATGCTCATCAACTAGGACTGCTGGGTGTTCAGACATCTCAGCCTAGGGCCCAGCCTGCTTTGACCAGCATTTGGCTCAACAAACATTTTCTTTCAGAAAAGCTTTTGGAACAAATGTTTTTGTCTAATTGTCTCATCAAGCTCTATGTGGGGTAAGCAATACACTCCCAAGACAGCTGAAATTGGGGCTCAGACCCCAAACAGAACGTCGGGCCCCCCATAGTATGGTGCCCGTGAATGCAGGAAATGAATGCTGGTTCTGACCCAGTCCCACTAGGGCAGTTGTAGGGTGTTGGGTTTAGACCCCAGCTGCTTCCTAAAATGGGAAACCCTGAGGTGAATTGTGGCAGGGATTTGTATTTTTAGAACGGCGATCGACTCTTAGAAAAGATGGAAAGACAAACTAATAACTAGTAAACGTGCTTGTTGTTTCATATTATATGTAATTTAATATGTTTTAGAAAAAAATGCAGGCTAGTATAATGTTTTCAGTGTGAAGAAACTCCTTGTAGAGTGCGGGTGACCCCAGGAAGGGTGCGTGGGGAAGCCTGGGTTAAGGCTTTGGGAGGAAAGGGTTGCACAGAAACCTCCCAAGTGGCTCGGAGAACTCTGGCAGTTTTATTTGATCCATAGGACCTTACAGAGAAAAGTGAGAACAGACAGAAAAAAATAGAATTTACCTCCTGGGCACTATATGTTCTGATTTTCCAAATGACTGTGTTCACTGCTGTGAGCAGGGGATGGGGTTCAGGCTGCAAGATTTCAGATTTACTTGCTACGTTTGATGTAGAACATTTAAGATCTACTATCTTTGCTGATTTCAGTTATACCGTATAGTACTATGAACTATAAACACACATTCCCAGAACTTAGTCATCTCAGAACTGAAAGCTTGTACCCTTATATTTCAGTCAGCTTTGATGCCAGCTAAGCCTCCTACTTATATGCCAGTGATAAAGAAATGATAATGTCACACAGCCTCCTCTCAGCCAAGACTGTTTCCCCTCTTACACATCCTTTCCAGACACACAGCCAGACTTGATGCTTGAGGAAATGAGCTTCACACAGATGTAGCTTCACGGGCACACACACACACACAGCCCTGCTGCTGGCCCAATGTCTGAGCTGAACTGCAATGTTCAGGAGCTGACTGTGATTCACTCTGTAGAATTCCAGTACCCATCAGAACACTGTAGTGCCTTGGGGAAAAAAAGAGAACACCATTAGGCTCAGTTAGTTATCAGATTGCTTTGCTGAAGTAACAAGGTTTTTATTAAATGAACTGAAGTTTTAAGTAAGAATGTTGAGAAACTGCCTTACTGTTTCCCACAGTGGCTTCTCCAACTCATGTTCACACCAACACTGCATGAGGGGTTTCTTTTTTTCTACATCTTGACTGGCACTTGTTATCTCATCTTTTTAATGATAACCATTCTGACAGGTGTAGTCTTATTTCTGTTTCTCTGATGGCTATTGATGTTGAGCACCTTTTCATATAGATGTTGCCAATACCTGTACTACCCTTTTTATTGCACTTTTATTCATAATAATCAAGAAATGAAAACATCTAAGTGTCTGTCAACAAATGGGTGGACTAAGAAAATGTGTTCATATATATAATAGAATATTATTCAGCTATACATAAAGGAAATATAGCTGTTTGAGACAATGTGGGTGAAACTGGAGGGTATTAGGCTATATTGTATGAGATCACTTATATATGGAATCTAAAAAAAGCTGAACTCAGAGAAATACAAAATAGTATGAATGGTGGAGACTGAGGGATGTGGGGAGTGGGGAGATGTTGGTCAAACATGCAAACTTGTAGCTATAAGGTAATTAAGCTCTGAGGATGTAATGTGCTCCATTGTGACTATTGTCAGGGCTGCTGTGTAACATTCTTGGAATTTGCTAAGTAACTCAGAGAGATGATGGATGTGATAATTAACTGATCATGGTGACCACTCCATAGTGTATATGTCTATCAAAACATCACATTACACACCTTAAATATATGTGCAATTTATTTGTCAATTATATTTCAAAAATAAATTAAAAATTTAAAGTGAAATTTAAAAAACAATGTAAGAATGCAGATCTGTCATCCAAGACAAATGGAAACCCACATCTTGCAGGCTGGGCTATGTCTCCTTGACTGAGAACCTTTTTGTCCCTGCTCCCCGAGGAGGACAGACCACGACCATCACCACAGCTTCCTGCACAGCAGACTTCCCACTGTCTGGGGTCTGGACCCACCACAGGATGTTTGAACCTGCCCCTTCCATAATTCTGCACCTGTGGGACAAAGCAGGCTGAGCTCCACTTCCCGTGATGCATTACAATAAACCTGGAGACCCATGGGGACAAGGCTGTGACAATAATTGTTTTCACTGAGTATTTTCACATGTAAGTGCTTGCTGCAGGCCAGAGTGAGGCACAAGCATGGGGACCCTAGGGGAACATTTGTAATACAGTTCTGTGGAATTACAGAATGTAGCGTCTGTGCACTGTTCTCTTAAAGAATATCTGATTTTACGGAGTGAGGCCGTATGAAGCAAAGCAGTTATAGACTCTGTTTCTAGATTAGAGTTTCCCACGCTTCCCAAGGTGAGCCATGGTGACTATAGTTCATTTATTCAGAGGTAAAGGGATTCCCAAGGTATTTGCTTAAAATGCCACATTCACTTAGTAAATTCTGTGATTTCTAATGAGAGATGGATGCACCTTGGTTTTACAGCAAGAGGTTGCACCAGTATTTCTTACTAATAATCACACATCTGAAAACTGAGAGTCAAACCTAATTTAATGCAATTAAATGTTTACTACAAGCGCCTCTTAGGTTAAATAAAGGAACTGGACACCAAGAAGGTGTTTCTGAAGAATGGCCTTGGCCATCAAGATGAGCCTGACTACAACTATAACAGGCCCTAGTTAGGAAGTTGATTTCCTTGACTAAAAGTCTGTCTTGGGTTTCCTTCCCCTTGGGGTCTAATCAGATACAGAGCCAGAGGCAGCAGGAATTAGTGCTCCCCAAAACCTGGGGACCTCAGCCTGAGGCTGCAAAGTTACAACTAAAAGATAAAATGTCCTGGGCTCTGAGTATAGCACAGTTAGCACTGTGTTTATATATTTGAAAGCTGCTGAGACAGTAGATCTCAAATGTTCTCACCACACAAAAAAAGAAATGGTTATGCATGGAGATCTCAGCCAACCTACAAAATCATTCATACTGCAACATGTAATTATATCAAATCAACACCTGTATACCTGAATTCATACAATGTTATGTCAACTATATATCTATTAAAAACAAAAATAAAGCTGTGACATACTTTTTTAAAAAAGAAAATTGGAATAAGAAATGCCCACACATTTGGGATTTAGCCACATAACCCAGATTAACTTTCCTCAGTAAGATGTCTTTCAACTGAAAACATTACAAGAAAGAAGTGTTCAAAGTTATTATTGGATGTGTCAAAGCACTGGCTATTTACATTATTATCTTTATTATTGTTATATTAATTATTGAGAATACAGCAGAAAGACAAAAGAGCTGTTTCTAAAAGCATTTGAACAATAGTGATTTATTCCAGAAAAAAAATGCCAAGTTTAAGATTACTACACTACATATAGGTTCGTTTAATTTCCATTACAATGAGTGTAAACCACCTGCCCTCTAGCATCTATCAATCCTCAATAACTTATTGACTTCTGCAGCTTCATCTCTAATCTTATTAGGACGTACACCTCATGAGGGGTGTGCAGGGGGGAGCCAAGCTTTGTGCTGAGAGAAGAGGATCCTTTAGCAGAGAGTGTGGAAAGAATTCAAAACACAGGTCAATGTTAGAGTCAAAAGGAAAGTTTATTATAAAATGAGTAACACTCCACAGACAGAGTGTGGTCTCCTCTCAGAGGCAGAGGGTGAGAGGGACTAAGAGAGAAAAACATTGAGAAGGAGCCTCTGTTTGCTGTTTACATGAGGGTTTCAGAGACATTCGTTTCTGTGGACCCTGCTAGCCCAGAGCTTGCAAACACTTGCAAAACTCTGGGACATCAGACAAGCTGTCTTTTATACCTAGCCACGTTCTTGCTGGTACTTTAAACTCCAGGACCAAGACCGGTCTTTCATCCAGCATTTTTGGCTCAATAAAGCCTTGACTGACAAAAAAACTTCAGTCGTGGAAAGTAAAGATTTTTGTTTAAACAAAGGTGGCTACTCATTATGATTTTGATTTGTGTTTCCCTGATGATTGGTGAGACTGAGCACCAGTCTCTGGACCTGCAAGTCTTCTTTGGAGAAATGTTTGTTCAAGTCCCTTGACCATTTTAAAATTATGTTTGTTTTGTTTTGTTTTGTTTCTTTTTGTCTTGTTATTGAGTTGTAGGAGTTCCTTATATATTTTGGAAATGAACACATCATATATATATATATGATTTGCAATATTATTCACTTAAAATTTTGTTAAAAGGGTAGATCTCATGTTTAATTTTTTTAACACACACACACACACACACACACACACACACACTGAGCAAAAGGACACAAGGACACTCGGAGGTGATGGATCTGTTTACTACTTTAGTTGTGGTGATGGTATCAATAGTGCTTATCTATGTTCAAAACCGTCTAATGGTATACGTTAATTCTATTCAGTTTTTTGTTTATCAATTTCACATCAATAAATCTGGAAAAAATAATGGAAAATGGTCTTTGAAAATCTGTTTAATAATATAGAAAGATGTATGTGAAAAGTATATTCTCCTTTTTGAGATTTTTAAAAGTAGTATGTGTTCATAGACCAAAAATGATAAATATACATCAAAAAACACATGGAAATTGTTTCTGGGTAGCAAAATTCTGGAATCTTTAAATGATTTTTATGTTTTCTTGTACATAATAATTTCTTGTAAGATGAACACATGTGATTAAACATTTGGCTTTAAAAGCACAAAGTGAGATGATAGTTCTCTGTCAGAGTAAATAGAAAGGGTAGTGTGTCCTTCTTACATGAAGTCCATATAAGTAAAACCTAAACTGGTTAGTGGGCAGGAGACCAAACAGGGAAGCCAATGTCAGAAGGAGGACTCCTAGGGAGGACAGCAGTGACCACTGACCTGCAGTAGGCCCTATGGGCCAGAGCCACCATCTTCCCATAACTCGCCAAGATGAGCAACACAAGGGGAAGAGAAGAGGCATCTGCTGCGTGTTCTCTAGGCCTTTTAGAAAACATGGAGCTGGCCATGTGCATATGCGTCACCAGACAGGTGGTGCTGCAGAAGAGGGGAATGGGCACTGTTCAGTCCACCGGGGTTCCCAGGACAAAACTAAGAGTCCTTAGTGTCACACAGCATGCAGGTGGCCTGTTGTGAGCAAACAAGTCAAGGGCGAGGTTCTTGCCAAGAGAATTAAGGCATGTATTGAGCACAGTAAATTCTCCAAGAGCCCAGAAAGCTCCTTGAAGTCTGTGAAAAAAATGGTCATAAAAGAAGGATGCCACAGAGAAAGGTGCTGAAGTAGCAGCCTGCTCCTCTTGGAGAGGCTCTCAGTGAGTGCCATGGAAAGGACACTTTCCCCATGAGTCCATACTGTGATGGGTAGAAAAATAAAGACCCCTGAACTGTTAAAAAGAAAAAAGTAAAAAAGAGAAAAATGGGCAACATTGGGTGGGTAACCCCCATGCAGGGACTAGTGTCTCTCTTCTTGCGCACAGCACTGAGACTCAAAAATAGATTGGGTGCTGTGCTTTGCCATTCGCCTCAGCCACTGCCATTTCAGAGTATTCTATAGTTCACTGAAAGCTCACTTTTATGCATCCCATCCCCACCTTACAGACAAAGAGAGCGAGGTCCAAGAGGTGCATCTTTCAGCCTTCAGAAGTGGGATTAAAGTTTTTTCTGGGTTGATTATGCCAGGGCGGCCAGAGACCAAATTAAGGACGCCGAAAAAAGTGTTGACCTTCAGTGTCACCACAGCTCCATCACTGAATGACTGAGACCCAGTGGGGTCTGATTTAATTGAGTATTTGGGGATGAACAAGTTTATTTGTGATCAATAAATGGTTTACTGGGCCCAGTGCTGAGTGTGAGAAAGCCAATGTTCTTGAACAATGCTGGTTGAAATGAAAATACTATAACCATCTCAGTTACAATGATGAATTGAATACATGTATCAATACTTCCTCCTGAAACAACACACCAAAAAAAGACAGGATAAGTACTTTAAAAGGTAGAATGCCATGAGGAGAAAAAAAAAAAGCATAGATAATAGAGGTTTTGTTCATCCCTCTGGTGACTAAATCAAAGTTGTGATGGAAACAAGATGCAGTAGCAAGAAAAAAATGCCTGGAATTCTGATGAACAAGGCATACAACTAGGGAGAAATCCAAGGAATCACCCTGCAATGGCAGAAGATAGGACCAGGTGAGGACATGGGGCTGCTAAGTATTGAGCTGCTGAGTGAGACAAAGGCTGCGGCAGCGGAAGTGGCAGCGGCAGAAGCCTCTTAAAGGGGCCTCGTCGGCGAGCTGATATTCGCAGACCAGCTCTTTCTAAGCACGAGTGTCCATTTGGCTGTGTGCAGGAGACACCAGGGACTTAGCAGGAAGACATTGTCGTAGTGAGGGCTGAGGTGAGACTCTGTACAGAAGTGCCAGCAGTATGACTGTTCCCTGTTGATCCCTCCCTGTTCCCTGTGTGCAGAGACACAGTGCTGCCATAGCCATGTGGTCATTAAACTGGATAACAGAAGTTGCTCCACCTAGAGGATTCCCTAAAACTCTGCCTCCCCCAACTCAGGCCCCCACCCAAATCACATCCAGGTATATCCTCAGCAAGTCTGGTGCTCCTTGCTGAGACTCACACTGGTGAAGGCAGTTGGCTTCAGTTTCTGATGTGGCCTTTGAGGCAACTGTAAGCACAGTATCTGTAAATTGCTTGCTGAATTAACAGGTGGCATTGGAGGGGTAGAGGCTTGAGCTAAATTTAGCCTATAGCTGAAACCCTCTCAAGACTGTGCCACTAGATACCTACTTCACAAATCCACATTAATAAGACTGGGAGACTTAGGAGCTTTGGTTTGTACATAGAAACAGACACGGAAAGGCAGCCAAAATGAGAAGACAAAGCGGCAGAAACCATATGAGAGAACAGAACAGAGGTCCAGATATAATGAAGTCCAATAATCTAACAGATGCAGAGTTCAAAACACTGACTATTAAGATGTTCAAAGAACTTAGGGAAGCATAGATGAATTCAGGGAGAATGGCAATAAAGAGATTAAAAATTAAAATGAAAATTATAAAAAAGTCTGAAATGGAGAACACATTATTTGAGATGAGAAGTATGTTAAATGAAACAAAGGAATAAATAAAATGAATCTAAAAAAAGATATCAGAAAGGCAAGAGATAAGATGCCAAGACTATAAAAATAATTTAAGGAGCATATGGGACACTACTAAGGATCCAAATATCCATCTGATCAGCATAACTGAAGAAAATCAAGATATTGAACAGCTGTTTGAAGAAATAATAATGGAAAACTTCCCTAACCTGGTGAAAGAAATAGACATAAAACCCCAGGAAGCTCAGAGAACCCCCAAAATCAGGGATTCGAAGAGGCCCACACCAAGACACATCATAATTAAAATGCCAAAGTTTAAATACAAAGAAAAAATATTAAAAGCAGTGGGAGAAAAACAGATAGCTACCTATTAGGGAACACCCATAAGACTTCCAGCTGACTTCTCAAAATAAACTATGAAGGACAGAAGGACCTGGCAAAAAATATGAGACAGGATGAAGACCCAGGGTCTACAACCAAGAATACTTCATCCAGCAAAGCTACCATTTAGAGTTGAAGGACAGATAAAGAACTTCCCAGACAAAAATAGGCTAAAGGAATTTATCATCACCAAGCCAGTCATACAGGAAATGTTGGAGGAACTTCTTTAAGAAGAAAAAACATGTATCAAAAACAAGAATAAAGAATGGCAACAACTACATTTCTATCAATAGGTACCTTAAAAGGAAAAGAATTAAGTGCTCCAACCAAAAGACAGAGTGGCTGAAAGGATAAGAAAACAAGATCCCTGAAAATGCTGCCTATGAGAAACTCACTTCATATTAAAAGACACACACAGACTAAAAAGAAGGGGATGGAAAAAGATACTGCTTTGATAGACCTAGAAGGTATTGAGGTCAGACAGAGAAAGATAAACATTATATGATTTCACTTATATGAGGAATCTAAGGGGAAAAAAAGAATAAACTAATAAAAAAAAAATGGCTTACTAGCGTGGTTCTCCAATTCTAGCGAACAGTGGGAAGAAGACAGCCCAGTTACTGGTTTAGCAGGGAATTCACATTTCTGAGAGTTCTCTGGTGACTCACACTGTAGGTCTGGGACCAGGCTTTGAGAATCTCTGGTCTGGGGCCTTGCTGCTCAAGAGGCCAGCAGGAGTGACAGCAGCTGTGAGCTTGTTGAAAGGGAAGATGTTGACCTCCCTTGAGAGAATAAGAATCTGCATGTAACGGGGTCCTCAGATGATCTGTATGGATGTGAGCTTGGGAAGCAGGGCTGTGGGACATCAGTTCTCAAACATGAATTAAGTGAACCAAAAGCCCAGAGAGGAGTGTGCAACATTCCTGTTTCGAACAGAGTTTTCTCAAGCTAGTGGTTACAACATAAAATTTAGAAATAATTATAAAGCACTCAAGGCCTCTGAGCTCTGACAATGGGTAGCAGTTAAGTTAAACCTATCAGCCTTTGTACCTGTATTCAGAAAAAAGGAATCGAACTAGATGAACACAGTTTCTGAATTAAACTAATCAGTTTCATATTGGATGAAAACTGAAGAAAACCAGGCCCCCGTTCTGCCCTGCACTGGGTGGGCCATGGTCAGTCACTCCCCTCCTGACAGTGATGGCTGAGTCAGTGGTGGCTAACCACCACCCCAAATTATCACTGCAGGCCAGCTTGTGCCTATAGCTGTGGGAGGAAGTAGGGGGCAGATAGTGCAGATGCACTGTCAGGTCATCTCCTCCCCCTATGACATGGGCCTGGGATGACACCAAGAAGAAGAGTGGTCCACTTTTCTACCTCAGAGGCCACCAGGTCCATCCCACCCACATACTCCTCATCTTCTGGGGTCAGACCTCTGAGCAAAGGTATTCATCTTGATTTGGTATTTATGGCTAGAGGAACAATCAGGCATTTCTTTCTTTCTTTCTTTTTCTTATCAGAGGCTTTCTTCTGTGTGTTTGGAAGATAACAAAATATTGGGAATCTTCAGATACCAGATTTTAGGGCAATAGAAAAGCCACTCTCCCTGCAATCCTGGGTTTCCTGAAAAGGCAAATGAACCCAGTGTTAGGTTTATTCTCACAGTTTTCATGTTTTCTCACACTATGCACACACACACACACACACGCACATGCAACGCACATGCACACAGATACACAGAAACACACACACACACACTTGCACACATACGTATGCACATACACGCATGCACTAAAAAAATGTGCCTTCCTTCTCCCCGCCCTCTAAATGGTCCCTTCCTACTCTCTAACATGCCCGTCCCCTGGGAGCTAGCGGTTGGTGGGAGCACAAGCAGTGGTCAGATGCAACATCCTGCCCCATGTCGTGCCTTTCATTGTTCGGCCAAAACTGTCCAAAAGAGCAAAACTTAGAAGCTAAGAACTTGACACACTGCGAGGATGGGAAATAATCTCTTGAGAGAACTAGGGTGAGTCTTGACTCTGGGTGTTGACCTTCTGGGGAGAAGGCAGCTGGCTTTTCACATCTGGACTGGCAGGTTGTACTTTAAGTAGGCTGAGCCTGAAAATGGCACCCCCTTGAGAACACACAGCATAAGCATGTCCTATGTTCTATTTGGTGAATTACTGTGTGGTTCATACTTATATACTAAAATATTATCTGAAATTCAAATTTAACTATGCATCCACTATTTTATCCAGCAATTCTAGACTAGTCACTTGAATATTTCTGCACCTCTTTCCTCAGTTATGGAGGTTATCTTCCTATTTATCAGCTTCAAGGGGTTGACATAAGAATAGACAGTCAGTTACTTAAAAATTTATGGATGCAAAATAATGCACTCAGATGCTTTTGATTTAAGTAGTGCTATTATTGGTGATTCTCTTCCCCCCTCCTCTGGCCAGCATTATTGAAATATGAATGACAATTAGTTGCTCATATTTACACTGTACAATGAGTTTTTTTTGATTATAGCTGGCACACATGATATATTAGTTTCAGTTGTATAGCATAGTGATTAGAGCTCAAGTGATCACCCCACTAAATCTAATAACCCTCTTCCTTCTTACATATTTTTACAACATTGTTGACTATTTTCCTTATGCTACACTTTATATCTCCATGTATATTTTGTAATTATACATTTGTACTTTTCTTAATCCCTTTGCCCTTTTTCACCATACCCTCCAACCCTTCTCCCATCTAGTACCTCTCAAAATATTCTCTATATCTATGAATTTGTTTCTGTTTTTGTTGTTGTTTATTTTGTTTAGATTCCACATGTACGTGAAATCATGAAATATTTGTCTTTCTCCATCTAACCCATTTCATTCAGTGCAATACACTCTATGTCCTCAAGGCAATATCTTTTTCCATCTCCTTCTTTTTAGTCTGTGTGTATTTTGCCACTATTATTTCTGGGTCTCTATTCTGTTCTATCATACAGTTTCTGCCTCTTTATCTTCCCATTTTGGCTGCCTTTCTCTGCTTGTTTCTATGTACCAAGCAAAGCTCCTCAGTCTCCTGGTCTTATTAACATGGATTTGTGTAGTAGGTGTCCAGTGGCACAGTCCTGAGAGGGGTTCAGCTACAGGCCAAGTTTAGCCCCAGTCTGTGCCTCTCCAGAGGCACCTGTAAAGATTTAACAAACAATCCTCAGAAGTGCCCAGAAGTCTAGGCACTTTTCAGCAAGGAGCACCTGACCCCTGAGGACATACCTGGATGTGGCTTGGGTGGGTCCATGAGTTGAGCAGGCAGAGTTTCAGGGAATCCTCTCAGCAGAGCGACCTGTGTTATCCAGCTTGATGATGTCTCAGCTATGTCAGCACTGCATTCCCACACTGGGAGGGAGGAGGTCTCAACACTTCTGCCTGGGATGGAGCATCGCTTCTGGCCCTCACTCTGACAGCTCAGTGACCCCCTATAAATTTCTGGTGCCCCCAGAGCAGCCCACCCAGTGCTGGTGCTCAGAGTGAGCATGTCTGTCACTGCGAAAGTCCGCTCACAAACATGGCCCTTTAGAGAGGTGTCTGCAGCTGCCACTGCTGTGGCCTCTGTCCCACTCAACTGCTCCAGACCAGGCAATCTCATGCCTTTACCCCATCCTATCTCTTCCCATTCCACAGTTATTAATTATTTGTCTTTCTAGTTGTAGTGCTTCTGTTTGTCTAGATCCCAGGTGACTTCCCTTGCTTTTTACTCCATGTTTCTGTCACAACTTTGATGTGGTCACAAGAAGGATGAACAAATCTTCTATCATCTATACCATTTTGACTTCTCTTTCTATTGGTAATTTTTATCTCTATTCTTTGAAAATACTTTTGAAGTTGTAGAACAGATATAGATAACAGGCATTATTCTTTTTACATCTTGCCTATATCATCACCCCACTCTGCATCCATTGTCCTTCAGTCCTTCCAGGCTGTACCTTTATACTATGTTCTATAACGAGACTATGTTTGTACATTGGCACATACCATTCTACAGGTGTAAGGGACATGACCTATCAATTTGATATATTTGTATATTGCAATGTGACCACTGTCACAGTGTAACAAACATCTCTATCATATCACATAATTGCCATTTCTTCACCACTTTCACGGTCACACTGCACTACAGTTATCCATCACTATTGTCATGTGCATGAGGTCTCCAGACATACTGTCTGTAGCTGCAAGTTTGTACCTTAAAAAATGGCTCCCCCAACCCCTGGTAATTACCATTCTACTCTGTTTCTACTGGTTCACTTTTTGTAGATTTCACATGTAAGTGATATCATACAGCATTTGTCTTTCTCCGTCTGACTCACTTAGCAGTTTCTCTAAGGTCCATTCATGTGGTCACAAATGGCAGGTTTTCCTTCTTTCTCTTGGGTGACTATTCCATTATATAGATATAGATATATATGTGCATAGAAATAGAGATGAACCACACCTTTGTCTATTAATCTATTGACAGACACTTAGGTTATTTCCATGTCTTGGCTATTTTGCATAATGCTGCAATGAACATGGGGGTGTACATATCTGTTTGAGACCTGGGTTTCATTTATTTCCTTTGTATATATAGCCATAAGTGGGATTGCTGGATCATATGGTAGTTTTATATTCAAAAATAGTTTTCCAAAGTGGCTGAATAAATTTACAGTCTCACCAACAGTTATGAGTGTTCCCTTTTCTCTATGCCTTTGCCGATACTTAATCTCTCTCTCTCTCTCTCTCTCTCTCTCTCTCTCTCTCTCTCAATCTCTCTCTCTCTCTCTCTTTCTCTTGTCTTCTTGGTGGCAGCCAATCTGACAGGTGTGAGATGATATCTTACTGTGATTTTGATTTGTATTTCCCCAGTGAGCAGTGGTGCTGAATACGTTTTCATGTGCCTGTTGACCATTTGAATGTGTTTTTAGCATAGCCAGTTTGACCAGCCAGGCAACATTCTGACTATATCGCTCCTATATCCAACATGTATCTCCTTTTCCCACACTTCATGTGAGGTGCAGACTACTTATTTCAGAATTTAAGACTCTGTACATCCTGTTTGAATCACTTCCTTCTCCAGTATTTTTCTCACTTTGGGCTTTACTTCCACTGTCATGTATAGCAACTAGCCTCTAATTATTTCCCATCTCCTGGCAATTGTTGCTTTGAATGAATATCTGCAGCCCCTATGCCTCCCCAGAGCTTAGCATAAAGCAGACACTTAAAGACTGTGTATCTGAACCAGTGCAGGCACATAGCAGGTGGCTGTTCAGTGCCCTGACCACCAGAGTTTTTCTAGCTTTCGAGCCACAGAGCATTTCATTTCCTTGAACCACTCTTTGGAATTACTGGGCTCACAAGAAATCATTCATAGTGCTGCAGACACGATGGAGGAGTGGGGAGATTATGCTAGTGGGAGAGGGTAACAAACACACATATAATGCAGTGGGACAGGATGAGTGCCACAAATGAGATGCCGCTGAGGGAGCCAGGCGGTCCTGAAGACCTGGGCTTTTGGGATATGGTCTCAGCTTCCAGACAGAGACTCCAGGCAGAGAACTGGGGGCCCCATGTAGTGCTAGTTGGGAGCTCCCACAAGAGGAAGATAGTTGGCAAGGTGAACCCGCCACTAGGGTTCATGCGTATTTTTGAGGTATAATTAGCGTGCCCAAAACTGCACAGATTTAACATATACATAGAGTTTGAATGTGTGCAAACTCCTGTGACTGAAACACTAAATAGACCTGTCACCTCCAAAGCCTTCCTTGTATTCTTTTGAGGGTTTTGTTGTGATCTGGTTTCATTTCCAGAGCATTGTCACGAGACCTCCCAGCATGTTTTCAGGTGCATGGCACCATACTGAGAATTGTGGGTGCTGTGTTGTGCAGCATAGCTTCAGAACTTAAGTAGTAAAACCAAAATTTTACATCTAATGAGCAGCCCCTGGCAACTACCACCCTACTCTCTGCTTCTGTGAGCCTATTTTCGATTCATACAGTAATTTTCATTCTGAGACTGGCTTATTTCACTGAACATAACGCCCTCAAGTTTCATCTATGGTGTCACAAATGCCAGGATTTCCTTTTTTTTAAGGCTACATAATATTTTATTGTATATGCACACATTTCCTTTATTCATCATCAAAGAGTATATGGATTGTTTTCCTATCTTCATTATTATGAAAAATGCTGCAAGAAAGGTGGAGGTGCAGATATCTCTTGAGATCTTGATATTGCCTTTTTGTATCTATACCCAGAAGTGTGATTACTTGATCATATGATAGTTCTATTTTTAATTTTTTAATTGTTTTTCATAGTGGCTACACCAACTCACATTCCCACTAATAGTGATCAAACTTTTTGATTTCTCCACATCCTCATCAACACATGATATTGTTTGTCTTTTTGATAGTAGGCATCCTAACAGGTGTGAGGTAGTGTCTTATTTTGGTTTTCATTTGCATCTCCTTGATGATTGGTGATGTTGAGCATCTTTTCAAGTGTCTATTGGGCATTTGGATGTCTTCTTTGGAGATGGAGGACAGATAACACAATTGTGCTAAAAAAAGTTTAATTCAAACACGTGCTCTGATAAAAATATTACCCTTTCTTTAAGGTTAATCAATATTTATGGAAAATCTACATGAAACAGCACTCTTGGCCTCAAAAAAAATTAATCGTAGAGAGGAGACTTCAGTGGATGTCAATTCAAAAAAAAATAGATAAACCCCTTCAAGAAACACTGTAATTATTTACTTTTTGTAGGTTTTTTTTTAAAATAGATATTATATAACTGAAAGAGAATAAAATTTTGTCAAGGTAATTTTTGTTATTAAGCAGTGAAACCACCATGTAATTTCTTCCTTCCTTCCTTCCTTCCTTCCTTCCTTCCTTCCTTCCTTCCTTCCTTCCTTCCTTCCTTCTTCCTTCCTCTTTCTTTTCTTTCTTTCTTTCTTTCTTTCTTTCTTTCTTTCTTTCTTTCTTTCTTTCTTTCTTTCTTTCTTTCTTTTAAAGTTGTACAATGTGATGATTTAATATATATATATATATATTAAATCATATATATATATATATATATATATATATATATATATATATATATATACTGAAATGATTCCCAGGGTCCTATTTCTGATGTTAGGTCTGTGTCATTTGCACTACATTGCACAGCCTCTTTTTCAGACAGGACAAATACGAATGTGTTCTGGGTAGAAGCACAAACTGTGCTGTAGAAACCAGAGGGATAAATGAGTGCCAGTTTGGTTTGGTGATTTTGTGTATCTAAACATATGCTTGTCACACACTAAACTTTCTTTTTAAATGTTTAATATTGGATTTTTTTTTGTTTTTTTTGTTTTTGTTTTTGTATTCTAGTTGATTAGCAAGCAAAGTACCCTTTTAATACTGTGGACTTATTCCTTGTGTGTCAGCCATGTTAAAGAAAAAAAAGTCAGTAACACTAGTTAAAGATAGTAATGCAGACTATATTCGGGACCACACAATATGTATAGAGACCATCACAATAGGGTTTACAATTGGGAAGAGAGACAGACTCAACACCAGACATAGCCTGGGCAAGTGTGGCTTGCAGCCAAGGAGTAGGGTGGAGTCAATGGGTGGAAAATTACTGAGAGGAAACATCCAGGGTGAGGGAGTTCTGGCTAACCAACCCCCCACACCCCATGGGATTCTTGTTGAAGACAGGCCAGGCAATCAGACGTCACCTGTGGGTGCTGGAGGGTGAGGAACCTGGTCAGATATCACAAGTGACCAGATATTGAATGTAGTGGTTTCTGGTTAAACTGTCTTCCTAGAAAAACCCAGTTTTCCTTCTGTGTCCTCACACCCTCTCCACACTCACAGCACTTCTAATACCATATAGTTTTCCAAGCCAAGCAATTCTCTGAAAACAACAGCAGAATGCCCCAGGTGAAGGGCTGAGTTTCTCAAGCCTGTTTTCACCCACTTCAGATGCCAATCACCAGTCCAGGTCATCACCTGTGCTTCTGACCAATTGACTATAGATCTGCGGTTCCCACAATACCCTCCTTAGGTTTGATTAATTTGCTACAGTAGCTCACAGAACTCAGGGAAACACTTACTCATGTTTCCCAGTTTATTAAAATACATGATAAAGGATACAAATAAACAGCCAGATGAAGAGATGCTTAGCACAAGAACTAGGAGTGTCCTGAGTACAGGAACTTCTGTCTCCATGGAGCTGGAGTGTGTCGACCTTATACTACTCGATGTCTTCCAATCTGGAATCTCCTATACCCCAGACTGTTGGGGTTTTGTGGAGGCTTCCTTGTGTAGGCTTGACCATTTTCTCTAACTGTGGCTTGGTCCCTCTGGTGACTAGCTCCTATCCAGGATCCATTCAGGAGCCACCTAGAGTCTCCTCATTGAAATAAAAGGTACCTCTAGTATTCTTATCACTTAGGAATTTACCAAGTTTCCAGGCGCTCTTATCAGAAACTAGGGTCAAAGACTGAATACCATAATGAGACATACTGTAGTGCTCTTATCACTGGGGATTTGCAAAGCTGTAGAAACTCTGTGCCAGGGATGGGGATGAAGACCAAAGACATCATTCTTATTATAAATCACAATCTCACACTGTCTTAGCAGATTAATTACTAAAGGTAGATTTTTACAAAGAAGTACATAGAAGAGCCCAGAAGGTTCAGGAGCCTGACTAAAGTTGGATAACAAAGAATGTTTGTCAGCCATTGTAAATATCTATGGTTACAGAGTGGTTCTGCACTTGCTTCATTTTTTACTGACCAGAAAACCAAAATGTTGATGTAGTCAAATGTGTCAAATTTTTAACTCATGGGTTATGCTTTAGGTTTTAAGAAATAATTTAATTTCCTTTAACTGATTTCTACTTTAAAGTAAAAGTTGCACATAGTGAAATGAGCAAATTTTAAATGTAATACTTGTTGAGTTTTACAAAGTACAGTCACATAACCGGTGCCCCAATTGTGATATATAACTTTTCCATCATCCCAGAAAGGCCCCTCCCACCTCTTCTCAATCACCTCCAAACACTGTTCAGATTTCTATTTCTGCACTTGTCTTTTTCTTTTTTCTCCTCCTCCCCTTTCCTCTCCCCCTCCCGCTCCTCTCCCCTTCCTCCTCCTTTTTCTTCTCTTACAAATACACCCAACAAGTACTCTGTGTCTGTCTTCTCTCACTCAGCGTTCATGTCAGGATGATGCATCTGCACTGTGTGGTGCCAACATCTCAGTCCTTTAATTGTTGAATACCTAGAGTCAATTTATGTCCATCCATACCCATGAGCATAACTACACATTCTCACTGCGATGGCACTAGGGTTGTTTTCAGCTAGGGCTGTAATGAATACAGCCACTATAAACAGTCATGTGTAAGTGTTTTTGTGGGTGTCCCAGGCATAGAAATCCTATTTTATTCTCGAGTCTTTGTGAAGAAAAATTTCCCCACTCTTACATGACAAAGCTTTACTCTGAATATTCTTTATCTGACTTTATTTAGATATTGAATCTTTATTAGTATATGGCATCAAGTAGGGTTTTTGCTTTTTATCTCTCTCTCCAAAAGTAAGCTAGGTTTTACAACTTCATCTGTTAGAAGCTCCATTTTTTCCCATTAAGTAGCAGTTTCTTCTTTATTCTATGTCAAATTTCTACTTATACGGGTCTGTTTCTTTGTACTCAGCTTCTTTATATTGGCCTATTTTTTGTATTCCTTTACTAGTGGCATACTATTTTAATTATTATGACTTGACATCAGGTGCGATATCATCCTTTATGACATCATAGAAGGTTGGCCCAGAAAATATAAACTGTGGCAAATTGTTTTTCCAGTAAGATGGATTTCAAGATAAAGAACTGGAGTGTTTGGAAAATCACTGGAATGGCTGAAGTTGTGGTCTTGAGGCTGGGCCTCTTGTGACATTACCTCACCCTACAATATCACCCAGGCAGGCTGCTACTGCCTTCAATGACCTTTCACCAATGCTGTCTGAGGCAATGGAGAATGAACTTTACTACTAATATAGAAAAACCTTTCTGTCTCTGAACCTGAGTGTCAGAGGAAGAGCCACACACAGTCTGTGGAGACTCTGGGCAGTGCCCAATTTGCAGCCTGATATGGGCAATAAGTGCTTTTGAGTAGCACTTGGGTAGTGGTTGCTTTCTTCTTACCAGAAGAGGGAGGAATGAATGGACATTGACGTTGTCTGTTAACAGTGTCCATACAGCATGTACCATCCTTGTTCTTTGCTTCAGACTTTATTTATCATTCTGAAGACTTTATCCTTCCATATTTATTTATAATGGAATTTGTTGATTTTATTAACAGTTCCAGCTTGAATTTTGATTGGGATTCATAATTCCAATAGCTCAATGTAAGAACAAAATGCTACATTTATGCAAATACATTATTCCAATCAAGACAATTATTACTCATTTATTCAAATATTTTTAAATGAATTTTAGTAGAGTTGTAATTTTTGTTTTTCTTCTATTTGTGAGGCTGCTTTTTAGGTGCCATTTACAACCATAAATTTCTGAAGTACATTATTTTCTAGCTTGCTCTTGTTAAAATGCTACTGAATTCTGTAAGAATATTATTTACCAGTCTTGTTAACTTTCTCATTTCTATAGTTAATTTGACTGGGCTTTCTATAAGTTTATATATATATATATATATATATATATATATATATATATATATATATATATATATATATGTATATGTATATGTATATGTATACATATATATATATATATATGAAGTTAAATATTTTCTCTCCTTTTTTTTTTACCACACCTTTATTTTGTTTTATGTCATTATTATGTTTAAAATATCTATGTTCTTGGCTGTTTTTATCTTGTGATTGACCTTAGTTTTTTTTCTAAATTGTTAACATTAAGTTTGCTGAATTTTTAGTCTATTGGAGTTATCAAAACAAGGAAGTTCTATTTTAAGTTCAGTTGTGTGATTTTTTTTTATTGTTAATGAGGCTAGATGTTATAAAATGCAATTTTTAGAAACTATTGAGATAATGCGGTAATTTTTATCTTAGATTTCTAATGTGATAAATTATATTAGCAGATTTTGTGTTGATGACCTGTCCTTAAATTCCTGTTGTGTTAATTATTTTTATTGGGAATTTCAGGTTTAGCTAACTCATATTTTATTGACAACTTCTGTATTTTCATGAGTGAACTTGGCCTATGTTTCTTTCTCCTACTTATTTTAAAATGAAGAATATTCTAATCTCATTGATTTCTGATGCCAAAAGTGAGTTTGGTATCATTTTCTATTTTCCTGTTTCTGGAATACCTTGTTAAGAGAGGATGCATTTGTCACGTGGAGCTTGATAATATTTTATATGGAACCATGTGGAATAGCATTTTTGAGGTATGGAGGATAGTACCAATGTTTGCATTTTATTTTTTTGAATTTATTATACATAATTGTTCATAATATTTGTTTTACAGCTGTCGTGCTTATTCTGAAATTTGTTTTAGTGTTATTTTTGGTTTCTTCTCTTTTTACTTAATTGATATTTCCAGACTTTTGCCCACCTTACTGATATTTTCTAATATTTGGTTTTCTATTACATTTATTTTTCTCACAACTTTTCTCATTTCTCTTTCTTTTTTCAATGTCTTGAGATAACTGCTTACTTTGAGTCTTCTTATGAATATATTTAGCAATGCATTTTCACATTTTCTTTTGTCTATATCCTTCAAAGAAACTTTTGTAGCTTTTACTATTACATGTTTAAAAAAGAAATTTTTATAATTTATTCTTTAAAATAAAGATTACTTATTATATTACCTAATGCCTAGACGTATGAAAATTTTTAGTTATTTTTAACTTATAATTTTTAAGGTTAAAATAGAGTTGATTTTCAACTTTATTGCTTGATGGACAAATAATGTGTACATTGCAGATATTTTGAATATTTTCTTAGATTTCTTTTTTGGAGTTATAATGTCAAACTATAAAGTTATTGTCAATATGACATTATAACTCCAAAAAAGAAATGTCAAATATTTGAAAAGTTAAAAAAAAAAATTTGAAAAAATCACCCATGATCTCAGTATTTTGGCCTACATATATTTTTATGCTTAACATCCATTTTTTAAATGATAGAATATTACTTAATTTATTAATTCAGTTAACAAATCTTCATATATCACCTATGGTGATTTTCTCTGATTTCCCCTGATTAAAGAAAAGGCAAACATTTACTTCACATATGGCAGAAATTAGTGCACACTTATGACTAGTAATACTAATGACATGAAATTTTCATGTCATTATTAATGTTATGGGATTTATGCTCCTGGTTTTAACTTTAAAATAATAATTAAAAATTATTTAGAAGGATAAGTCAGCGAATCATCAAGAATAATTATTTTCACAGATTCTTTCTCTATTTACCAGTTTAGGAAGATGAAATCATGAGAAAACTGAACTCTCTAGGGAAATGGAGAGAAAAGAAAATATGGGGACAGTGAAATTACATTTTTCCACATGTACAATCTATACTGTTAGCAATTATTACATTCAAATGAAAGTACTCATGAAGATTACCCAGAAATCTCTATATCAGACCTCATCTTACAAAGGAAAAGGGCCCATTACTCTGTCAGTTGGACTTACTTTGTATTTAACAAATTCTATTATTTGCTTAGTTGTCCCAAATGTCGGTATCTGATACTGTTTCTGTAATTTTTATCATCGACACCAAGGAAAATGTTTTCTTTGAACTTCGTCAGTGAGCCGGAGGGAGGCTCACAGCTTTGACATTTTACATGCAAACTCATGTGAAGGCAGGAGAGATGTGATAAAGGAGGGAAAGAGCACTCACAGGACAACTGGTGCAGTAGGGGTCTTGTTGCATTGCCAACTGTCCTGTAACTGCAAGATGCTAATTCTCTGGCCTCCACTCCATCATTTATTGCTCGCTCAACTTTCCCAAGGATGGTGATTATTGATGGGAAAACACACAAGCAATTCGCACAAAATAAACTTCCTCGAACATAGGTGGAGATCACAGTGCTATCTATATACTTACTGTACACGGATGGCCAGATGGCCAGGTCTAAAGGAGCTTGCTCTGGCTCTGAAGGCCAAGGTAAACAGTCCTCATAGTCCACAGCATGGATGTGGATGAGCTGCTGACTCACCTGGGCTGTGGAGAAGCCACATCTTCCCATTGCTAGGTGGTAAGGCCATTTCTACGACCTGGTCCCTCACCTCTTCTGGAGAGTCAGGAAATTTGCATGCATGTCTGATCAGAATAAACCTTAGCCCTGGAATATTTCTGATTGTTAAATACAAGACTGAGTGTCAAAGGTCAGACTATCAGCATTTTATCCCATTGTTAACTTAGCCTCTGGTTAATTTCTAAATTGCATTTTAAATCTGTGGTTAATTTCTGAGTTACATTTTATATCTGTGACTGCTTGTCAATTCGGAAGAGAAGATAAGTTTGGGGAAAAAATGACAGGGAAAGCTACAAAATATGGTGAGAACATTTGGAAGTAGGTAACAATATCTTTCTCTCTCTTTCTCTCTCTCTCTCTCTCTCTTTCTTTTTTATATTTCTACTTAGTTGCCTGAGAGACAATGAAAAGAAGCTCAGGAAGGTAAACGCAGAGGTGGGAAGGAAACGGTAAGAACACAACATACCGGAGCTTTTCTCTCTGACATTTACTCCTAAAATTTTTTGTCCCACAAGAGTGAACATCTTAGAGCTATAATGAGAGAGTTCCTTGGTGATTTTCTCTAAGACTTGGCAGAAGGTTAGATGGTGGGTCTCTCTAAACAGGGGACATGAGGTATGTGCACAAGAATTTTTTTCTTAATGGTTATACAAAGCAAATATACAATGTGTAGCTGGAGTAAAGGAAATTTGTTTTCTGCTGAATATCTATAGTGGTCACACTTCCAACCTATTCTTTAAGCTTAGCCAGAATAGAATTTGTGAATATAAGTGTAATCATGCCTTTGCCTAAGACCTTCAATGGCTCTCTATTGCATCAGAATAAAATCCAGACTCTACCAGGGACCACAGTCCTGTTGAGATTGAGCTCCATGGCCTGTCCCAGTCTCATTACCCACCCTCTACTCTAACACTTATCTCTCAGGAACTCTGTTTTCATTTATTCACTCTTCAAACCACTAAACTCAGCCTCACCTCAAGACCTCAAAACACATTGCTCTTCTAGTGCACACAGCTTTTATTTCCTGTGCATGTGCTTAGTGGTGTCTCTTCATGGCACTGCTGGTACTCATTATCCCCTACTGCATTGTATGGAAGTGTCCCTTCTATACCTTGTACATTTTCTGCTTCTTCCTTTACTTAGGCTTGCATGCTTTCTCACCACTTATAACCGTATGTTTGTTCGTTTGCTGCTTGCTTTCAAGACACTATCTATTACTCGATAGTCTAGTTAGCCTATCTGTTGATCAACCCTTACAAGACACTCAATGGAAAAAAGAAAAAAAAGTGGAAAAACAACAGATAACTGGACATCGATATCACACTGTGGCTTAGATGAACAGAACCATCCTGACTTGTTTGTTTCTTATGGGCTTTTCATATCTTTGTACCCATACTCTTTCCTAATCATTCCATCACAAGCTCTGGGATTCCATAGATGCCGGCCTCTGAGATGCCTGCCTTGTTTTACAGAGTGAAAGTGTGGGGGCCTGTGAGGAGGACCCTGTTGTTTGTTGGTGACAAGAAACTGCATTTCCTGTGCTTTGCTTACACTTTCTCTGTACCAAAGCAAAGGTATAGACAATGGGTGGCTGTGCCTGTGTTATGTGACTCTGTAACTACAGTTTGCAGCTGGGGAGGCAAAAGCAAATACTAGGTGATATCGCTGGACCAGGCCCTCTCTCAGGCTATCATAAATCATTTCTGCCAAGTTGGGCAATTTAAACAAGGCTCTTGCTCTGTCACATCTGAAGTGAGATTTTCACTAGCTGACATCGATAATTCTCCCTTGTGAAGGGAACTGAAATGTTGACATTTTCAGATACAAGCAAATCTTCATCACAAGCAGGCAACAATAACTAAGTGAAGAGAGGCTGCAGGTGTCTAGGGCATCCCCATGCAAGCCAATCTTATGAGTAGAACTCATGGAATTTTGAACAACCAGCTTGGAGAGGATGATCTCAATCACCTCAACAAACCAGCTAATTTCAGTGCAGTGTATGTGAGATTTACACAGGTTAGAAATAATTCTATTCTACTTTTGGTGGATTTGGCAGGATGATACTCTGAATGAAGTTACATTATTTACATCTTCTTAAGCCAATTTCAGTTATCTTATTTTTACTAGAATATCATTCATTTAATTCATAACTTTAACCACATTTACAAAAAGGATAATATAACCTCTTTTAAGACATTTAACTTTCTAAAATGTAAGTTTACAGAGGTATAGTACAGTAAAATCAATTTTTAGGTTAATAATTTGTTAAGTTTAGAAAAACATATACCATTATGTAACCATCACCTCCAGTCAAGATATAGAATATCTGTACCAACCTCCTCTCCTCCCAAACACAGAACCCCTTGATACCTCTGGCCTGAATTCTGTTTTGCTCTTTCCAGGACTACGTGGTATTGTTGCTTTTAGCTTTATTGGAGTCTTACTTTAGCTTACCTTAATTTTCGAAATTGTTGTTGTTCTAATTATTTTGTATTTAAAGCTTAATTTTTGTGTTTTCAATTTTTTTTTTGTTTAAAATTGGGAGCATGTAGAAATATAGTATTTCTTTTAAAAATATTTTTTCTGTGCCTCACGTTTTGTTAAAGAAAATGCTATTGTTATCTATTATTTTGTTACTTCCATTTTCATTTCTTCTTGGATCTGAGTAGCTTTTAATTTTAAGCATTGCTTTATATTTTTGATACTAATTCTAATTTCATTACCTTATCAGTATCCGTGTTATTTCTGCTTTGTGGATTTCATCAAAGTTTTTGGTCATACATTGTATATCAGTTTTGAGATGGGTTAACTAAAATCCTTTAAATTCTGATTCTTCACATGGGTTATAGTCTTAGAATTTAAAGGTACTACAATTTTGGATTGTAGTTGTGAAAATAACATTTTCAAAAAATCATTGCCTATTCATTAGAACAGCACCTGGCTGAAACTAGCACTCAATAAACATGAGCTAGCATTATGTTTATAAGACATACTTTATAATTTTTTAGTTTAAGGATTATAATTAACTATTAAGGAATAATTAATCATGTATTTCAGATATTCTATGACTTTATTTTTCTTATCTTTGTCATTGACTATAATTAATCTGCTACTTTTCCTTTTCTTTGCTGCATGTCGATTCTAAATGCATTAATGAGGAGGGATCCATGATAGTAGTGAATATCTGGGGGTATCCTCTTTGTCATGGTTTCTCTTTCTAGATCTAGTTCTGAAATGAGGGAAAAGGGATTCACCATCATCCTTGTCTCCTGGAGTGTGAAAAGGTTCTGTGGTGGAAGTGGGGTGGGTGGGGAGAAGGCTAGAATCTCTCTCAGGAGGCAAGGAGGATGAGGAAGTGCAGTGCTGATACTTGATGATGTCAGTCTGAGGCCCACTGCCAGGCTCGATGGCTTTGCTGAGACCACCATGACAAAATATCACAAGCCAGGAGACTTAAACAATAGAAACTCATTTGCTTATCATGCTAGAGGCCCTATGTACAAGATCAAAATTTTGGCAGAGTGGGATCCTTCTGGGGTCTCTCTCCTTGGCTTACAGATGTCTGTCTCCTCCTTGTGTCCTCACATCATCTTCCCTCCATATCTGCCTATGTTCCAATATCCTCTTCTTTAAAAAGTACCACTTGAACTGGATTAGGGCCACAGCATGACCTCGCTTTAACTAAATTATCTCCATAAAGACCCTCTGTCCAAATACGGTGTCATTGTGAGGTCCAGGGGGTCAGGACTTCAGCATACAATTTTTTTTTTCAGGGGGACATCATTTTGTCCATAACGTGGGTCAATTAAAAAAAATTTTTTTTAAAGAAAATCCGGAGATTTTTCACTCTATGGAAGTGACAGCTAGGCCAAGGACCCAGGACTGCCGCATTGCACTAAGGTTAGAGTGGACAGCTAGCAGTGGGCAGTAATTATTAACAGCCTGGGCTGGGATCTGCATTTCATGGCCAGACTTTCACCTCAGAACCACAGGCAGTCAGCCCACAGCAGGATGCACCTTTCATTAGCCCCATTGCAACATGACTTCACACTTTACAAAGTTCAAATGAGTTTTACATTCATCTTTTATTTTGTTTCCTTTTGTTTTCCTAAAGAACACAGCAGTGTTATCCTCTCTGCTACTAAGGTTTGGACAGGTTTTCTTTCCTTGGAGGTCATTGTTTATTCTTGAAGTTTGAAAGCTGTTACATGTCTCATTGTTTTTCTTTCTGTAAAATAAATTTTTAAATAAAAGCCTTTCTTTTAAGACTTCTCTTTTATTACATCATTGGATACATTTTGTTTCATTTGTTTGCATCTCATCTCCAGGAATAAAAATTGTGTTAAAATAAATGGTCTTATTTTTTCATAATTATAATGTCTTCTATAACTACTCTACCTCTTCATTTTCTACTATTTAGTTTTAATTTTAAGTATGCTTTTTCCATGCTACTGGTTTGATTTTAGAATAATTGATTTTACTTTTTGATACTTTTAATGCTGTTTTAATTTTCCTACATATTTTATCATTTCTATTGTTTTCGTTATTTATGCTAGCCCATTTCTCACTCCATTTATTATTATTACAACAATAATTAAGAACAGATAATTATGGTTTACTTATAATAGATTGTTTCTGTTTTACTCTGTGTGTGTGTGTGTGTGTGTGTGTGTGTGTGTGCTATTTTTGTTATCAAGTTCATGCTTACCACTTCATGCTTACTTCTTGAAGTGGCAACAGGTCATTTGTGAGATAGAATGGTGTGTATGAACCTCTGTGCGTTCATCTGGGGAGCGTACAAGAAGAGAAGAAAGCCCAAATCCAGGATTTTATTTTGGTGTTGTTTCAGACTGCTTCCTCATCAAGAATCCTGCTCATTGTGCCCTGGGCACATCTCAGTTCTGTGTATGTTACCCTATATGAGGTGGCAGGCCATTACAGGTAGTATTCTGTGTCACCTCCACATTCTCTAAAGCAGGAGTCTGAGAATCAGAGGGACAAAAGTTCCCTTCTGTGACTTCTATCTCTTTAGCCCTTCTCTGTTATGCTGTGCAATTGTGTCCCTGCAGAGATGAATCTCTATTCTTTATTCACCAGCAGACACTTAATAATCCATGTTGTAAATTTGTATTTAGAATGTCTAGAATTGTCTCATTTAGCTTCATATTTACTCTTGATGCAGGACAGGGCAAATTTCCACAACTGACAGGGAGATCATGCCCTGCACCAAGAGAAGACAAGGGTCCTTTGGTTGAGAGTGTAGAAAGAATTCTATACACCTGCCAAACTTAGAGTCATAAGGAGAATTTATTAGAAAAGGGGTAACACTCCATAAACAGATTGTAGTCTCCTCTCAGAGTCTCAGAGCAAGAGGGACCAAGAGAGACTTGGAAAGATAGTGGTGGTGTTCACAGAATTCAGTTTATATATCATTCTTTAATTCCTACAAGTTATTGTTTAAAAGACTTAATTTATTTCCTTTACTATGGACATACAGTGAGGAAGGGAAAGGGTATATAGCACGAAGGTTATATACATATAAGAATATGTAGAGTGAAATGCTTGCTCACAGTTTCTAGCTTTCAAGCCATAGGGAATGACTTTTGGTTCCTGTTTTCCCTTCAGAGGTGTGAGGAATGGGTTGTTCCACAGTCCTAGCAGGAATCTTCTTTGGTTCTGCAGGTGTCCTTCTGGCCTAGTTTCAGAGCTGATCAGCACATTGTAGTCTCTGATTGTAGCTTGATTAACATTTTTAATTCTCTTGCCTCCTCCCTACATTACTCTGTCATCAAAAACAAAACAAAACAAAACAAAAGAAACAGAAATAAATAGACTTTCAAACTTTTTCCTAGAAATGTTACAAACTTCACTGTATTGCACATGCCTTTTGATAATCTAGTAATTCCTTAAATTTCATAAAATGTGGAATTTTATTCTTCAGTTAAAAATCATTTTCCTAGATTTTGATTTTTTCTTTTTCAGTTTTATTGAAGTATAATTTACAAATATAATTTTAATATACTTAACAGTGCACTTTTGCAATTTGATAAACGTATACACTGTGAAAGGATACTCCCTATGGAGTTAATTAACACAATCATATTTACATTTTAGTGTTCCTTTGTTTCAGTGAGAGAGGTTAAGTTTTACTCTCAGCCAATTTAATTATACAATACAATGCTATTAGCCATATTTCATTGTTTTTCAGAAAACAAAGCAAAACAAAAAACCCCAAATCACTAGGGTAAACAGGCTTTTAATTTTATTTAACTTTTGAATTGTCAATCCAGCAGTGCTCTTGGGTTAAGGGCAATGAAACACTGATTTCAACTGCAATTTCAGCTTCAGATAACTGGAATGTCTTGTGTTATCTCTTTTCCTTGTAGGCAGGAAATAGCTACAAATGAGAGAGAAAGTCGAGGTCAAGATAAGAAAAGTAAGTCTGTGTCATAATATTTTTTGTACTTGGGAAGTAGAAAATGTAAACATCCAGATTAGCTGAGCTTCTGATACTCTGTTAGGGTTGGAGTAAATTTTGCTTTGTGTTCTTATGTCAATGCCTTAGTTCGTCGTTTTTTTGGCCTCACAAAACTGATCTTGTTATTTTTTGCATTACAGTGGTATCTATACCTAATTTATTTCTAGCAACACTTTGTGAACTTCTAAGGGAAGTAATTAACCAAAATCATACCAACTCAATATCATACCAACTTTAATTTCTGTATTGTTATTTTAAAATAGAGCCATTTTGAATATTAGCTGTGTCGTCTTTTTCTTGTTTTGGTTTTTTTTTTTTTTTTTGCCCATGCATTTGCTCTGTTTGACACAGTATCTAGATGGAGTAATCATGTAATTACATAAAATAGACAATTATGAATAACAGGGTTCAGTTCCTCTGGACAGGCCTATCTGAAGGAAACTCATTTTTCTCATTGCTATTGCTTCAGTTGTATTCTTACCTTACAGTCAAGGTTCTCCAAGGGATTGTATAGCCACATTATTTGAAACTGCATTTACCAATCATTTCTTAGCTGTATTGAGTATATTTGTTGGGTTAGAAAATAAATTTATTTCACCAACATCATCATGACCATAAATAGAATAACATACTTAAAAATCATTATACACATAAATTGTTGTGAGACAACTTTTTAAATTAAATTCATTGAGATAATGTTGTCTAGTAACATTGCATGTTTTAGGTGTACAACATTTTAATACATTTGTACGGATTATATAGAACCCACCACCCAATGTCTAGCCTCCCTCTGTAACCATCTGTTTGACCCCCTCTACTCTCTTTGTCCTCCCTCTGATGCAGGACAATGGCAAATTCCCCTGAGCAGAGGGGAGACCTATTCCTGCACTGAGAGAGGAGGGTCCTTTGGTGGAGAGTGTATAAAGAATTCAACACACGTGCCAAAGTTAGAGTTAAAAGGAAAGTTTATTGGAGAAGGGGTAACACTCCAGTGTTTGGTCTCCTCTCTGATGTACAGGGTGAGTGTGACCAAGAGAAGAAGACACTGAGAAAGACAATAAGAAGGATATAGAGAAAGACAGTGAACATAACTGTTCAGGGATTCCAATTTATGTGCTATTATTTAGTTCTTGTGAGTTACAGCTTCTGGACTTTTTTTTACCCATTTCCTCTTATATGAACAAACAGTGAGGAAAGGTAAGAATAACTAGAACAAAAGGCCCGCTGACTGTTCTCAGCCTGTGATCCATTTTTTCTTCAAGGTTTTAGCCATAGGGAATGAGCAATTCTATTTGTGTAGGGCACCACTTAAAGACTGTTTTCCTGTTTTCCCTTCTGGGTATGGGGAATGTGCTGTCAGCAATCCTAGCAGGAACCTTTCTTTGTTCTGCAGGTGTCCTCCTGACCTGGTCGTAGGGGGCTGGTCAGCGGTTGAAGTCTCTGAGAGTAGCTTGATTTAACACTTTAGTTCTCTTGCCTCCTCCCTACATTGATCTCTTGCCCACATGTAACTACTACGGACTTTAAAATGCAGTGTTCAATCACAATCTCAGTCACATATCTCAAGCACTCACAGATGTTGACCCACATCTCTCAATTATAGCCACCCTCTGCCGCCCTTTCTTGGGTTCACATAAAATGCTAGTAGTGATCCTCAGCAATCCAGCTTTAGAACTTTTTTACTCTTTTAAAGGGTTTGATTGAATATGGTTGATATTATTTCTTCTTCTAATATTTAGTAGAATTTTATGGTGATGTTATGGTGAAGCTATGGTGATATTTATTATAAGGAAGTTTTTAAATACGGATGCAAATGCTTTTGTACCTATACAATATTCTCATTTTCTGTTTAATTTTGTCAACTTTGTAAAGTACATTTCTTTCATCAAATTTGTTCTTTTTCTTTAAAATTTCAGAATCCTGATCTTAAAGTTGTTCATCACATATTTACCCGTATTTCCTGATTTTAACAAAAGATTCAGTTACAGAATTATATTGGTTTCAGGTGATTAGACATTTATATACCTTACAAAATGATCACTCCAATAAATCCAGTCTCCACCTGGCACCACATATAACTATTAAAATACTACTGACTATGTTCCCTGTGCGGTACTCTACACCCCCATAACTGTTTTTATATCTGACAATTTGTGCATCTTAATTTCTTCACCATGTTCACCCAGCTTCCCAACTCCCCTCCCAAATGGCAACCATCAGTTCATTCTCTGTATCTATGAGTCTGTTTCTGTTTTGTTTGTTCATTTATTTTGTTCTTTAGATTCCATATATAAGTGAAATCATATATTTGTCTTTCTCTCACTTATTTCACTTAGCATACTATCCTCTACATTGATCTGTGTTGTCGCAAATGTTAAAATTTTACTTTGTTATGGCTGAGTAATATTTCGTTATATATATGCACAACTTATTTACCCATTCATCTATTGAGGGGCACATAGGTTACTTTCATATCTTGCCCATTGTAAATAATGCTACAATAAACATAGGGGTGAATATGTTCTTTTCAAATTAGTGTTTTAGATTTTTTTCAAATAAAGACCAAGATGTGCCGAGTCATATGTAACTTCAATTTTTAATTTTTCAAGTACTCTTCATATTGTTTTCCATAGTGGCTGTACCAATTTGCAATTCCACCAGTAGTGCACAAGGGTTTTATTTTCTCTACATCTTCAATAACCCTTATTTTCTGATTTATTGATAATAACCATTCTGACAGGTGTGAGGTGATATCTTATTTTGATTTTAAATTGCATTTCCCTGATGATTAGTGAACCCTGAGCATCTTTTCACATGTTTATTGGCTATCTGTATGTCCTCTTTGGAGAAATGTTTATTTATATCCTCTGCCCAAATTTAAAAGTTTTTTTTGGGGGGGATGTTAAATTGAATGAATTTTTTATATATTTTGGCTATTAACCCCTTATTGGATACATCATATCATTTCCCATTCAGTAGGTTGACTTTTCCTTTCATTGCAGTTTTCTTTGTTTCACAGAAACTTTTTAGTTTGGTATAGTCTTGTTTATTTTTTCTTTTGTTTCCCTTGCCCAAGGAGAAATGTCCAAAAATAAGTTACTAGTAGCAATATCAGAGAGATTACTGCCTATGTTTTCTTCTAGAAGTTTTATGGTTTCAGGTTTTACATTTAAGTCTTTAATTCATTTTGAATCTATTCTTGTATACAGTGTCAGAAGGTGGTCAGGTTTTTTTTTTTTTTTTTTTTTTTGCATATATTTGTCCAATTTTCCCAACACCATTTATTGAAGAGACTGTGTCTACTGCCATTGTATATTCTTGCCTCTTTTGTCAGATATTACATGAGTGTACAGGCATAGATTTATTTCTGGGCTCTTGATTCAGTTCTATTGATCAGTGTGTCTGTTTTTATGCCAGTATCATGCCATTTTGATTACTGTAGACTTGTCGTATAGTTTGATATCAGATAGTGTGACACCGACAACTTTGATCTTCTTTTTCAAGATTTCTGTGTTTAAATGAAGTCTTTGATTGTTCTGTATAAGTTTTAGGATTATTTTTTCTTGCTCTCTGAAAAATGCCATTGGTATTTTGATAAGGATTGTATCAAATCTATAACTTGCTTTGAGTAGTGTGGACATTTTAATGATGTTAATTTTTCCTATTCACATGCATGGTATATGCTTTCATGTATTTGTATCTTCTTCAAATTCTTTTATCAATATCTTATATTTTTCCAATTCTTTCACCACCTCGGTAAAATTTATTTCTAGGTATTTTATTTTATTTTTTGATGCATTTGAAAATTGGATTGTTTTCTTAATTTCTCTTTTTGATAATTAATTATTAGTATATAAAAATGCAACTGCTTCCTGAATATTGATTTTGAATTCTGTTTTTACTAAATTTATGTATCAGTTCTAATAGTTTTTGATGTAATCTTTAGGTTTCTTTTTGTACCATGTCATCCATAAATAATGACAGTTTTACTTCTTCCTTTCCAATTTGGATGCATTTTATTTCTTTTTTTTTTTGTCTGATTGCTCTGGCTAGGACTCCCAGTACTATATTGAATAAAAGTGGTGAAAGTGGGCATTCTTATCTCTTTCTTGATCTTAAGAAAAATGCTTTTAGTTTTTCATCATTGAGTATGATGTTAGCTGTAGATTTGTCACATATGGCTTTTATTAAGTTGAGGTATGTTCCCTCTATTCCCACTTTGCTGAGAGTTTTTCTCATGAATAATTGTTAAATTTTGTCAAATGCTTTTTCTGTATCTATTGACATAATTATGTTATTTTTATTCTTTGTTTTGTTAATGTGGTATATCACATTAATTGTTTTGCTCATATTTAACCAAACTTATATCCTTGGAAGAAATCCCACTTCATTATGGTGTATAATCTTTTAAAGGCATTGCAGAATTTAGTTTGCTAATATTTTGTTGGGGATTTTTGCATTTATGCCCATCAGGTTAAACCATAAGAACTATATACAGCTATAGGTGGTTATAGTTGTTTCTTGTATTTCTTTTTTTCCCTCTCTCCTTTCTTTCTTTCTTTCTTTCTTTCTTTCTTTCTTTCTTTCTTTCTTTCTTTCTTTCTTCTCTCTCTCTCTCTCTCTCTCTCTCTCTCTCTCTCTCTCTCTCTCTTGAAATGTCTTTGTCTGGTTTTGGAATCAGAGTTATGGTGGCTTAATAAAATGAGTTTGGGAACCTTCCCTCTTCTTGAATTTTTGGTATAGTTTGAGGTTGATAAGTATAAATTCTTCAAGTGTTTGGTGGAATTTGTTATTCTCTATGTATTTAATGTCACAGGAACTATAGTGTTGCCCTCTTGCCTATTTCTAATGTTCTTGTAAGTGTGTGTGATAGAGGAAGAGCTCACATGCTTTCCAACTGTGATTTGACTAATTAGTTTTACCAGAATTCATTAATTTTATTAATATTTTTATGGAATCAAATTTTATATTTTATTAATCTTCTGTCACAGGAGAGTCTCTCTGTCCCTAGGCCCAACTCCAACCGATATCTGGCTTACTTAAATTCTAAGAGGCTCACCATATATTGTGCTGATTTTATAAAAAGAGGAGGTGAAATTGAATTGGATGAGTTATTCTGAAATAATTCAGGCTAGTAACCAACAACAAACTTCACTTTTCAGACATGCAATGTGTTTCAAGTAGCCTAGGGTACCCACCTCTTTCCATTCACCAGGACCTATATATCTTGTGTTCTTTATGCAGTAGACCATTATTCTGCCCTGTGGATGTAGGACACAATCATCATTTCTGCAAAGCATATTTTGACAGAGACAGAAATTGGTCAAGCCCAGAGATGTTTTCCCTCCATGTGGACTCACATGCAGGTCAAATGTCTGTCATTATACAACTGTAGTCAGAAAAACAGGCCTTATGCAACTGAAGTTGCCATCTAAGTAAATTCAAGAAAATGTCCAAGACCCAGCCATCTTTTACACAGGCCAAAAAGGGAAATTAAATGGGAAAGTGATTAAAATCACTATCTGCATCTTTTCAATATTCCAATAAATAACTTCCTCACTGCCTCAGGAAGATTATATTACTTTAGTTTGTTTGTTTACATTTCATTTGGGCCAAGCACAAGAGCAGGTTAGAAGAATCAATGTGATGCTGCTGCTCCCAGTCAGACAACACAGCCATTTCACACATTTCCAAGTTGTGCTGAAAGCTGCATGATGCATTTATGGATCCTTCCATCCCATTAAGAAGCAGACACAAGAAAAGCAATTTTCCTCTCCTCTGAAATGGATTATTTCAGAGCAATGTCCCTGGTCCTCCAATTAGCTGAAATACGTAATTAATCAAGTTTTCCTAATAGATAAGTTTCAAAATTATGATTCTTAAACAAAAAATTACATTATAGACTTAAAAAAAAGGCATAGATGATAGAGGCTCTGTTCATCCCTCTTGTGACCAAATCAAAGTTGTGACAGAAATAAGGAGCAAAAAGCAAGGGAAATCACCTGAGATTTAGATGAAAAAGCCCCCTACAACTAGGGAGAGAAATAAGAAGTCACCCTGCAATGGGAGGAGGTAGGATGGGGTAAAGACACGAGGCTGCACAGTCCTCAGTGGCTCAGTGGGACGGAGACTGTGGCAGCAGCAGCAGCAACTATCAGTGCCTCTCAAAGAAGCTGTGTCACCAGGTGGACTTTCCAATGATGGACCTACTCATTCTGAGCCATAGCAACAGGTCAGCTATGTGGAGAGCACCAGGGACTTACAGGGGGACACTGAGTTGTTGGAGTGAAGGCAGAGCGGAGATTCATTATGTACAGAAGTGCCAGTGGTATCCATTGTTTCCCTGTTGAGCAACCCCCTCCCAGTGTGGGGACACAGTGCCACCATAGCTGAGACATCATCAAATTGGATGACAGAGGTCACTCCACACAGAGGATTCCCTGAAACTCTGCTTCTCCCAACTCATGGATCCACCCAAGCCACATTTAGGTGTATTCTTGGTGACTCTGGCGTTCCTTGCTGAGCGATGTTTAGACTTATACTGGTGGCAGCTGACTGTGGTTTCTGGCATAACCTCTTGAAGCAACTATAAGCACAGCATCTGTGAATTGCTTGCTGAATCTTAACAGGTGGCCTTGAGGGGCACAGGCTAGGGTGAAACTTGGCCTGCAGCTGAACATCTCTCAGAACTGTACCATTGCACACCTATGTCACATCACAAAGCCACACTAATAAGACCAGAAGACTTAGGAGCTTTGCTTAGTACATAGACACAGACAAAGAAAGGCAGCCAAAATTGGAAGACAAAGAAGCAGAAACCATATGAGAGAATAAAACAGAGACCCAGAAATAATGGAGGCAAGCCATCTAACAGAGTTCAAAACACTGGTTATACAGATGCTCAAGGAACTTAGGGGAAGTGTAGATGAACTCAGTGAGAAGTTTAAGGAGATAAAAAACATAAAAATGAAAATGGAAATTATAAAAGACAACCATTCAGAATTGAACAATACATTGTCTGAGATCAAGAGTGTATTAGAGGGAATCAACAGAGTGGATAAAGAAAAGATCAAATAACCAATATAGAAGATAGCGAAGCCAATAACACTCAATCAGAATGGCAAGAAAAAAGAAATCAAAGCTATAATAATAATTTAAGAAGCCTATGTGATATAATCAAATGTAAAAATATCCATGTCACAGGGATACAGAAGGAAAACAAGAAGTCAAAGAACTATTTGAAGAAATAATGATGGAAAACTTCTCTAAACTGATGAAGGAAATAGACATAAAATTCCAGGAAGCTCAGAGAGTCCCAAAAAACAGGAACCCAAAGAGACCAACACCAAGACACATAATTAAAACACCAAAAGTTAAATACAAAAAGAGAATCTTAAAAGCAGCAAGAGAACAGCAGTTAATAGCTTATAAGGAAGCTCCCATAAGACTGGCAGCTGATTTCTCAAAAGAAACCATTCAGAACAGAAGGGCTTGGCACAAAATATTCAAAAACCCAGGATCTACAACTAAGTATACTTTATCCAGTAAAATTATCATTTAGTCGAAGGACAGATAAAGAGCTTTCAGACAACAATAAGCTAATGAAATTTATCAACACCAAGCTAGTATTACAGGAAATGGTAGAATATATTCTTTAAGAAGAAAAACAGGTGTCAAAAACATGAATAAAGACTAGTAATAACTACATTCCTATTAACAAGTACCTCAAATGGAAAAGAATTAAGGGTTAAAAAGAATTAATAAAACAAGACCCTGGGAATCTTTGGAAACATGGCAGAGTTAGAGATGTTCCTGGATCTCTCCCCTTGAAACAACAATAAGCTGAACATCTAAAACTCAACCAAAAAACACCTAAACTTAACACCAGCACGTCTGAGTGTAGACTATGTGCATAAGAGCTACCACAGGTAGTAACCCCAGGTATTGGACGGTTGACTGGGAGAAAAAATGAAGCTGCTTCTCGCAGCCACTAGAGTTCCCTGTAGGAGGAGTTGGGGGGTGGGGAGGAGCAGCGAGTTCCCTGAACAACCCTTTCTAAGAAAGCTGTGAGCTCCCCGTGGTCAGAGGCAGGCCCACACATCAGGGCAGAAGGCAGAGAAGCGGGATGGAAGATTTTTACCAGCTGCAATTGCAAAACTGAGACTGAGCTGCAGCCCACAACCCCCAAATCAGAGGGATTCCCCCCCCCCATATCCTCTGAGACTGAACACCACAGAGTATCAGGGGAATTTTAGCAAATGCTACTGAAATTGCTGCTAACACTGACAGGAAGTGAATCTGAGAGTAGCAAGTATGATTAAATATCTATCAGAAAATGAAAAGGCATTTTTAAGGCTTTATAAAAAGCAGGAATCCAAGATTTTTAGACACCACCAATTGGAAACCAAAAGAAAAGCATCTTCTTTGAAGCAGGCTAGAGACTTTTATACAATAAATCTTTCTGGGAAAAAAGCAGAATATATTTTCATTAATGCCCAGGTGGAAAAATAGTCCATTAAATAACATGAACAACCAAGGTGACAAGGCAGCTCAGAATGAAAGAGAAAAATCTCCAGAAAATAAGTTTACAGACATAGAAATATGTGACTTAAATGACAAAGAATTCAGAATGGTACTTTTGAAAAAATTCAAAGAGATCCAAAACAATTTATATTAACAATTTTAGTAACTGAAAAAATAATTAGATGAGAAGAATGAGTTCTTTACCAAGGAGATTGAAATCCTCAAATAGAACCAAATAGAACTTCTAGAGATAAAGAACACACTGCAAGAGTTGAAAAATGAAATAGCAAGCTTGAAAAATAGAGTTGACGAAATGGAGGAAAGGATTGGTGATATTGAAGACAGAAATCTAGAAATAAATCAGAAGAAAGAAGAGAGAAAATGAAGAATAAAAAAAATGAAGAAATACAAGAACTAGCTGATGCCATAAACATAAGAATAAGGACATTATTGAAAGTGAGAAAAAGGAGCAGGAACTAGAAAGCATTTTCAGACAAATAGTGGACAAGGATTTCCCAAATCTAAGGAATGAGCTGGAGCTTAGAACACAAGAAGTCAACAGAACATCCAATTGTCTCAATCCAAAAAGGCCTTCACCAAGACATATTGTATTAAAATTATCAAAAATCAACAACAAAGAAAGAATTCTCAGGGCAGCCAAGGAAAAGAAAACAGTAACTTATAAAAGAAAATCCATTAGACTATCCTGACTTCTCAGCGCAATCCTTACAAGCCAGAAAGGAATGGAATCAAATATTTAAAGTATTAAGTGAAAGGAACTCTCAGCCTAGAATAATGTATCCTTTTTTGTCTGTCCTGTTCGTTTGTTGCTTTTAGGTTTTTATCCCACATATAAGTGATATCATGTGATTTTCAACTTTTTCTGTCTGGCTTATTTTTTGTTTGGATCATTTGGGTTGTTGTTGTTGTTGTTATTGAGTTGTTTGAGTTCTTTGTTTATTTTGGATATTAGGCCCTTTTGCAGATGGCTTTTTAGTTTCCCAGCACTTTTATTGAAAAGGCTTTCCTTTCTCCACTGAATGTTTTTGGTTTTTGTCAAAAATTATTTGCCCATATAAATATAGGTTTACTTCTGGATTCTTGATTCTGGTATACTGGTCTGACTGACTGTTTTGCTGCCAATATCATACCATTTTGATTACTGTCGCTTTGTAGTATAATTTGAAGTCAGGCAGAGTGATGCATCCAGCCTCATTCTTTTTCCTCAAGACGGCTTTGGCAATTCGGGTCTTTTGTGATTCCATACAAATCTGATGATTTTTTGTTCTACTTAAAACATGCTGATGGGATTTTGATGGTGATTGCATTAAAACTGTATAATGTTTTAGGCAATATGGCCATTTTAACTATGTTGATGTTTTCAATCCAAGAACATAGATTATCTTTCCTTTTCTTTTTATCTTTTTCAATATCTTTAATAAGGTCTTATAGTTTCCATTATATAGATCTTTCACATTTCATTAAATTTATTCCTAGGTATTTTATTCTTTTTGTTGCAATTGCAAAAGGAATTACCTTTTTCACTTCTTTTTCTCATGGTTCATAATCAAAGTATATGAATGCTATAGATTTTTGAATGTTGATTTTGTATCCAGAGACTTTATTGTATTTGCTTATTGTTTCTAGTAGTGTTCATGTGAAGTCTTCAGGTTTTTCTATATGAGATCATGTCATCCACAAATAGTCACAGTTTAGCTTCTTCATTTTCTATTTGGATGTTTTTTATATATTCCCAGGTTAGGGAAGTTGTTTTTTTCTGACACTTCATTATTAGAGTTGATTTTGTATCAAGAAACTTTACTGTATTTGCTTATTGTTTCTAGTGTTGTCTTTAGGGTTTTCTATATAGAGAATCATGTAATCCACAAGTAGGGAAAGATCAACTTCTTTGTTTCCTGTTTGAATGCCTTTTATATCTTTCTCTTGTCTGATTGCACTTGCTAGGACCTCCAATGTTATATTGAATAACAGGGGTGAGAGTGAACAGTCTTGCCTTGTTCCTGATCTTGGAGAGGTTTTTTTTCACCATTCAGTATAATTTTGGCTGAGGGTTTGTCATATATAGCCTTTATTATGTTAAGGTACTTTCCTTCTATACTGATTTTGTTAAGTATTTTGATTATAAATGGATGCTGTACCTTGTCGATGGCTTTTTCTGCATCTATTGATATGATCATATGATTCTTATTTTTTAATTCATTGATGTGGTATATCACATTAATCAATTTGTGTATGTTGAATCATCCCTGTGCCTCTGGGATGAAGCTCACTTAATTATGTACAATCTTTTTAACATGTTGTTGTATTCAGTTCACTAATATCTCATTTAGGATTTTTGCATGTGTGTTCATGAGAAATATTGGTCTGTAGTTTTGTGTGTGTGTGTGTGTGTGTGTGTGTGTGTGTGTGTGTGTGTATGTGTGTGATGTTTACCAGGTTTTGCTTATCAGAGTAATATTTGTCTCTTAAAATCAGTTAGGAAGTATTGCCTCCTCTTTGATTTTTCAGAAGAGTCTTGAGGAGAATAGGTATTAAATCTTAGAATGTTTAGTAGAATTCACTGGTAAAGGCATCTGATTCTGGACTTAAATTTTTTGGTAGTTTTTTGATGATCATTTCCATTTCCATACTGCTGATAGGTCTGTTTAAATTTTCTAATTCTTGATTCAGGCTAGGAAGGTTATATTGTTTTAAGTACTCGTCCATTTCTTCTAGTTTATTAAATTTGGTGTTATATACTTTTTCATAGTATTCTTGAATGATCCTTTGTATTTCTCTGATATCAGTCATAATTTCTCTTTTTCATCTATGATTTTATTTGTGTCCTTTCTCTTTTTTTCTTAAGTGAGGCTAGCCAGGGGTTTCTCAATTTTATTAAACATTTTATGATTTATTTATTTTTTATTGTGACATTGGTTAAAAAAATTCAATGTTTCGGCTGTAAACTTTAACAGTAAGGCATATATATATATATATATATATATATATATATATATATATATATATATTTATGCTGTGTGTTCACCTCCCATAGTTAGATTTCTTTCTGTCACCACATATTTGACTCCCTGTACCTCATCTACCTCCCCATTCTCTCTACTCTTTTATAACCACTAGTCTATTGTCTATGTCCATGAGTCTCTGTTTGTTTGTCCTATTCATTTAGCTTTTAGGTTTATATCCCACATATAAGTGACATCATGTGATTTTCAACTTTTTCTGTCTGGCTTATTTTGCTTAGCCTGATTATCTCGAGGTCCATCTGGGTTGCTGCAAATGGCAGTATTTCATCTCTGTTTATGGCTGAGTAATATTCCATTGTATATAGGTACAACAGCTTCTTTATCAAACTGCCTATCGTAGGACACTTTGGTTGCTTCCATGTCCTGGCCACTGAGAATAATGCTGCTGTGAACATTGGTGTGCAAATATCTTCTTCAGATATGGGTTTTCAAGTCTTTGGGGTAAATACCCAGTAGAGGGTTTGCTGGGTCATATGGTAAATCAGTTCTTAGTTTTGTGAAGAACCTTGATACTGTTTTTCATAGTGACAGTACCCATTTGCAGTTACACCAGCAGTTTATGAGGATTCCTTCTTCTCTGTATCCTCTCCAACATTTGTTATTACTTGACCTGTTGATTATAGCTATTCTAACAGGTGTGAAATGGTATCTCTGGTGGTTTTGATTTACATTTACCCTAATAACTAGTGACGTTGAGTATCTTTTCATATATTCTTTGGTCATTTGTATGTCCTCTAGGGAGAAGTGTCTGTACAGGTCCTTTGCCCATTTTTTTGACTGGATCATTGTTTTCATTGTTATTGAGCCATATGAATTCTTTGCATATTTTGAATATTAGGCCCTTATCAGAGGCATTGCTTGCAAATATATTTTTCCATTCAGATGGTTGTTCTCTTTACCTTTTTGATGATTTTTTTGCTGAGCAGAAGCTTTTTACTTTGTATTCCAATTCATTTACTTTTGCTTTTACTCCCCTCGTCTTTGAGGTCAAATTCATAAAAATTTTTTAAGTCCAAGGTCCTATGTTTTCTTCTATGCACTTTATTATTTAAGTTCCTTAATCTATTTTGAGTTAATTTTGTCATATGGTGATAGTCAACAACCTAGTTTCATTCTTTTGCAGGTGGCTTTCCAGTTTTCCCAGCACCATTTATTGAAGAGATTTTCCTTTCTCCAATGTATGTTTTTGGCTTTTTTTGTAGAGAATTATTTACCCATATAAATATAGGTTTATTCAGGACTTTCAATTCTGTTCCACTGGTCATTGTGTCTATTTTGCTGCCAATACCATGCCATTTTGTTTACCATCACTTTGTAATATAATTTGAAGTCTGGCAGAGTGATGCCTCCAGTCTTGTTCTTTTTTCTTAGGATGGCTTTGTCAATTCAGGGTCTTTTGTGCTTCCACACAAACGTGATGATATTTTTGTTCTATTTTTTTTTAAATGTTGATGAGATTTTGATGGGGATTGCATTAAATCTGTACAATGCTTTAGGTAATATGATCATTTTAACTGTTGATTTTTCCAATCTAAGAACACAGAATATCTTTCCATTTCTTTGTATCTTCTTCAATTTCTTTAATAGGGTCTTAGAGTTTTCATTATATAGGTCCTTCACACAGCCTTTGTTTTAAAGTCTGCTTTGTTTGATATAAATATTGATACCCCATTTTCTTGTTTCTATTTACATGAAACATTTTTCCTATCTCTTTACTTTCAGTCTTTGTGTGCCTTTCAAACTGAAGTAAGTCTCTCATAAGCAGCATATGTAAGGGTCTTGTTTTCTTATCCACTTAGCCACCCTATTTTTTTGATCGGAGCACTTATCCATTAACATTAAAAGTACTTATTGATAGATATGTAGTTATTGCCACTTTATTATTCATATTTTTTTATCTTTCTTCTTCATATTAAAAGTAGTCTCTATAACATATATTTTTTTCTAATAGTGGCTTGGTGGTGATGAACTACTTTAGCTTTTTCTTGTCTGATAAATTCTATTTGTCCTTCAATTCTAAATAATAGTTTTGCTAGGCAGAGTAATCTTGGTTATAGGTCTTTGCTTTTTTACTATTTTAAATATTTTGCGCCAATCTATTCTACTCTACAAAGTTTCTGTTGAGAAACCAACTGACAATTGTATGGGAGCTCCCTTGTAAGTAACTAACTTCATTTCTCTTGCTGTTTTTGAGATTTTCTGTCTTTAACTTTTGGCATTTTAATGATGACGTGTCTTGATGTGGGCCTCTTTGCATCCATCTTGTTTGGACTCTCTGTCCTTCCTGGGCTGGTATGCCTATTTCCTTTGCCAGGTTAGGGAAGTTGTCAGTCATTATTACTTGAAATAGGCTTTTAATCCTTACACTCTCTCTTCTCCCTCTGATACTCCTATTTTGTAAATAATGGTACACTTGATGTTGTCTAACAGGTCCCTTAAAATTTTTTTTTAGATTATATTTTCTAGTTGATTTTTTATTAGATGATTACTACTACTTTATTTTCTAAACCGCTGATTTAATTCGTCTTATCTAATCTATCGTTAATTTCTCATAAGGTATTCTTCATTTCAGTTATTGTAATCTTCATTTCTGACTGATTCTTTTTAAAGTTTTCTATGTCTATTTGTATGTTTTCTATCTCTTTGCTAAATTTCTCACTGAGTTCTTCTACTTTTCCTTCAGTTCATTGAGCATCTTTATAACAGGTGTTTTGAACTGCACTTCTGGTAAATTGCCTGTCTTTATTTTGTTGAGTCCTTTTTCTGGAGCTTTGTTCTCTTCTTGAATTGGGACATGTTTCATTGTTTCCCTATTTTGGCTGCCTTTCTAATTTGTTTCTATGTATTGGATATGGCTGCTATGTCCTCCAGTCTTAATACAGTGGCTTAAAGTAGTAGATGTTTATTGGGGCCCAGTGGCACAGTCTTCCCTGGTCACCTGAGCTGGGTGCTCAGAGTATGCCCCATGTGTGTGTTGTGTGTGCACTGCTATTGTAGTTGAGCTTTGATGTTTCATGTCAATGGGAGGGATCAAACCTCAGATTGACTAGTTGTGAGAACTGTCCAGTTCATAAGGTTGACCCTATGAAGTAAGATTTACTTTAGCAGGGCCCTTATGCATTTCCAACCTGCCCTTTGGGGATGTTGTTCTTGGATACAGGCCTGGGTCACACTCCAGCTTGGGAAGGAGTCAGCCACTGTGCATGTTGGTTCTGGGCCACTTGACAGAGCCTCCCCTACTGGCCAAGTTTAGGCATAGCCTGTGCCCTGCTTAAGTCCACTTGGTAAGAGTTATCAAACCATTTGCCAATGGCTACTACCCATGCTGGACTTAGGAGTGCCTCAATAAGTTGAGCCACAAACCAAAGCCAGCTGATGCTAGTCTAGGCTTGGGGCTGCTTAACAAGAGATATGGTACACACTGAGGTCCAATGTTGCTTGTTTGGGTTTTGCAAAAATTTTGAGAGATTTTAGGAAACTTTATAGCATGAACCAAGACAGGTCATTCATATGGAAGAAGTGGCTTTGGTAGGCATGGAAGCTGGGTGGGGTAGACCCTCAGAGAATCACCAGTCTGAGGAGATCAGTGTCAGTCAGGTTGATGGAGACTCAGATATGGTAGCCACCTTGGTCACACATTGGGAGGTGGCAGGGCTCAACAAAGGGACAATAGCTTCTGCCAGCACTTCTATCTGTGAAAAAAACTGCCCCTCCAGTTCTCACTCTGAAGCCAGACAACTCAGTTTCTCCCTGTATGTCTTTGGCTCTTTTGAGTTGCTTTCTCAGCACTGGATCTAAGAGTGAGTGAGTTTTTTACCCCTCCTTCTTACTCAGTCACTATCTTTCTTTGTTTTCACCAGAAGCTATGAGGACTTCTCTTCCCAGCACTGGAACCCTGGTCTGTGCATCCCTGGGTGTGGCTGGATCCTTTGTTCCTTTGGGGAGTTTTTCATAGCTGAGATTTCCTCTTGATTCTCAACTGCTATGTGTGGTTTTGGGACCAGCCTGTTCCACATGTCTGCTCCTCCTACCAATCTCAGAGTGGCCTCTTCTGTGTGTCCCCAGTCCTAGAACTTTTGTTTAGCTAGACTTCAGGTGACTCCCAGTCATTGCTGTTCTGTAGTTTAGTTGTAATTTGATGTGGCCATGAGGGGAGGAGAGCACAGTGTCACCTACTCTACCATCTTGACTCGAACTTTCTTAATAAACTTTTTTTTATATGTCATGGGAACCACCTATGTCTCATATTTTGATTCAGATTCTTTTTACTTCTAAATCAAACCAGCTGATATGACTAAGAACAGATTCTCATACTTTGGAAAGTTTGTTGTTTTCGACCATTTCTTGTACCATTTTTTGCAGTTCAGTCACAATTATTGAGTTGAGTTACATAGAAGACATCATAGGCTACTAATGCCTTACAATAATGAGAAGGTTACCAGATTTACCAAATAATGAACAGTAATTTAGATTGGCATTTTAGAAAACAACATGATGCTCACCAATGTGTTATCTCATGGACCTGGAATAAGAAAGTTTTTTATTTGTTGTTTGCCATTTGATGGGATAGTGCAAAAAAGATAATAGGCTACATTAATATATCTACTTTAATATTCTTATAGTCCTAAATCTTTAGTTTTTTTAATAACAGGAAATTATTGTGTTGAAGGAATAATAAAGGACCCAAAGGATATTTAAGTTTAAATCTGCTTTTTAAAATTTGACAAAGGGGACTTTGCAATATTACTAAATTAAGGATCTTGAGGTGAGGAGAGCATCCTGGGTTGTCCAGGTGAGCACAGTGCAAACAAAATGTCCTTAAAAGGGAGAAGACAGAACCAGAAGAGACAACATCATAGTGACACAGCAGAAGAAAGTGCGAACAGCCACTGGGTCTTATGTTGCTGGCATTGAATATAAAGGAAGATGGAATGAGGGTAACCTCTAGGAGCTGAAAAAGACAGTGAAACTGGGTCTTTCCTTGTCAATCAAGGAAGGAAAATTATTATTATATGAGTCCTGAGGGGGCAACTCATCTGACTATAGATGTGTGTTGTAGTTTGGGATTCAGGTTAATTGTAGTCATCAGAAATTCTCTCAGATGTTCTCATTCTCATTCTAAAGTGTGTATGTGTGTATGTATGTATGTATGTGTGTGTGTGTGTGTGTATATATATATATATATATATATATATATATATATATATATTCCTTCAATTGATGCCCTAACCTCAAATAACAAGCCTATTTAGACATTAATTCAACTAACCTTTAACTTAATAATAGCCTTTTTCAGGTTTTTGAAATTAGATGTTCTTGTCTCTAAATATTTTAACATCTTAATCACCAATAGCAGAAACACTAGTCTTTTATTTCATTGTGCCATTCATAGTGACATATGGTTCTCCAAACTGCTGTCTCTAATGCTATAATTGAATTTCATTTTAAATACATAATTTCCTCAGTTCATGATTACAAAAAAATGTTAAAATCAAAACATATTTGTTTAATTAAATTATTGCATAAAACTACATATATGAAGATATGTGACTTTATGAATATACCTAACATTTTATATTTGAAATCAGTGCAATGAACGTTATTTTATTTGTGAAGAATGGTGAGTTATTAGAAATTATTAACACAATGTTGTTTTACATAATCCATTTAATTTGTTTAATATATTCTAAAATGTTGCTAAGAATGACTATCAAGCTTATTAGGGTGTAGATTTCAGAACCAATGTTCTTCTTATAAACTGAGAGTTTTTTGCTATATTTAGTTTCCTGTGAACTTCCTCATTCAAGTTCGTTTATTTAAAATATTAGTAGTGGATATCAGATTAACATACATATAAATTGCTTCAGTATTCATAAATGTAATCAACCTCAATCATTATATTTATATTTGAAATAGTTACTCTTATTATTCCAGTAACTACCTCTATAACAATTTTTCATCTTTCACCAGCCCACTGCAGGCTGTTCACTGGGGAGCAAGAAATTTCTACACTGGATGATAGAAAAAAGATTTGATATTATTTTGGATTAGACATTTACATACACACAACGATACCACGTAAGGAAGGTCAAGATGGCAGGCTAGGTAAATGTGGGGTTTGCCTCCTCCCATGACCACATCAAAATTACAACCACATTATAAAACAGTAAACTTTGAGAATCATCTGAAGACTAACTGAACATATGACCTATAACTGAAGAGGTAAAGAAGAAATAACATCAAGACCGGTAGGAAGGATGGAGATGCAAAATGTTCTGCCTCAACTGTGTGCATGGTGGTTGAGCACTGAGAGGAATATTAAGGCTGAAAATTTCCTCATGAAGAAGCAAGGAGTCCCAGCCCCTCACTGGGGCTCACCAGTTCAGGGTACCCATGCCAGGAATAGTAGTTCGAATAAACCTGTCTGTAAAAATTAGTAATCATTTGGGTAAGAGAGAAAGAATGTGAAAACTCAGATGTTCCCTTAAAGTGCCTGCGCACAGACTCACTCACCTTCAGACACACACTCTGGGATCAGGCAAAGGGTCAATAGCTGGGGAGGTGTAAAAGACATACAGAAAAAGACTGATATGTGTAGCAATGGGGCAAGGGCTGGAGGGACAGCTACCATTGGCTCTTTGACAGATCCTACTCCAAGAAAGTCTTCAGGTGGGTGCCATCTTATCCTGTGTTGAGCCTGTCCCCGACACACAAATTCTGAATCTGCATTGACTGGTGGGATTGGCCCACTCCATCCCATGGTTTCCTGTGACCCCATCCCACCCAGCTCATGAATTGACCACAGCAGATTCATTGCCTTGCAACTGTCCCCACCCTGAGAACTCAGCAGGTGATACATTGGACAGCAAGCAGTCAGCATTCCTCAGCATGTGGCCTATGAGTGACACACACATCTCAGGAGACATATTTGGTAGTGGGAAGCTAATGCCAGCCTGAGTTGCAGTGTCTCTTGAACAAATTTCAGGGATCTGTGGCCTCAAGAAGGGTGGCAACTGGCTTTGCTGCAATCTGAGACTTTTTGCAAGAGGATACAGGCTCAGCACTGACACAAAACCTAAATCTTCATTGGCTAAGCAAAAACTGCTCACTTACCCCAGTGACTCCTTGCGCTCCACACCATCCAACTCATGTTCTACCCAAAGGCTCCTCAACAGCTAAGCCTAACTGGCATCTGGCAGGCAGCCTCAAGCCTTAGGGTTTCCTAGACCTTATACTATGCTGTCCTAGGCCCACTACTGATGGCAAAAGGTCTCAGGTCTCAGTTTAGTCTCTTCCACTTGCCTCCAGATTCAGCACAGGAAATGAAAACATGTAGATTGCTTTGTAGCTCCTCTCAGGTAGGCCTAAGTTGTCAAAGGCAGTGGCTGACCTTGACATACATGGAAGCCCTTTCCAAGGGGCCACAGGACAAAGAAACATAAAGGCATCAGATCACAACATATCACCACCTGACTAGCCTCACAAGTGACACACACAAAGAGTAGTTCCAAAAGGTACATGAGCCTGCTGGGGCAAATGTCATTTCTTGGGACTAGCCTCCACATAGAAGCTCATACCCTGTAGGTGTAGTCAGTCTTCACAGCTAGTCAACCTGAGAGTCAATCCCACCCACTGATGTGCTAACAGTAATCAAGACTTAGCTACAACAGGAGAACTCACACAAAAACATTTAAAGGGAATTCCTTTGGAAGAAAAATGGGTAAAACTATAAATATAAATTTTAAAATGGCAATAAATAGGTACCTGTCAATAATCACTTTAAACGTAAATGCATTAAATCCTGTAATAAAAAAGACATAGGGAAGCTGAATAAATAAGAAAACAAGACCCAGTCACACTGCTGATCGAATGACACACAGAGACTGAAAATGGAAATAAAAAATCAGAAGTAGCAATACTTTATCAGACAAAATAAACTTTAAAACAAAGTCTATAATAAGAGACAAAGAAGGACATTACATAATGATAAATGAATCAATAAAATAAGAGAACATAACCCTACTAAACATATGTACATCCAACATAGGAGCACCTAAATATATAAAGCAAATACTGACTGACATAAAGGGAGAGATTGACAGGACTTTAACACACCATTGTAGTTAGATCTTCCAGACACAAAATCAATAAAGAAACAGCAGCATTAAATAACATGCTAGACTAGATGGATTTAATTAAATTTTTAGATCACAGCAGCAGAATGCCAAAGCAGCAGAACATACATTCTTCTTTAGTGTACATTAAACATTTACCAAGATAAACCACATGTTAGGCCAAAAACAAGTCTCAACAAATCTAATAAGGTTGAAGTCATATCAAGTGTCTTCTCTGACCACAATGATATGAAACTAGAAATCAACTACAAGAAAAAAATGCTAAATACCAAATGGGTTAACATTGAGTTCAAAGAAGAAATCAAAAAATACCTAGGGACAAATAAATATGAAAACATGATGACTTAAAATCTATGGGACAGTAAAAACAGTCCTAAGAAGAAAGTTCATAGCAATACAGGCCTACTTCAAGAAATAAGACAAAGCTCTAGCAATCTAATCTTACACTTAAAAGAACTAGAAAACAAACAGGAAACAAAAACCAGAGTAGAAAAAAGGAAATCATTAAGATCAGAAGAAAATAAATGGAATAAAGTCTAGAAAAATAATACAAAAAATTAATGAAACTAAGAGCTTTATCTTTTCTGAAAAGATAAACAAAATCGATAAACCTTTAACCATTTTCATCAAGAAAAAAGTGATAGGACCCAAATAAAATCAGTAATGAAACAAAAGTGAAAACAGCTTCTACAGAAATACAAAGGATTATAAGAAAATGCTATGACAATTATATACCAACAAATTGGACAATCTGGAAGAAATAGATACATTTCAAAAAACATGTCATCTTTCAGGACTGAACCAAGAAGAGATAGAAAATTTGAACTGACCAATTACCACCAAATAATTGAATCAGTAATCAAAAACTTCCAAGAAATGAAAGTCCTGGATTGGATAGCTTCACTGGTGAATTTTACCAAATGATCAAACAAGAATTAATGACTATTCTTCTCAAACTATTCCAAAAAATTCAAGAAAGTTTTCCAAACTTATTATACAAGGTCACCATTATCCTAATTCAAAAACCAAAGATATTACATATATATATTTCGGTGCTATTTACAATAACTAATATGCGGAAGCAACCTTACTGTCCATCAATAGAAGATTGGATAAAGAAGTGTGGCATATATATAAGGAAATAATTTTTGGCTGTGAAAAAGAATGAAATTTTAGCATTTGCAATGACATGGATGGACCTAGAGGGTATTATGCTGAGTAAGAAAAGCCAGAGAGAAAGAAAAATACCACTATTTCACTTATATGTGGAGTTCAAGGAACAAAATAAGTGAACAAACAGAATAAAAGCAAACTCACAGATATAGAGAACAAATTGGTGATTACTAAATGGGAGGAAGGTTGAGAGCTAGGTGAAAAAAATGAAAAGATAAAGAAGTACAAATGAACAGTTACAAAACAGTCATAAAGATGTAGAATACAGCATAGGCAATATCATCAATAATATTGAAATAACTGTGTATTGGGGCCAGGTGAGTACTAGACTAATTAGGAGATCACTTCATAAATTATATAAATGTCTAACCACTACACCATACACCTGAAACAAATATAAAAAAATAAAAATATCAAAATACTTTTTTAGAAGTTATATCTTAAATTTATAGTTATAATCATTCCTTTTTACTTGCCATACTTTATTTTCATAGCTTGTTAATGGATAAAATTTTGTTACCCAGTTCCAAAATTCACTTTTATTCATCAGGCTTTGTATGTATCATTTACACAGAAACATGGTTGATGTGCTCTTGAATGTATGTTTTCCCTTCATCTTGTTCTTCAATCCTGAAAACCTCTGTAATGGTGTGGGCAGTGTCAGGAACTTGATGGTTTAAATTATTTTACCACTGCATTCTATTCTTTCTACCTTCCCCCACCCTCAGCCTTCACAGGGCAACATGCTTAGGTTGTTTTATTTTTATTATTTTTATTTTCCAGATAAAGAAGTTTCATCCACTTCTAATCAGGTAATAAAAAATATTATGTATTTCTGATAAATCTCAAAATACAAATGACTTTATATAAGCATAGCTGTATGTCTTTCCTGAAATTTCTGAATGCATCTATTGATGTCTTTTATAACTTGAATATTTTAAAATATTTAAAATATATAAATATTCTTGGTAATTTTAATGCAGAAATAAAAAGCAATAAAAAATTAAAAACATTTTAACTTATTTAGATGTTTGGAAAGTTGTTCTTGTCTCAATTCTACTGGTTTATTATTTTAATTTTTGAAACTATTTTAACAAAAATAAATGAAATGAAGTCCAATAAATACACACTTATAATCTGAGCACCATAGAACATAAGCTGTTTTTAGCTATTCACATTCTTTCCAATCCTTATGTCCACAAATTAGCTTTTATATTTACAAACATAGTGGATTTCAACAAACATGAAAAATATTTATTCCTAGTAATACTATATTACAAGCATTTTGTTGATTTAGTTATTATGTAGTATCTTAATTTTTAATTTTTTCTTTCCTGGTCTATGTAATTGAAAATGTATCTAAACTCTAATTTTTATTAATTATATTTAATCTTATAAATATTTATGTTTATGTAACTTAATTTCTTAAGTTTTGATTGTTGCATATATCCTATTTCAATATGTGTGACATAAAGCAAACAACTGTTTTCCTCTAGATATTTAGAGGGGTATTAGTGTCCTTTCCTTTTTCATTACACAAGGTGACATAAAATCAGGGTGAGTAGTAACTTAGAGCATAGTTCATGTTGCTAAAACAAGGTCTCTAAGATGTCAGGGTTGAAGACATGCTTTTGGATACCTTAGGTGAAGGATCACCATCAGAAAGGAAGAAAGGTGGTGTGGCCCTGAGTTTAGGTTTGATAGATGAGTCTGAATCCTTGATTTCTCTCTTCTTTGTGCTTGGCAGGAAAATGAGAGTGGCAGTGGTTCTGAAGAAGTGTGCTACACTGTCATTAGTCACAGCTCCTACCGGAGGCCTTCCTTGAGCTCCAATGACAATGGTTATGAAAACATTGATTCTGCCACAAAGAGAGTGAGATCTTTTAAAGAAGGGCCAGAAACAGAATACGCCCTCCTCAGGACGACTTGCAGTGCTGGGCCTTCTTCCTGCACCTCCGATTATGATTATGAACTTGTGCTTCCCCACTAGGACCCTCACACTCCATCATCTTCATGGATGGTATAGAACAGGGCTCTCTCTCAGCAGTCCATAAAACATTCATCTCTGGCCAGAGTTTGGAAATGATATTCTTTTACTCTATTGCCTTGGGAAACTCTTAAATAGCATCTCTGTAGTTTGTGTGAAGCCATATAAATTGACATAATGATATAAAGTATCCTACACCTTTTTGTCTGTAAGATTAGAGAACATGAAGATGATGGAGAAACCTTCCTAGGATGATATGCATCTAAAAAAAAAGACCAATGATGAGATCCTTTGCTAATCTGGTATTTACTTCAATGTCATATTCTCCGTGTTTTCAAGATTTTCCATATATATGAGATTTCACTTGTGGTACCAGTTCAAGAGTCAATAGTTTTTGCTATTCACTTTCCTGAGAAGAGTTGAGCATGACTCTTCTTATTCATTAAAAAAATGAATAAATCTATTAAAGGGCATTGTCTTTCTTTCCAATAGTAAATAAAAGGATTTTGTTCAAATATTAGTAAAAAATAAAAGTAAGCTATACCTACAGTTTTATTCATAATATACTAGGTAATTTAACTTATAATTAGTTGCCTTTGCTAAAGAAGAATGAATAGCACCCGATTTTAAATTTTAGACAAATTGGTAAAGAATCCATTCGTTTTTTTTCATTTCTAGAGAACTTTTAAATTATATTCCAACTTCCTAACAAGATCACGAAGACTATAATTTACAAAACATCTATGATTTATTTTTTATATAATGACATTTTGGGCATACAAAAGCATCAGTCAATAGATGGACACCAGCTAACTTACTTGTTTTACACAAGTTTTGACTCTCTACTCTTGACAAATTTTTATGCTCCTTTGTGGTTATTTCAATGTCTGAAAGAAGAACATAATAAAATATTGCAATTCTAAAGAAGTCGCTCTGTCAGAAATAAGCTAGTCTTGTAGAAATCAGATAAATTTAGAAAATGACAAAATTATTTACTCTCTTTACACCCTTGTAATTATTTTTTATTTTTAATAAATATATTTAAAATAAGATTAAATAATTTAAAATTGTTTAACCATCTGGAATTATAGGAGAAGGGGCAGGTGATTAATAGATAGTACTGTTTAATAAAAGAAATGCTGAAATTCAAAGGCATAAATGTGCCTCGTTTTAACCATAAACCATGAACAGACCACTTCATCTTTCTGAGACAGTTTTACAGCACAGAAGCATTTTCAAAATTAAATATCTCATGTAGTTTTAAAAATCAATAAAACTTGTTGGAAAAGTTCTTTTTAATCTGTAAACTGTTTCTAAAGGTTAACTTATTTTTGTGCATATAAATATTTCAAGTTTTAAAATTGTATGCATTTTAATCAATTTTATTAAGTATAATTTCACTACAACAAAATGCAACTACCAGTGATGTCAAAAACATGTCAGTGTGAAGGGTCTCCTTTTGAAACCACCACAGGTTAAACAGATACAATTCATTGGAAGATTCCCAGTCTAACACACAGCACATCTGACAGCTCTGCACATCAGAGCCATTTGAGGTGGCTGAATCAAGTGAGCAAGGGAGTTAAAAAGGGAGAGGAGTGGAGACAGGTGCTCAGGACACAGCCCAGGAGCTCCCTGCAGGACTCAGAGAGAAAGGAAGAATTAGGTTATTGTGTACACACTCTATACCCTGAGCATTCCGGCCAGTGATCTGGGTAGAGGCCAGGGTGAAGACAGACTAGAGAGATAAGACTTGTAGCAACAAACACTGCAGGTAGAAAATGGAGTCACAAAGCCTGGCTGCCTCCCTGCACCCTCCCAGAAGTAGCAGTGGGCCCAGGAGAATCTGCAGCAGCAAGCGTCCAGTTATAGAGCTGGGAGTCTGCAACCTGGGAACTGAGCATACAGCTTCTGAGTGGCAGACACACTCTGTGGTTGGTCCCAGTGGCAGGTGGAGACACAGAGGCAGAGAATCTGAAGCCTGATTCTCTCAATTACTGGGAAGAAAAGAACCACAGCCACACCTGTGGCCTCTCTCAAGCAAACCCACACCCACCCATCCAGGCTGATTATGGCAAAGATACTTGGGTACCTCAGGTAGCACAACACTGCATCTGCTACTGGGGCAACTCCAGGACATCAAGGGCTCTGAACTCCATCTCTTATCCCATTCTTCCACAGGGGTGGAGCCCTGGGACCAAGGTTACTGGATCACAGAGGATACACACAAATTCCCAGGGAATAAAGGACATTTTTAGCATTCTAGCAGAGATCCAGGAGGCTTGGACAGTGCAGGAGGCTTGTGCATCAACTACTGTAAAACAAAAGGAAAAATTCTTAACCTACTAAAGAGGCATTACTCTTCAAAGCAATGTGATTTTTAAATAAGCAGAGTACATTCCCATAAATGTCTAGGTGGAGAATAATCTATCAAATACTGTGAATAACCAAGCTGACAATGCAGCTCAGAAAGAAAATGAAAAATTTTCAGGAAATAAACTTAAAGATATAGAAATGTTATTTAAATGACATAGAATTCAAGATCATAGTCCTGGAAAACTTCAGTGAGATGCAAAAAAAAAAAAAAAAAAAAAAAAAACCTCAGATAGATGGTTTAATAAAGTCAGAGATAAAATCAATAAACAAAAGTAATAGTTTAACAAACAAATTGAAACTTTAAAAAAGCACCAAGTAGAACTCTGGAGCTGAACAATTCCAGATGAAGAATGAAATAGCAAGCTTAGAAAATAGAGCTGACCAGGTTGAGACATAATTAGAGATATCAAAGGCAGAAATCTGAAAATGATACATATGGAAGAGAGAGCCTTGAGAGTGAAAATTAAAAAAGGAAGCACTCCACAAGAAATATCTGACACCATCATAAAGCACAAGACAAGAATAATGGGTATACCAGAAGAAGAAGAGAAGAAGAAGGGAATAGTGAAGCTAGTTAAACAAATAGTCCATGAAAATTTCCCACACCTATAGAAAGAACTGGATCCTCAAATTCAAGAAGCAAAGAGACACCTAATTATCACAACCCTAAAAAGGTCTTATCCAAACATGGTACATTAAAACTGCCTTAAGTTAACGACAAAAAAGAATTATCAAGACGGCCAGGAAAAAGAATATGATAACCAATAAAGGGAAATCCATTAGATTGTCATTAAACTTTTAAGCAGAAACTCTTCAAGCTATGAGGGAGTGGAATCAAATATTCAAACTATTAAAAGAGAGAGATTACCAGCGAAAGTAATATATCCAGCAAAATTCTTCTTTCAACATGAAAGAGAAATAAAGACCTTTTCAGACACACAGAAGTTGAGGGAATTTTCTACCACAAAGCTGCATTACAGGAAATACTAAAGGGGATCATTCTACCTAAAACAAGAGGACAAAAAGATACAAAACTATGGTCAAGATGACAGACAGAAACAGAAAAATTGCAATCTATATTTAAAATAGGGTATTATAAACTTAAATAATATATATTGGTTAAAGGATGTAAACACACTTTAAAGTGAAAAGGAGATAATAGCTACTGAAACTCAGAGATGAACTCACAGCATAAATAGATATAATTTGAGACAACAAAAACAGTAAACAGGATGGGATAAATGTCTGAATCCACAAAGGGAATGGGAGATAAGGCACACACAGAAGAACAAGGACTACCATATATACAAAACTTTCATTTTCATAAACTTTATGGTAACTACACACACAAAAAATCTGGAACTGAAGCACATAGCATAAAAAAATATAAAATAGTGGAAAAATCACAGAACACCACCAAATTAAAATAATAGATAGACACATAAGGTCAAAGAAACAACAGAGAAACTGAGATACCAGAAAACAAAATATAAAATAGCTATAGAAAAATCTTATATAACAATAATTAACCCTGAAAGTACACAAACTGAACTTATCAATAAAAAGGCACAGAGTAGTGTATATATATATATATGACCAATTCTATGCTGCCTTCAAGAAACACATGTAAGGACAAATATAAACTCAAATGAAAAGGTGGGAAATGATACTCCAAACAGCATTCAGAGAAAGCAGGTATTGCCATACTTATATCAGAAGAAACAGACTTCAAGATATTAAAGGTAAGAAGAGACAAAATGGACACTACATAATGATTAAAGGGACAATACAGGAAGAAGACATAATACTTATGAATATATATGTTCCAAATCAGGGAGCACCAAAATATATAAAGCAATTACTAACAGAACTAAAGGGAGAAACTGACAAACACACGATTATAGTAAGAGACTTAAATGCCCCACTGTCAGCTATGGATAGGTCATTCAAATAGAAGATCGATAAGGAAATATCAATCTAAAATGACATATTAGACCGATTGGATATATTTAACATTTACAGAGCCTTTAATCTCCAAAACACCAAATACACAGTCTTCTCTAGTGCACATGGAAAATTCTCAAGGATGGACCACATGTTGGGACACAAAACTAGCCTCAACAAATTTAAGAAGATTGAAATCATATCAGGCATATTCTCTGACTACAATGCTTTGAAACTGGAGATCAACTGCAAAAGAAATTTTTTTTAAAGTAGGAAACCTAACAAACATGGAGATTAAACAACATGCTACTAAAGAATGACTGGATTATGAAAATAAAAGGAAGATCAAGAGATACATATAAACAAATGAGAATGAAAGTACAACATATCAAAACTATTGAGATACATACAATAAAGTGGTAATAAGAAGACAGTTCATATCATTACAGACTTATTCAAAAAATAAGAATAATCTCAATAAAAACCTTACATCTTTAAAAAGCTAGAAAAAGAAGTGAAGCCCAAAGTCTGCAGAAGGAAAGAAATGATAAAAATTAGAGCAGAATTAAATAAAATTTAGAACAAAAATACATTTTATCTAAGTGAAATAAGTCAGAAAAAGTTGAAAACCATATGATTTCACTTATATGCAGGATATAAAACTGAAAGCAACAGACACATATGACAAATAGAGACTCGTAGACACAGACAATAGTTTAGTGGTTACCAGAGGAAAGGGGGTGGTAGGAGGTAGAAAAGGATGAAGGGGGTCTAATATGTGAAGATGAAAGGACAATCACCTTTGAGTGCTGAACACACAATGCAAAATACAGATGTATGGTAGAATTGTACACTTGAAACCTATATAATTTTATTAATGAATGTTGCTCCAATACATTTAATTTAAAAATAATAAATTAATGCAACAAAGAGCTAGTTCTTTAAAAAGATCAATAAAATTGACCAATCTGTCTAGATTTATAAGGAGAAAACAATCCACAAATGCACACAATTATAAATGAAAAAGAAATTACAATAGATAGCACCAAAATACAAAGTCTTGTACCAAAATACAATGAAAGACTGTATGCCACAAAATTAAATAACCTAGAAGAAATGGACAAGTTCTGAAAAAATACAACCTTCCTAGTCTGAATCACAAGGAACTGGAACATTTAAAAGGACCAATAAGTAGTAAAGAAATTGCAACAATCATCAAGAACCTACCAAAAAAGTAAAAGTCCAGGAACAGATGGCTTTACTAGTGAATTCTACCAAGTGGTCAAAGTTGATTTAATATTTGTTCGCAATCTTTTCCAAACTAAAGACAAGGCAATATTTCCTCACTTTATGGGGTCAATATTATCCTGATACTAAAATCTGCTACAAATAACACACACACACACACACACACACACACACACACACACACACACACACCAAAAAAACTATTGACCAATATCTCTGATGATTGCAGATGTAAACGTTGTAAACACAATACTAGCAGGTTGCATACAATACACTAAAAGGGTTATAATTACATTACAAAGTGACAATAATCAAAACAGCATTGTCATGGCTAAACAATAAACACACAGACCAATGGAGCAGAATTGAGGGCCCAGAAATAAACTCTAGTATATATGGGTAAATCATTTTTGACAAAGGACCCTAAAACATACAATGGAAAAAGAAACCTTCTTCAATAAATAGTGCTGGGAAAATTGGAAAGCCACATGCAAAAGACTGACGCTAAACTGCCATCTGTCACCATACACCAAATGTCTTAAAGACCTGAATGTAAGACTTGAATCAAAAATTGCATAGAAAAAAACATAGGAACTAAACTTATGGACCTTAGATGTAGGGAGGATTTTATGAATTTGACCTCACAGGCAAGGAAAGTAAAAGTAGAAAAAATGAATGGGACTAGATCAAACTAAAAAGCTTTTTCACAGCAAAAGGAAGCATCAACAAGACAATAGGCAATCAACTGAATAAGAAGATATTTGCAAACAATGCTTCTGAAAATGAGCTAAAATCAAAGATATATTTTAAAAACTCATAAAACTCAGTGACAACAAAAAATTAAAAAATCCAATTAAAAAATGAACAGGGTACTTGAGTAGACATTTTTTTCAAGAAGACATAGAAATGGCCAATACATATAAAAAGATGCTCAATTTCACTAGCTATTAGGGAAATGCAAATCAAAACCACAATGAACTACCACCTCACACATGTTAGAATGGCTATTATAAACAAGAAAAGTAGTAACAAGTGTTGGAGGAGTTGTAGGGGAAAAGCAACCTCATACACTGCTGGTAGAAAGGTAAATTGGTATAGCCACCATGGAAAACAGTATGAAAATTTCTCAAAAAATTAAATCCTTCTGGGTATGTACAGCAAAATTTCAAGAACATCTATCTGTTAAGATATATGCACTCTAAAGATTATGGTAATATTATTTATAAAGTCCAAGACATAGAAACAACTGAAGTATCCTTCAAAAATAATTGAATAAAGAAGATGTGGTACATATATACAATAGAATATTACTCAGCCATAAGAAAAGATGAAATACTGCCATCTGTGACAACATGGATCAATTTAGAGATTATCATGCAAAGCGAAATAAGTCAGAAAAATTTCAGATTCATATGATTTTGCTCATATGTGGGATATAAAACTAAAAGTAATAAATAAACAGGACAAACAATCAAAGACTCATTGACACAGACAGTGGATTAGTTGTTACCAGAGGGAAGCAGGGATGGGGAGAGGTTGATAGGGATGAAAGGGGTAAATTATATGGTGAAAAGGAAATCTATCTTTGGGTGATGAACACAAAACACAATATACATAAGGCACATTATTGTATTGTACACTTGAAATCTATATGATTTTATTAACCAATGTCACCCCAATAAATTTAATAAAAAAGAACCACATGATTTCACTCACATGTGAGATATAAAACAGAAAGCAACAAATGAATGAAAAAAAAAAAAACAAGAATCTCATAAACAACAGTATAGTGGTTATCATAGAGGAAGATTATTTGGGGGAGTTTGAAGAGAGTAAGGAGATTAAATATACGGTGATGGGAAGAAGCTAAACTTAGGGTAATGAACATACAATGCAATATACAAATGATGTATTATCATATTATACACTTGAAACTTATAAAATCTTATTAACCAATGTCACCCCAATAAATTTAATTCAAAAGACGCTTTTAAGAGGGTGAATAGGAAATTTATAGACTAGAAGAAAACATGTAAACTACATATCTGTCAAAGAATTATATCTAGAACATAAAACAGACTTTTGAATTTTAATAATAATCTTATTAGAAATGAGCAAAGGACATGACCTTTTTAATGAAGAATATATAGAGATGGCAAATAGGCACATGAAAAGGTATTCAATATCATTAACCATTATAGAAATGCAAATTTAAAAAATGAGATATAACTACACACATCAGGATGACTAGAAGAAAAATTAATGACATCAAATGCTGAAGAGAATGTGGAGAAATCATGTTTCATATATTCTTTCTGGGAATATAAAATGGAATAGCCATTCTAGAAAGAATCTAGCAACTGTACCTCAAATTGTATTCCAGAGAATAAAAGCTTACATTCACATGAAAAACTATAGCTACTAACAGCAAATTTAGTTATAATAACCCAAACTGGAAATGACCAAAATATTATTTGACAGGTGAATTATAGAACAAATTTTGATAGCACAACTTGGATAGACCGCAACAAAATTATAGTGAGTGAAAAAAGCCAGCATCAAAAGATGAATAATAAATTATTTTATGTGTATAACATTCTTGAAATAACAACTGTAGACATGGAGAACAGATTAGTGGCTGTCAGTGGTGAAGAAACAGGGAGAGAGTGAGACTGCTGTGATTATTAAAGGTAAGTATGAGGGGTTCCTGTGATTGAACCATTCTGAGTATTGACTGAGCTGTTGGTCACACAAATTAGATGTGTAAAAAAAATTGTATAGATGTAAATACACAAACACACCAAAATAAGTAAATATTACACTGGTGAAATATAAACAGTTTGCATCAACTCCTGATTGTAATTGAGGAAAAGTATATGAAGCATGTATGGTATCACCCTGTATTACTTCTCATAACAATGTTAATTTTTATCTCAAAATTAAAAGTTGAATAAAAGGTAGTTGAGGGTTCTACATACTACTTCTAGGTTTTCCTGGGGAGATGGGGAGTCAAAATATGATTGATTTTTCCAAAGTATAAAACCATGAGTCTATACTGATGCAAACGAGTGAAAGGGAAAGAAGGAAGGAATGGAAGGAAGGAAAGGCAGGCAGGCAGGAAGGGAGGGAGAAAGGGAGGGAGGGAGGGAGAGAGGGAAGGAGGAAGGAAGGAATGAAAGAAGAAAAGAAGGAAGAAAAGGATGGAGGGAGAAGAAAGAAAAGGAGAAAGAAAGAGATGAAAGAAGGGGATGATAAAGAGGCAAGGGTAGACAAGCTCCTATGTGAGAGAATTCCAAGTACTTTATATAGGTACTCTGTCTCTCAGGAAGGTGAAGCTGGAACCACTTCCTCCCTTGAGTGTGGGGTGCATTAAGGACTTGCCCTCAAAGAGCAGGGTATGAAAGAGGGGGTAGTGTAACTTTACAGCAGAGAAACCTGACAAATGCCAGCTCTGCCAAGCAACCAAACTAACATCATCAGCAACAAGTCATGTAGACATCCTATACCCCTTACATGACATGAAGATAAGGGCACTTTACCTCTACAATCTTTCTCCCAGAAAAAATGTAACATTAGTTTAACCCTGAGCAAAAACGTCAGACAAGCACAAATCCAAAAATATTCTATAAAATACTGATCAGTACTCCTCAACTCCACCAAGGCCATTGAAAATAATCTGCGAAACTCTCAGAGCCCAGAGAAGCTTAAGAAGACATGCTGATATATAGGATGTGGTCTTCTGAAAGGGATCCTGAAGAGAAAAAGAACATTAGGGAAAAATTAGTGGAATCTGAATAAAACACAGGATTTAGTTAATATTACTGTACAGCTATGGGTTCCTTCTTTGTACTAAAAACTAGTGTTGGTTCCATAGTAATGAAACATGTTGACAAGAGGGGAAATGGGGAGAGTGGCCTATTGGGACCAACTGTGCTGTCTTTACAGTTTAGCTGTAAACATAGAATTCTTCAAAAATTAAAAGTTTATTTTAAATATTACTGATCTTTTGGCATCTAGTCTGATGAACCAATTCATCTTTCTGTGGACAGTGAATAAATCCTCTCCACATCAACGGGTACCCTATTTTCTTTATTTCTTTAAGGCCATTTCTGAGTCTGGCTTCACCAGTGTGGCCGGTTGAATATGCTAATTCTAATACCTTTCCTGTATTTCACAATGTCCATTGATCATAGAAGCTTTGCCTCTGGGTTTGGTTGGTGCAGTAACTCAATGCCCACATCATACTCTGCTCTCCTGAGCTGGGTGCGCATTGTGCATCTCACTCTGTCCATGTTCCATCATCATTCCCCATTCATCCCCATAGCTTCCATGTCCAGAAAAATTATGAATGACTCACTTTTCCATATGGCATATTGGTGCATCTGCTTTAATCTCATACACAGCTCCTCATGCTCAGACTTCCCTCATTTCTTATTTTCATTTATTCTTAATATCTTTTAAGACCAAATTCAAAATGTATTTATCCAATGAAACTATTCTTTGCTTATCCACTAATTTTTCATTTATACAAATTAACCCTTACTTTCACATGTGCCTGCAACAATGTCTATATACTTTTATTGCTGTGGTATCTCCCATATTATAATCTCTTTTTAATTATTTAGCCTCCCTTATTTTACCAAGCTTTTGGTGGATTTACTTTTTTTCCATTTTGAATTTCCAGCACATAGACTAGCATTTGTTAATTTTAATAAAATTTGATTAAATTAATAGTGTTAAATAAATGCCTAGAATAAATAAGACAGTCTACCATGCTAGGAAACAAAAAGATTGAGAAGCAAAACCCTGTGCTTCTATTGTATAAAATCAGCAACTGTGAGTGGTAAATAGTCAATAACAGGATAATGTAGGTACGATACATTAAAGAGAGAGATGTCACAATTCACTAAAGAAAATATGTTGATATTCACTGTGGAAACAAAGGAAATTTCACTGAGAAGGCATGACTTAAATTTGAAAGTAGAAAAAAAATTGAACATCAATATGTTGCCTAATCATTATATGAGATTAATAATTAAAAAGTCAAAGAAAATTCCAAGTTGACTCTCCGGGGAAATTATGGTAGTGCTGACCAAAACAACCAAAAGAAAAATCTGAGTTCCTTTTGAAAAGCTCTAATTATATCCTGGGGAGAAGATTCCTCTAGGATACCACACCTGGGTGCCTCAGCCTTTAATGGGAAGCTGGCAGGGCTGAGCAATGGAGCAGCATCACTCAAGTGACTAGCCACTCACCTGGGCCCACAGCATTCAGCATTAGGGTGATCCCGGACCTGCTCAGAAGCTGACAGCCTGAGACAAGACAACCTAGCGAGACCCACTCATTCATGTCCTTCCTACTCAAATGGTCTACTCCTTCTTTCTTAACAGCATACCCAGTACCAATGGTCAGAAGGAATTTTAAATATTTTACATTTTCTAAGAAATTGACTGAACACAAATTATAAGGCAAGCATCTTGACAGAGAAGTCATCCAGCTTTTCCAGATTGTGAAAATCCACTCATAATGCAAACTCTACAGTTGTCCATCAGTAGTGTTTGTGAGGTTCAGTCTTGGTAAACAGGGATTTACTAAGGAGTAAGAAAGTGTTATTTATATATGTAACCTGTCAGGTCACGTGTATTTTTCCAGTTATTGTTGCTCAAGTGGACATCACCAAGCCTAGACTCCTCCTATCAATCCCAATGACATAAAGTTCTGGAAAGTTATTTGAAGCCAATAAGGGGACATTGAGCAAAATAAAGTAATGTCTTTAGAGAGGAAAATGATTTTTTGTGCTAAAAGCATCTAGTGTAGTCCAGACACAAAATCCAGAGTCCAAAGGCTTGGGTTCCAGCCGTAGGCTTATTGTGTGTGTAACTCATTTTGACTGGAGGTAATGTTCTAGATGGAGAAAGAAAAGGTGAAACTCAGCAAACACAGTTCCTTCCATGGAAAACCTCACAGTGTAAAGGGTGAGACATATGCTAACACATGTAAGCACTAATAGTGATGAAATTTAGGTTTCTATTTGGGCTGTGATGAATAGATTTGGAATGAGAGTTTATAAGAGCAGGACCTCACTAAATCTAGGGATGCTCCAAAACCTCAGAATCAGCACTTGAGCCAGAAGTAGAAGGGAGGGTTGTGGGACATAGCACTTAAATCACAAAGAGCCTTAATTTCTTCCAGTGCAAAGTTAGAGAATTTTCAAAGGTCTAGCCATTCTGAAATCTAGGTTTCTCACCATCTAACAACACTTGCTAAGGCACAGAAACCCACTAACTACACCGAGACTCACTTTAATGTGGGAGATGGTAAGGTGTGTGCTGGCAAATATTTCTATTAAAACTGTCTTTTATTCTGATCTTAAAGTATTTCCACCTCCAAAATCAGTCTAACTCATCAAGACAATCAAACATCCAGTGACATGAGGCAGAACTGATGAGAATGTGATTTTTTGGTTTGAGGGTGGTCGATACAGCCTGCTCAGATGAAAGCTGGTTGTATAGATAGGTGTCTAATCCTGGTGGTACCATCCTACAGAGTTCTGCCAGTTTTTCACAGGAAGTTTGAGGGTCCTAGTAGATGTGCAAAGGGAGAACAGACTTAGCATTTTTATTATTGTTATCACAACATCTACTTTCCAAACTGATCATTATTTTTGGTGAACAAATTTAAGTCAAGTGTCTGCATGGAAGCAGTGAGTTGAAATGAATATGTACAGGAATTATACAAGAAATCAATAACCTAATATTACAGGGTACTGGGTGGAAAGGTAACAGATTCTTTTACACTCTCCTGTAAAAAGCAACTGAAACTTGAATCTTACTGTTTATGTTAACATACCTACACACACATGTCAGGGGAGGGGGATAGCCTAACAATGTAGAAATAATATTTTCAATAATTTTATTAACAAATGAACATCAAAGATTGTCAAGAAGGTACAGGAATAGGATGTTAAAGTATTTTATTCTACTTATATTTTAGGTTGGTTTTTAAATCAGGACATAAGGACAAAATTATGTCAAGCTTTTGTAACTAATCCAAGGGGCATATAATTTTTTGTTGAATTTGTTGTAATGTTTATAAACATCTGCTCTAACTTTAAAAACATTCTAGTGTTATTGTTGTCTTAAATTAAATGCAAATATTTATGGATTTTGTATACACTGCTTTTTTTTTTTTAGAATTTTGGGGACTATTTTCATGAGTAAAATTTGCTTACATTTGGCTTATTTGTGCTTTTTAAAATCAGGTTTTATAATGAGGCCATGTAAGTCCTATAGGATGAGATGGGTGTGTTGCCCCTTCTTGTAAACTCGGGAAGAGTTTGTGTTGATGTTTACATGGTTGTGCAAATATCAGGGAGAAGAGTGGTATACAGCAAGAAAAGTCTAACAAGGAAAAAGTTGGAAGGCTTGAAGGAAAGAAGTCTAACATTTTTCCTCTGCCCAACATGCACACAACTGCTGTTGCTAGTGGTTAAAGACGGAATACATTTTGCAGGAGCAGGAACCTATAAGGCCACGTAGAAAAAAAAAATTCACTATAGACCATGTAAATACAATGAGTTTTCTTCCTGGATAGAATAGGGACAATTTCAAAAAAAGCTTAAATAATCATAAAAGTGTAGAACACAAAACACAATCCTAATGATAATTTCTCCTTAAATTATGATGTCCAGAACCAGAATGTTTGGGTAAAGCAGAAGCAGATTTTTAATTTTAATTTTTTAAATTAGTGTTAACATATAATATTATTTTATATTAGTTTCAGGTGTATAGCCTGGTAATTATATATTTATATAATTTATATAATTTATGAAATAATTTCCCTGATTAGTCTAGACTCACCTGGCACTATACTTTGTTCTTCCAATATTATTGACTATATTCCTTATGCTGTATTTCACATCCTTGTGGATTTTGGTAACTATTAATTTGTACTTCTTCATCCCTTCACCTTTTCTACCCATCTCCTCTTCATCTGGCAATTATCAGTTTCATCACTGTATCTGAGTCTGTTTACATTTTGTTTGTTAGTTTATTTTGTTCTTTAAATTTAACATAATACTGAAATCATATGGTATTTTTCTTTTTCTAACTTATTTCACTTAGCATAATACATTCCATATCCATCCTTGTCATAATGGTAAGATTTCATTTCTTAAAATATTCTATGGAATCTATGTTCCACAGTTTCTTTATCCAATTGTCTATTGATGGGCACTTAAGTTTTTTACATATCTTAACTATTTTAAATACCACTTTAGTAAACATAGGGTGTATATATCTTTTTGATTAATTCTCATTTTCTTAAAGTAAAAACCAGAAGTGGATTTTTTGGGTCATAGTTAGTCCCATTTTTAATTTTTTGAGGAACCTCTAAACTTTTTTACATTGGCTGCACCAATTTGCAATCCCACCAACAGTGCACAATGGTTCCTTTTTCTCCACATTTTCACCAACACTTGTTTATTGATGACAGGTGTGAGGTGATATTTTGTTGTGGTTTTAATTTACAGTTCTCTGTTGATTAGTGATGTTGAGCATCTTTTAATATGTCTATTGACCATCTGTATATCCTCATTGGAGAAATACCTAGTTCGGTTCTCTGCCCATTTTTTTATTGCATTATTTGTAGGGTTTTTTGTTTTTGTTTGTTTGTTTGTTTTATTTGTTTTGGTATTGAGCAGTATGGGTTCTTTATAAATTTTGGATATCAGATGGATCACTGCCTAGTATCTTTTCCCACTCAATATATTGTCTTTTCACTTTGTTGGTGGTTTTTTTTGATAAAAATTTTTTAGTTCGTATAGTATCATTTGTTTATTTTCCCCTTTGTTTCCCTTGCCTGAGAATATATATCAGAAAAATATATTAGTAACAGCAACGTCAGAGAGTTTGCAGCCTATGTTTTCTTCTAGGATTCAGGTTTTACTTTTAGTCCTTTATCCATTTTGAGTTTATTTTCACATATGGTGTAAGAAGGTGATTTAGTTACATTATTTGCAGGTATTTGTCTTGTTTTCTCAACATCATTTATTGAAGAGACTGTCTTTACCCCTTAATTCTCCTTGACACCTTTGTAATAGATAACATGACCATATAAGTGTACATTTATTTCTGGACTTCCTATTCTGTTCCACTGATCAATGTATCTCTTTTTATGGCAGTACTATGCTGTTTAGGTTAATATAGCCTTGTAGTATAGTTTGATACCAGGTAGCATGATACCTTCAACTTTGTACTTCCTCAAGATTGACACAGCTACTCAAGGTCATTTATGGTTCTATATAAATTTTTAAATTATTTTTTATATGACTCTGAAAAACTCCATTGTTATTTTTATAAGGATTTCATTGAATGTATAGGTTGCTTTGGGTAGTATGGACATTTTAATGATGATAATTCTTCCTCTCCATGATCACAGTATAGTGCTTCCATTAGTGTCTTTTTAATTTAATTTTTATATGGCTTATAATTTTATAACTATACTTGTTTTGTCTCCTTAATTGAATTAAAAAATATTTTTTGGTATAATTTTACATGGGATTGTTTTTTTAATTTCTCTTTCTGATAGTTCATTATTGGTATATAAAAATGCAATTGAATTCTGAATATTGATTTTGTTTCCTGTTACTTTACTAAAGGCATTTATCATTTCTAACAGTCTGTTTGTGGAACCTTTAGGTTTCTATATACATAGTATTATGTCATCTGCAAATAATGACCGTTTTACTTCTTCCTTTCCAATTCAGATGCCTTTTGTTTCTTTTTATTTTCTGATTGCTATGGCTAGAACTGTTTTTAAACTAAATGTATTGGGGTAACCACCTCTACCTTTAGCTACCTGCTCTCCTTGCTTCCCTCCAGAAATCACTGAACTGTTGTCCATGCCATGAGTCTCTATCTGTTTGTCAAATTTGTTTTTTTTTTTTCGCTTTCAGTTTTATATCCCACATAAGTGAAATCATATAGTCTCAACATTTTTCCTAACTTAGTTCAATTAGTATGATACTCTCAAGATCCATTCAAGGTGTTGCAAATGGCAGTATTTCATCTTTTCTTATGGCTAAGTAATATTTCATTGTCTATATGTACCACATTTAAAAATATTATGTTAAATAAAAGTAGTAAATGTTGGCATTCTTTTCTTTTTCCTCATCCTAAGAGAAACAATTTTAGTTTTTCCTCATTAAGTATGTTTGTCATATATGATCTTTATTTTGTTGAGATATGTTTTCTTTTTTTTTTTTAATTTGTGAATGTTTTTTATCATAAAAAGATGCTGGATTTGTTAAATGCTTTTTCTGCATATATTGATATCATGTGTTTTTATCTTACAATTAGTTAATGTAGAATATCATATTTATTGGTTTGTGAATATTGAACCACATTTGCATTCAAGGAATAATTACAGTTTGGTCATCATGTGTGATAGTTTTAATGCATTGCTCATTCAGTTTGCTAATATTCTGTTGATAATTTTTGCATCTATGTTCATCGTGGATATTGGCCTATAATTTTTTTTGTAATATCTTTGCTTGGCTTTGGAATCTGGGTAATGATCTCATAACATGGGTGTGGGAGCCTTCCATTTTCTTTAATTTTTTAAAAATAGTTTGAGCGAATAGATGTTAATTGCTCTCTGAATGTTTAGTAAAGTTCACCTGTGAAGCCATCTGATCCAGGACTTTTCTTTCTTGGGAGTTTTTTGATTACTGATTTGATTCTGTTAGTAGTATTCAGTTGGTTCAGATTTTCTGTTGATTCAGTCTTGTAAGATTTTATGTTTTTAACCCTTTTTCCTAGATTGTCTAATGTTGGCATAGATTGCTTGTGGTGTTTTCTTATAATCCTTTGTATTTCTGTGGAGCCAGTTGTCACTTATCCTCTTTCACTTCTAATTTTATTTATTTGGATTCACTTTTTTTCTTGATGAATGTATAAGACCTGAAACAATAAATTGCATGGAAGAACACATAGGTACTAAACTCATGGATTTTATGAATTTGCCCTCAAAGGCAAGGGAAGTAAAAGCAAAAATAAATGCATGGAATTAAATCAATCTAAAAAGCTTCTGCACAGCAAAAGAAACCATCAACAAAATAAAAAGTCAACCAACTAAATGGAAAATAATATTTTCAAATGATACCTTTGATAAGGGATTAATATCCAAAATATTAAAGAACATATACAACTCAAAGAGAAAACAATCTAATTAAAAATGGGCAGAGGACGAGCAGACATTTTCCCCCAAAAGACATACAAGTATCCGACAAACATATGAAAAGATATTCACTAAATTTAAAGGAAATGTAAATCAAAACCACAAAGAAATACCACCTCATACCTGTTAGATGGCTATTATCAACAGGACAAAAAAATAATAAGTGTTGGAGAGGTTTTAAAAAAATGGAACCCTAATATATTGCTAGTGGAAATATGAGTTGGCACAGTCACTATGGAAAACAGTAAGGAGTTTTTTCAGACAATTATGAATAGATCTACATTTTGATTTAGCAATCCCACTTCAGGGTATTTACATGAAAAATTAAAACATTTACATTTTTCCATAAATAAATATGCACCTCGATGTTCATTGCAGCATTAGTCACAGTGGCCAAGACTGGAAACAACTGAAGTGTCCTTTGATAGATGATGGATAAAGAAGATGTAATACATATATACAATGAAATATTACTCAGCCATAAGATAAAATATTGTCATTTGCAAAAACATGGATGGATCTTGAGATTATCAAACTAAGTGAAATAAGCCAGACAGAAAAAGTTGCGAACCATATAATTTCCCTTTTATGTAGGATATAAAGCTGAAAGCAACAAACAAACATGAGAAAGAGACTCATGAACATGAAAATAATTTAGTGGTTACCAGAGGTAGTGGGGAAAGGGAGGACATAGATAAAGGTGAAGGGAGTCAAATATATGCTGATAGAAGGAGATTTGACTTTGGGTGGTGAACACACAATGCAATATACATATTTTGAATCATACACTTGAAACTTACATGATTTTATTAACCAATGACCATCAATAAATTTAATAAAATTTTAAAGTGTTCATCAATTTTGTTTATCTTTTCAAAGAATTAGCTCTCGGATTCCTTGATCTTTTGTACAGTTCTTTTAAAACTCTATTTTGTTAATTTCACACTAATCTTTATTATAGTTTTTCTACTAACTTTGGACTTTGTGTGCTGTTGCTGGTTTTTGCTTTTTTTTTTTTTTTTTTATTTTGTTTGCTTGTTTGTTTTAGTTAATTTGACAGTAAGGTTAGATTGCTTATTTAAATTTTTATTCTTTCTTGAGGTAGGCTTATATTGTTATAAATTTTTCTTTTAGAAATGCTTTAGCTGTGTTTCATATATATATATATATATATGTATATATACATACATATATTTATTTATTTCACATTATGATTTCCACCAAGTTTAAAGAGCAAATAGTCTTAGATGAGAAAGCATAGTACTTTAAATTCATAGTGGGGCATGTTACTGTGGAGAAATACAATTAGGAGTATTGCCTGAAAGAAGAGAAAAATCATTACACAAAGTGAAAGGAACAAAGGGTGGAGGCTATATGTAATTTGCCTAATGCCCACTTTTTAGTGTGTTTCTCATAGTGGGCATCCAGTTACTAGATGACCTTCTTCTCATCCTTTTTGTTTGATTTTAGTAATCTCTGCTTTTTGCAGGCTTTAATTGTTTTAAATTCATTAGTCTTCTCCTTTATTAAATAATAATATCATTGCATGTAAGTACCATATTTGATTGTTTATTGAGAAATTAATTTTGTCATGTACTTTGTTTTTTTAGATGTAAGCATATTTATCAATCATCTATAAAAAAGTGTTATGATTTTTTAAATGTTTTGCTTAAATTTAGCTGACCTTATTTATCTTTTTATTAGCTCATAAACTTAATTAAAAATTAATGTATATGTACTCATGGAAGTGAAAGTTGATTTTATTTAATTTTAATTGGTCATGTTGTTTTTTAAACTTTATTTTATTATTAGTTTTGAGTATACAATACATGGGTTAGACCTTTATATAGTTTATAAAATAATCTTCCTAACTGCTCTTTCTTTGCTCTCTACCTACTCATTACACTAATGCTGACGGCATTCCCTATGCTGTTATTCTCTATGCTCCCCATTTCCATGGTGACCATCTATCAACTACCAGCTTGTACTTCTTTAACCTTTCACATCTTCTCCCAGCCCCAAACCCCATTCCCATCTGGTTGTCACCAGATTATCCTCTATATTTGTGAGTCTGTTTTTTATTAGTTTCTTTCTTTTGTTCCTTAGTTTCTGTATATAAGTGAAATAATATAATATTATCTTTCTCTGATTTATCTCACCCTTTCTCTCTCTCTCTCTCTCTCTCTCTCTCTCTCTATATATATATATATATATATATATATATATATATATATATATATACACACACACACATATATGGGTATGTATACACACACACACACACACACACACACACACACACATATATATAATTCTTTAGGCGAATCAACCCTTAGTTGACCTTACAGATTACAAGGACCTTGTCAGTTTACAATCCCTTATTTTTTATCTTTTATTTCTTTTTTGTGCCTATAGCACCTGGTCTTCCTAGTTGGTCTCCCTTCCAAGTACTAACAAGGCCCAACCCTGCTTAGCTTCCGAGATCAGATGGCTTCAGGCTTGTTTAGGGTGGCATGAATAATATTTTTTTCACTTTCATTTTTCTCAGGGTATTTTTTGATTTCTTCCTTGAACTTATCATTAATTTCTGCATTGGTTTGTAACATGTTATTTAGCCTTTATGTGTTTGTGTGTTTTTCATGTTTTTCCTAGTAATTAATTTCCAGTTTCATATCCTTATGGTTGTAAAAGGTTCTCGATAAGATTTCAGTCTTCTTAAATTTATTGAGAATTATTTTGTGGCCTAACATGAAACTTATTTTGAAAAATGTTCCATGTGCATTTGAGGAGAATGTATATTCTGCTGCTTTGGGGTGAAACGCTCTATAAACATTAGTTAAATTCATCAGGTTTAGTACTTCATTTAAGGCCACTGTTTCCTTGTTGGTTTTCTGTCTGAAAAATCTGTTAATTGGTGTCAATGGGGGTTAAAGTCACCTACCATGACTGTATTGCTGCCAATTTATCACTTTATATGGGTTAATATTTACTTTATATATGTAGGTGCTCTTATGTTTGGTGTATAAATGGTTACTAGTGTTATATCCTCTTGTTGGATAGATCCTTCTGTCATTATGTAAGGCCTTCTTTGTCTCTTATTATAGCCTTTGCTTTAAAGTCTATTTTATCTGATATAAGTATTGAAACTTCAGCATTTTTTTCATTACTATCTGTGTAAAATATCTTTCTCCTTTCCTTTATTTTCAGTTTATATGTGTGTCATTTGATCTGAAGTGGGTCTCTTGTAGACATCATATATATGAGTTTTGTATTCTTATCCATTCAGACACCCTACATCTTTTGATTGGAGCATTTAATCCATTTATATTTAAAGTGATTATTGATAGGTACATTATATTTGCCATTTTATTTGCCATTTTTTATTTCCCATTTCTTCTTAAAGAAATTCTTCTAACATTTCATATAATACTAGCATGGTGGTGATGAACACCTTTAGCTTTTTATTGTCTGGGAAGCTATCTGTCCTTAGATTCTGTAGAGGGTAGCCTTTTTTTCCCCCCTCTTTAATTCCCCACACTTTCACCCCTGACCTATGGATGTTGTCATTTCCCCTTAAGAATTGGATCTCTGAAGGCAGGACATCTTCTCCCACATGCTTGTGGTTTGCACCAGGGGCCTGGCACCTGGCACACTCGGCATACTCTGTGGGCCTGGTGCACCTGGGGGTATGGTCCCTGGCTCCATCTGGGGCACAAACCCAGAACCTTCTGCATGTAAAACAGATGTTCTATTCATTACACTATGGAGCCACCCAAGGCTAGCCTTTTGAACTGGGATTCACCACAGCAGGCTCATGTACCTGTTGAGACCACCCTTTGTGTGTGGAACTTGTATGGTAAGTCAAGTGTTCTGATGCCAGCCTCTGAGTGTGTAGGTTCTGCAACTTCTTGTGAGAAGCTCCCCATCAGATCAAGGTCAGTCATTGCCTATGGTGGCCCTGGGCTACCTGGTTGTAGCTACAAAGCTATCCATGGTTGGTCATTGCCTTTGACCTACATGGAGGCATGTGAGAGAGATCATACTGTGAACTGAGGCCAGCTGCCACAAACTAATCAAAAGGCCGAGGTTACTCTGAGACCTGAAATTACCTGACAACTGCCCTTAAGTTTCAGCAGCTAAAAGATCATCATGTGATATGCAAACTTAATGAGGCAGGGCCCCAGGGAATCACAAGGATTGCACAAGCTGTGCTTCCCAGGTTAGTGCAGATTCAGATTTGATGCCAGTGTTTAGGCCACTCACAAAAGTCTCAGATCACACTGAAACCAGCTGCTGCCTACTTTGGGCCCAGAGACCTCCAATATTTTTACAAAAAATACTGCAGAGCAGACCAGGGATTGTCTCACACCAAAAGTGACTCTAGAGGTGCCTGAGCCAAGGCCTGTTGATTGCTTCTGAAGAAGTCTTCTTCAGAGAGCTCCAGGTGGGGCTGGTTGGCCAGCCACAGAATTCCTCCAGCAATGTGAGTTGGATGAGCTGGATTTTAGGGAGTTACCAGGGTGGAGTAAGTGATATTCACCAGGCCAAAGCAAATTTAAATTTGAGGTGAGAGCTTAGCACAGCCAACATGGTGCTCACATGTAAATTGCAAAAAAAAAAAAAAAAAAGAGGAGAGCTCAACAAAGGGACAATGACAGCTGTTTCTCCAGCCCTGCCCTGAAGCCACACAACTCAGTCTTCTCTATATGTTTTTGGCACCTCCTGAGCTGCTGTTCTTCCAGAGTCAGGGTTAGAGCCTGCATGTGAGCAAGTATGTGTGCAGACACTTTAAGGGGATGCCTGAATTCCCAGGTTCCTTCTATCTCACTTGGACAGTCAGAATCATCACTGATTTTCAAAGCCAGATGTTATGGGTGCTCCTCTTCCTGGCACTAGAACCCTAGGCTGGGGAGCCTGGTGTGGGCCTTGGGACTCTTGTTCCTCTGGAGAAGGACCTCCACAGCCTACATATCCTTCCCAATGCTAAACTTTCACATGTGTTTGTGGGGCCAGCCCATTTCTGACTCCACCCCTCTTATAAATAAATGTGGTTTTCTCTTTAAATCCTTAATTGTAGCAGTTTTATTCAGTAAGATTTCAGATGGTTCTCATGGCTGATCATTTTATAATTTAGTTGTAATTTTAATACAGCTATGGGAGCTGGCAAACACAGTTTATTTACTCTACCATCTTGACAAAATTCTGTAAAGCAGGAACATTGTAAAATTAGAAATATCCTTGTATAAATGACATTTACAATTTTTTTTCAGGCAAAAATTATGTCTATAATATTAGACCTGGATATATGCATAAATTTGATGTTGATATAGGAAAATGCTTCTTTTACATTAAAATTAATGGAATGAATTACAATATGTACATTGGTTTCAAAGTACATTAGAATTTAAACAAGAAATATAGAAAAATGTTAAGCATTGATTCAAGTGATTATGGATGAATATTTGTGTTTGTCGTTGTTATAATATTGTTCTTTATAAAAACTTTAATAAAAAACTGCTTTACTACTATGACAGTTTTTACAAATCTCTTCCCTTTCTGTTGTTACCAGTCATGTGGAGAGGGAAAGAGACAGAACCCACAGATTTCACCCCGTTGGGCCTTTCCTGTAATTTAGACACACCACAGCCATAATCTTCACAATTCTCTTGATCTGCATGACCGCCTTCACTGGCAACACTCTGCTAGTCCTGCTCATTTAATTGGATTTCCAGCTCCACACCCCCATGTGCCTCCTGCTTAGTCAGCTCTCCTTAATGGATTTGACTTTGACCTCTAGCATCATCCCCAAGATGGCAGTAAATTACTTCTCTGAATGGCAGACATTTCATTCCTGACTTGTGAGACTCAAATATTCTTTTCCCTGACTGCGGGCACTGCAGAATACATCCTTATAACTTTCATGTGCTTTGATCACTATGTGGCCATCTGTAATCTCCTCTGGTACCTCATCATCATCAGTCCCAGGGTTTGCTCACAGATGATTGTTATGTAGTGGTCTGGAGGGACACTTACTTTCTTGGGCCACACTGCTTTCACCTTGCATTTTTATATCTGCAGATCCAGAGAGATCCCTCACTTTTTCTTTGAAGTCATGGCTGTCCTTAGGATTGTCCGTGAGGACATCTCAGCCTGTGAGAAGGCAGTGGTGTTGACAGGCACACTCATTTTGCTGCTGCCCTCATTTCTCATTTTTCTATATTCTCATCTTTGCTGTACTCAAGATGAATTCCCCAGAAGGAAGGAACAAGGATATGGCCACCTGCTCCTCTCACCTCTGTGTGGTGGGTCTCTATTTTGGTCCATTTTTGTGCATCTACATGAGACCTGGCTCTGCCAAGACTCCAAAGTTGAATCAGGTTCTCTTTCTGTTTGGAACAGTCCTCACCTCTCTCTTGAATCCTCTTGCCTATAGTCTCAGAAACAAGGAAGTTGTAGGATCAGTAAAAAAGTTGATGGGGAGGTGTCAGTTTTCCAGGTAGAATACTGAAAGCTCACTATTAGCTGCAAACAATTCAGAGATGTACCAGCAAAGGGGCATTTTTTCCAATAAAAAATAACACCTTTGGGACCCTGGAAGAGTTGACTAATATTACCGAGTAGCAAATTTTTCTACATATGCAGAAAATAAATGTTTAAAGTTATTTCCTGTCTCCATCTTAGAATTTCTGCCTAGTAGTCCCATGTGACATGTTAGTACAGGGGAAGAGATTATTCCCATCCTTCCTCCATACCATTTCTACTTGATGGTCACATGCACACTAACATTTGCTGAGCTTCCTGTTGGTTCCATAAGAGAAAGTTCATTGTGTGCACCCACTGAATGCAGAACATCCCCTCGCCCTCAGGGGATGCCTCAGAAGTACTCAATGGTTAATTAATGGGTATGATGATAGATTGTTAAGAATCAAGTAAATTTTCCAGTGTTATTTTGTTCTACCTAATAAAACTATTCATTTCTCTCAATTTTGTAAAACTGCAAGGTCTTCACCTCTACGTCAGTGCTTCCAGTGAGTGGCTCCCTGATCACCTGAGTTAGAATCACATGTTTTTTATATTAATTATACCCATAAAATAGTTTTGTGCTATTTCAGGCCAGCAGAATTAGCACTTGCTAAATGGGGCTCAGGAATCTCACTGGCAGACCTTCAAGGATTCTCACAACCACTAACAGATGGGAGTCTCCCAACTATTTATTAACCTACTTACTTTTCTAGACCACCTTGGCAAAATACTTTACCAGTCTTAAAGTGTTCTGATCTTTTTATAAAGTATCTATAGGATGGGTTAAGGTAGCTGTCAGAAACTAACACTATTTTCAAAAATGGTAGAAAGTAAATCTTTCTTTATAATTTTAAAGTTTTGAACACTGAGAAGTGAGTAAATAAAGTAGTAAAAATGGACAATATTTATGTGGCAAAATATAACTGATTTAAATATTTATAGTGTAGAATAAAAATTTAAGCAAGATGCATTATAGGTGTTTCCAAAATGTTGCTTTATGTCAAAAATTGAACATATTCAAGATAGTTAGGACACTAGAAACTATTTACATGTATTTCTTAATGATAAGTGAAATAGGGAAACAGACTAGTTTTTCAGCAGATAGTAAACACTCACATTGAGCACTAACCTCTTGGTTTATGCCCCCTTAAATGTCTCAGAAGCCATCAACTGGACATTTTATTGTAAAGATTAAAGATTCTTATATCAAATATCAATCATTGCAAAAATATTAAGCATAAGCCCACTAGAATTTTTAGACTAAAAATCTAGATTTAGGAAATCTAGTTTGAAAAACGTCTCTGGGAACTTTTTTTAATGCTGTGTCAATACACACTTCCCTGGAGGGTGAAATGATATGTCAGCTATTTCTAGTAAGGGGAGTGGGACATTTAATGGACACTCTTGTGGGGCTGTCACTGCTCACTTGGTGGGGCCATCACACTCTAGGACTGCAAGGAGGGTCAACAGGTAAGGTTGTGTTTGGAAAATTAAACTAGGAATGAAGGGAGAAATAATAAGGAAGGCTATTTCAAGCTAAAGAGTATGGTTTAAAAATACATATTCATAAAGCATGTTACATAAGTTTTGAAATTTTAGTGGAGAGTTCTATTTGTATATGGATGCAATAAACATTTTAATCATGTGAAGGTCACAGCAAATAGTTTATCAGGTGGGTCACAGGGAAAGCACTCGTCTTGGACTTTGGACTATGCGCTTGTGACTCACTATTGCTGGAGAAGCATCTTTGCATGAAATGACTTAATCCTTTAAGAGGAGATAATGGAATAAAAATAATCAACTATATAGTCATTTAAGAGAATTATGTTGTTTACATTTCTGGTTTTCAGATAAATTATTTGTTTTGGAGAAATGATGTGGGGTCAGGAAATTGAGTCAGAGGTTTTTTTTCCATTTTTTTTTCTACATTTGGAACAGTGAAAGAAAATGAGCCTCATTTAAAAAAATAATTATGATTCCATTGTAATTAAATCATAGTTCTTTTATTTTTTCCATTATCTTGTTCATGATTTTAAATTACTTTCTCTAAGTTGTCTTCTGTGCATATATTTTGTTGTAGAAAACTCATCTCTTCAGTAAATATTGTTTTTTTTAAATTAACCACATTAGAGAAACATAGCAGAGTGAGAGATGTTCCCAGATCATCCCCCTTGAGACAAAAATAAGCTGAACACCTATATCTGTTTTTTTTTTAAGCTTACAGCATAAGGTATTTCTAGGTGATTAAGCTGAACATGTAAAACTCAACACAATTACCTAACCAGCACACCAACATGTCTGAGCATTGGATTTGCACATAAAAACTAATATAGGTCAAAATCCCTGAAATTGGGAGTTAGACTGGGAGAAACAAAGAAGCTCCATGCAGGAGGAGGGGGACAGGAGAAGGTGCTGTGGGTTCCCTGAACAACTCACCCTGAGAGAGCAGTGAGCTCTACACAGTGGCAGGGCCCAGGGATCAGGGCAGAAAACAGAGAAGTAGTGATAGCAGAGAAGGGTGGATGGCAGAGAAGCAATATTTGATTATTACCAGCCACAGTAGCAAAAATCAAGCCTGACCTTCAACCCACATCCCCCAACCGAAAGGCCCCTCCACCCATATCCTCTAAGACTGAACCCCTCAGAGGTTCAGGGGAATCTGAGCAAACACTACTGAAACTGTTGCTTACGCTGACAGGGTCTGAGACTGAGGGTAGCAAGCATGATTAAATATCTATAAGGACAAAAAATGCATTATTAAAATTTTATATAAAGCAGGGATCCAAGAGACTTAGATGCCATCTACTGGAAACCAAAAAAAAAAAAAATACATTCTTTGCAACAAGCTAAACAGAGACCTTTGTATACTAAATCTTCTTTCTGGAAAAAAAGGCAGAATACATTTCCATTAATGCCCAGTTAGAGAAACAGTCTGTTAAACACCAGAAACAATCAAGGTGACAAGGCATCGCAAAAAAAAAAGAGAGAGAGAGAGAGAGAGAGAAATCTCCAGAAAATATGCTTACAGACATAGAAATATGTGGCTTAAATGACAGAGAATTCAGAATGGTATTTCTGAATTGGTACTCAGTGAGATCCAAAACAATTCATATCAACAGTTTCAGGAATTGAAAAACAACTAGATTAGCAGAAAGAATTATTAGCAAGGAGATTGAAACCTCCAAAAAGAAACAAAGAGAACTCCTGGAGATGAAGAGCACTCTGAAAGAGATGAAAAAGAAATAGAAACCTTGGGGGGGGGGGAGAGTCAACCTAATGAAAGAAAAGATCAGTGATATTGAAGACAGAAATCTAGAAATAAATCATAAGAAAAAAGAGAGAAACTGAAGAATGAAAAATAATGAAAGAGAAATACAAGAACTAGCTGATACCATCAGGAGAGGAAACATAAGAATAATGAGCATTCAAAAGGGGAGGAAAAGCAGGGATTAGAAAGCATTTTCAGGTAAATAGTGATGAGGATTTTTTAAATCTAGAGAATGAACTGAAGCTTGGAATTTGAGAAGGAAATAGAACACCCAATTATCTCAAAGTTTTCCAATACACGTTGTATTAAAATTATCAAAAATCAACGACAAAGACAGAATTCTTGGGCAGCCAGGGAGAAGAAGATGGTAACCTATAAAGGAAAATACATTAGGCTATTGTCGGACTTCTTAGCACAAATGTTACAAGCCAGAAAAGAATGAAATCAAATATTTAAACTATTAAGTTTAAATATAAAGGAGATACCAGCCTAGAATAATGTATCTAGCTACACTCTCCTTTAAATATGAAAGGGAAATAAAAAACCTTCCCAGACATACAGAAATTAAGAGAATTCTTCACCTGAGGCCTTCATTACAGGAAATACTGAAAGGGGTCAGTGTAACTAAAACAAAATGACAAAAACTGTACATAATTAGGAGTAAGGTGAGTAGCAGGATGATAGAAGCAGAGGAGTGCTACCCTTACTAAGAACAGGGCATTATAAGCTTAAACATAAAAAGAGATTTGCTATAGCAAAATAGTAAAGAACGTTCAGCATATATAGGAGCAAATTGAGAAAACAATGACAGAAAAAGGGAGGATTGAAACATCCACATTTGCAGAGGAATGGAGATAAGGTATGCAGAGAAGAAAATAGACAACTGTGTGTATATGTGTGTGTGTGTGTGTGTGTGTGTATACACACACACACACACATATATTTACATACACTATCCTTTACATATTCATAATGGTAACCACATGCCAAAGACTCAGAACTAAAATATGTAACACAAAACAAAAAGGACTAGAGGGAAAACCCTCAAAACTCAGACAAATTAAAGAAAACAGAAACACAAGGACAAGAAAGCAATAGAAACACTGAGCTATCAGAAACCAAAAGGTACAATGGCTATAAGGAAACCTCATATTTTAATAATCACCCTAAATGTAAATGGAATAAACTGGCCAAAAAAAAAAAAAAAACAGAGTTGCAGATTGGATCAAAAAACAAAACCATATGCTGCCTCCAGGAGACACATCTCAGTTCCAAAAACAAATATAGACTCAAAGTGAAAGGGTGGAAAATAATATTTCAAGCAAATGGCAAAGAAAAGCAGAAGTAGCGGTACTAATACCAGATGAAAGAGACTTTAAAATAAAAAGGTAAGGAAAGACTTAGGGACATTTTATAATGATAAAGAGAATCATACACCAAGAAGACGTAACACTTACAAATATCTATGATCCCAATAAATAAACCCCAAATATATAATACAGTTACTAACAGAACTAAAGAGAGAAACAAAACAAAACACTATCATAGTAGGGGACCTAAATACCCCACTATTGGATATATGTACATCATCCAAACAGAAAATCAAAAAGGAAATAAAATTCTTACATGACACATTAGACCAACAGCACATATTTGACATTTATAGAGCCTTTCATTTCCAAAATGCTGCTTTTACATTCTTGAGTGCACATGGAACATTCTCAATGACTGACCCTGGCCAATATTACCTTGATACCAAAACCTGCTAAAGATAGCACACAAAAAGAAAACTACAGATCGATATCTCTCACAAAGAGAGATGCAAAAATCCTGAATAAGATACTGATAAACTAAATACAGCAACATACTGGGACACAGAGATACCCTCAATAAATATGAGAGTTGAAATCAGACAAACTATAATCTCTGATCATAATGCTCTGAATTTAGAGATCAACTGTAAAAAGAAAGCGGGAAGAAACACAAATATAGAGAGATTAGACAACATACTACTAAAGAATAACTGGGTCAGAGAAGAAATTAAAAAAAAGAGATCAAGAGATACATAAATTGAATGATAATGATAGTACAACATATCAAAACTTTAGGGACACAGCAAAAGTGTCATAAGAGGAAAGTTCGTATTGTTATAGGCTTATCTATAAAAACAAGAGTGAGACCAAATAAACAACCTAACACTTCATCTTTAAAAACTAAAAAAGGAAGAGCAAATGAAGCCTAAAGTCAGCAGAAGGAAAGAAATAATCAAACGTAGAGCTGAAGTAAATGAGACTGAAAATGAAACAACACAAGAAAAAAGAAATGCCGCGAAAAGCTAGTTCTTTAAGAAGGTTAATAAAATTGACAAATCCCTGGCAAGAGTCACTAATAAAAAAAAAAGGACACAAATAAACAAAATCAGGGATGAAGGGGGGTAATTATGGGAGACATTGCAGAAATACAAAGGATCATACAAAAATACTATGAAAAAATATGTAACACCAAACTTAATAGCATAGAAGGAGTGGACTAGTATATAGAAAGATATGATCTTCCTAGACTGAATGAAGAAGAACTGGAAAATTTGAATAGACTGATCAGCAGTATGGAGATTGAAACAATCATTAAAACCTACCAAAAAGTAAAAGTACAGGACCAGATGGATTCACCAGTGAATTCTACCATATATTCAAAAAAGATTTACCACTTATTCTCCTCAAACTCTTCCAAAAAAAAAAAAAAAAAAAAAAAAAAAGGAAGAGGTGACAGTATTTCCTAATTAATTTTATGAGGCTAATATTACTCTGGTACCAAAACCTGGTAAAAATGACACAAAAAAGAAAACTACAGACCAATATCTCTCATGAACATCAATACAAAAATCCTAAATAAGATACTAGTAAACCAAATGTAGCAATATGTTAAAAAGATTAGGCACCATGATCAAGTGGGCTTCATCCCAGGGACACAGGGATGTTTCAACATATGCAAGTCAATTAATGTAATATACCACATAAACAAATTAAAAAATAAGAATCATATGATCATATCAATAGATGCAGAAAAAGCCTACGACACAGTACAGCATCCATTTATGATCAAAACAATCAACAAAATTGGTATAGAAGGAAAGTGCCTTAACATAATAAAGGTCATATATGACAAACCCTCAGACAACATTATACTGAATCGTGAAAAACTAAAAACCTTTCCTCTAAGATCAGGAATAAGGCAAGGCTGTCCACTATCACCACTGTTACTCAGTATAACATTGAAAGCCCTAGTGAGTGCAAGAAGACAAGAAAAAGATATGGAAGGCATTCAAATAGAAAACAAAGAAGTCAAACTGTCACTATTTGAGGACCACATATGTCTTTCTTGTGTTGCTTTTAAGATTCTTTGTCTTTGACCTTTGGCAAAATTATGACATTTCTTGGTGTGGTCTCTTTGAATTTCTCTTTGTGGGACTCTGTACTTCCTGAATTTGTATGTCTAATTCCTTTGACAGGTTAGGGAGAGTTTTTTTTTTTTTTGTCATTATTTCTTCAAATAGATTCTCAATTCTTTGTTCTCTCTCTTCTCTTCTGGATACTCCTATGATGCAGATATTTTTACACTTCATGTTGTCCCAGAAATCTCTTAAACTATCCTCATTTTAAAACATTTTTTGTTGTTCTAATGAGGTGTATTCTGCTACCTTGTATTCCAGTTTGCTGAGTCGATCTTCTGCTTCCTCCAATCTCCTGTTGAATCCTTCCAGTGTATTCTTCATTTCTGTTATTGTATTCTTCATTTCCGTCTGGTTCTTTATTATTATTTCTATGTTCTCTTTTATGCTTACTACTCTCGTTGATGTTTTCATTGTACTCATTTATTCTCCCCATTAGTTTGTTGAGCATCCTTATAACCATTATTTTGAACTCTGTCTCTGGTAGGCTGCTTGCCTCCATTTCATTTAGCTCATTTTCTGGAGTTCTCTCCTGTTGTTTCACTTGTGTCATGCTTCTTTGTTTCATCATTTTATTAGCCTCTCTGTGTTCATTTCTTTTTGCTAAAAATATTTATTTCATCTCTCAGCCATGGGCAGATCGCCTTATGCAGAAGGTGTCCTCTGTGTGGCCCAGTGGTATACTCTCCCTGATCCCCTAAGCCAGGAGGCTGTGGACATGTTTTTTGTGTGGGTTGTGTATTATCTTCTGTTGTCACAAAGCTTTTATTGTTGTTAGTATGCTCAGGCTGACTAGCTGTGGGAACTGGCTGCACCCACAGGGTATTAGTTGTTATGTGGGGGCTGGCCCCAATTAGTGAGATTTGCCTTAGCAGGCTTGTGTACTTGTTGCAACTACCCTTTGTGTATACTACTAGTGGGGCTAGTCAGCAGTTGCTCTGTTGTGTTCTGATGCCAGCCTCCAGATGCACTGGTTTTGTGGCCGCTTGGTAGTGGCTCCCTTACAGACCAATGTCGGCCGCTGCTTTTGTTTGCTCAAGAATACCTAGTGAGAACTACAAAGCGATCTGCAGATGGTTGTTGCCTATGCAGGGTCTATAGGTGAGTGGAAGAGACAACAATTTGTAGCCAGTGGTTGATAATCCCTTGTCCCTGACCTACAGCAGTTTAGCAGAGGGATCAGTGCTCCTCAAGGCCTGACACTGCTTGTTGGTGGCCTGTAAGTCTCAGAAACTGGAAGATTCTCTGGATGATGTTTGTTGGATGGCTCAGGGACCCTGGGTGTCTCCTGGGTCTATTGAGTAAATTTCCCCTGCCACTACAGTGTTAGTTTACATGCCAGTGCTGTCTCCGTGGCTTCCTGTACAAGTTTTCAATCATAGCAAGATTAACTGTTGCCCACCTTTGTCCCAAATACTCCATCCCAGGGCAGGGGCAGGGGCAGTGGCCAATCAACATGCAGCAGACACCTTGTGTATTAGATGAAGCAGTAGTTCAGGGAGTCAAAGGCCATCGTGCTAATACAGACCCCTGTGATTCCCTCAAGAGTTATTTTAGCTTATACCACAGCAGTGGTCTTTCCACAACTGTTTTCCTTGAAATGTGCTCACTGCACTAGCCAATGTCTGTTGCTTGCACAGGCTGCGCAACCCCAGAGCCAAGGAGGGCATGGACAGCTGCCTGTCAGCACTTTTTGGCTTGGATGAAGCAGGATCTCAGGAAGACAAGGACCATCAGGCCAATACATCCTCAGTTTTGCTGAAAATTCTGTGCTTGGGTGTTCCTGCTGTAGCATCAGATCACAGTGAGACCAACTGCCATTTGGGGCAGTCTCACAGACCCTGTGTTTCCCAGATGCATGTTGCAACTCTTACAGGCAGCAGAGGTCTGCCTGCCACAGATTTCTGTTCAGTGCCCACACCATGCTAAACAAAGTCTGTTGCCTATGTGGATTGGGAGATGTGGGTGTGGGGTGAGGAGGAGAAAGGGCTGTGGCAGTTCACTGTCAATGGGCTGCCTGGGGCAATTTGTGGGTAGGTTGGGGTGGGGTCTCAGGGAGACAGTGGCAGTCAGATCAATACAGCCTCAGTCTTGCTGCAGCTTTGGTAACTATTCACAAATTCCTGCAGAAGCCCCAGATCACAGTAAAGCCAGCTGCTGTCTGGGACTGGCCCACAGATCCCTGAGATCTACCCAAATTCATGTTGGCAGCAGTGATCTGCCTGACTCTGTCTCAGTAATGCACACTATCAGTTCTGTCCACCAGCTGCAAATTCTTGGCTCTGAATTGGCACAGGGCATTGCTGCTATCCAACAACAAAAGTCCTGGACAATCTTCAAGTTTGGTGGGGCATGCTGATCTCCTCAGCCTAGTGCCTCCTAATGGCCCACTGGGAGGGGTCTGCATGGTCAAGCTGGCAAGGCATGTAGATTGCCTGGTTTGGGGGCCAGACTAAAGCACAATGGTGGCTGACCTTCCAGTCCTTGTTCTGATGCCAGGCAATGTAGACTTTCTTGGCATCAATTCTACACCAGACTCTGACCCACCTTTGGTGTCTCAGGTGAGTACACACAAGTGAGAGAGTTTGTGTGTGGGTCCTTCAAAGGAGCATCTAGTGTTTCAGTCTCTTTCTGTCTCACCCAGACAGCCCAAATCCACTCTGGTTTTTACAGTCAGAATTTTTGGAATCTCCTTTTCCCTAGCTGGGCCCCTGGTGGAAGGACTCCCAAATGATCCCCCTCTGCAGCCATTATCTCCCTCCCAGTGATCCCTACCACCCATGGATGCAAGTCCAGCCCGATTTGCCACCTTGCTCCTCCCATTGACTACAATGTGGCTCCTTTACATCACCAGACAGACATGTTACAATCAGCTGGACTTCATCTGACTCTCCACATTGATTATTTTATGATTTGATTGTAATTTCAATGCAGACCTGAGAGGAGGTGACTCCTGCTTCTACCTTGTCAAACATTTTCCTCCCTTCTCCCCTATCATTTTTTTACTCAGTATCCGTTTTTTGTTTGTTTGTTATGTGTTTCAGTTCTGCATTTTTGTTTTGTGGTTACCATTAGGTTTACAGCAAAAAAAATATATACAAACAATAGGCCTTTTTCTTCTGATCGTATCTTATATCCATTCACCTGTGTAATGTCGATCCTTTCCCCTCTCCTTGCTACATTTTTTTGGGGGAGTCACAAATTATCCCTGTTTTTGCCTTGCATTCATTTCCAAATTGCTGTTGCTATAGTCTTTTTTTAAGTGCTTTTACTCATTTTAACTTTTATGTTATACTTTAGTGTTTCAAACTGAATTCTGAACAAGAGTTGCAATTTTCTGCTTCTCTCTTTCTGTCAGTCATCTCAGTTTTACATCCTTGTGCCATTTTCTTTCACGTAGAAGAAGTTCTGTTAACATTCATTCTAATGTAGGTCTTGTAGTCATGAATGCCTTCAGCTTCTGTTTGTCTAAAAAAGTCTTCATTTCTCCTTTGTATCTAAAGAATAACTTTGTTGGTTATATTATTTTTGGCTGCTGATTTCTCTCTTTGAATAATATTCAATATTCAAAAATTTTTAATATTTGATTCTTCTCTCTCCTAGCTTATATGGTTTCTACTAAAATCTGATCAAGGTGGAGGCAGGTAAGGACCCAGGGCACATGGCTGTGCAAAAAAAAAAAAAAAAAAAAAAAAAAATCTGATCATACTCTAATGGGGTTTCCGATTTACTATCTTTCTTTCCCCTGGCTGCCATGAGAATTCTTTGTCATCACTTTTTCTTTTAATTTTTTCCCAACTTTATTGAAATATAATAGACAATTAGTTGCTCATATTTACAAAATATAATTCAATGAGGTTTTTTTTCAATTATAGTTAGCATACAATAATATACCAGTTTAAGTTGTATGATTATTACATTATTAACCATCTACCCCATGCTTTACTCTACTTCTCCATGCCTATTCTGCAACTATCCATTTGTACCTCTTAATCTTTTTGTCCATTCTAGAAGGCCTCAAAATATTTTCTGTATCTATGAATTTATTACTGCTTTTGTTGTTATTGGTTCTTTAGATTCTACATGTATGTGAAATTATGCAATATTTGTCTTTCTCTATCTGACCCATTTCATTCAGCACAATAATCTCTGGATCCCTCAAGGCAATATCTGTTTCCATCCACTTCCTTTTTAGAATGTGTGTGTCTTCTAATCTGAAGTGAGTCTCTTGTAGGTAGCATATGTAGTGGTCTTGTTTCCTTATCCATTCAGCCACTCTATCTTTTGGTTGGAGCATTTAATTCTTTTCCATTTGAGGTACTTGTTGATAGGTATGTAGTTATTACCATTTTTTATTCATGTTTTTTATACATGTTTTTTCTTCATAAAGAAGTCCCTCTAACATTTCCTGTAATACTGGCTTGGTGTTGATAAATTCCTTCAGCTTATTTTTGTCTGGGAAGCTCTTTATTTGTCCTTCAACTCTTAATGATAGTTTTTCTAGATAAAGTATTCTTGGTTATAGATCTTGGGTCTTCATTACATTGAATATTTTGTGCCAAGCCCTATGTTCTGCATGGTCTTTTTGTTTGTTTTGTTTTGTTTTGTTTTTGAGAAATCAGTTGCTAGACTTATGGGTGCTTTCTTGTAGGTAACTAACTGCTTTTTTCTTACTGCTTTTAAGATTCTCTCTTTGTAGTTAACCGTTGGCATTTTAATTATGATGTGTCTTGATTTGGACCTCCTTGGGTTCCTGGTTTGGGGACTCCCTGAGATTTCTGGGGTTTTATGTCTATTTTCTTCACCAGGTTAGGAAAGGTTTTCATCATTATGTCTTCAAATAGCTCTTCAACATGTTGTTTCCCTTCAGGTACCCCTATGAATATTTTTACATTTAATAGTGTCCCATAGGCTCCATACATTATTATTATAGCCTTTGTTTCTTTTTTTCTGCCATCTTGATTGAGTTTTTAGCTTACGCAACCTCTATATCAGTGATTTGATCCTCTGCTTTATCCACTTTGTTTATTCTATCTAATATACTCTTCTTCTCAGATAACGTGTTCTTCATTTCTGACTGGTTCCCTTTTATAATTTTCATTTTTATTTTTATGTTTTTTATCTCTTCGTTAAAGTTCACACTGAGTTTATCTATTCTACCTTTAAGTTCATTGAACATCTTTATAACCAATGTATTTTCTTTTCTGCCTTATGTATTTATTTCATTATTTTTTTTGTTTTATTTATTTTTTATGGTGACATTGGTTAATGAAATCCAATGTTTCATCTGTACACTTTAACAGTAAGGCATAGATAGATAGATAGATAGATAGATAGATAGATAGATAGATGATAGATAGACAGACTGGGTGTTCACCTCCCATAGTTAGATTTCTTGACCCCACCCCTCTTTACCCTGTATACCTCCCTCCTACACCCACCCTTACTCTCTAGTAACCAATAGTCTATAGTCCATGTCCATGAGTCTCTGCTTGTTTGTCCTGTTCATTTGTTGCTTTTAGGTTTATATTCAACATATAAGTGATATTATGTGATTTTTAACTTGTTCTGTCTGGTTTATTTTACTTAGCATGATTATCTTGAGATCCATCCATGTTGTCACAAATGACAGTATTTCATCTCTTCTTATTGCAGAGTAAAATTCCATTGTATATATGTACCGCAGCTTCTTTAGACACTCATCTATCATAGGACACTATAGTAGCTTCTATATCCTGGCTACTGTGAATAATGCTGCTATGAACATTGGTGTGTAAACATCTTTTTGGATATAGGTTTTAAAGTCTTTGGGGTTAATACCCAGTAGAGGGATTGCTGGATCATTTGGTAGATCAATTCTTAGTTTTTTGAGGAATCTCCCTACTGTTTTCCATAGTGGCTATACCAATTTGCAGTTCCTCAAGCAGTATAAAAGGGTTCCTTTTTCTTCACATCCTCTCCAACATTTGTTATTACTTGTCCTGTTGATTATAGCTCTTCTAACAGGTGTGAGATAGTATTTCATTGTGGTTTTGATTTGCACTTTTCTAAAATCTAGGGATGTTGAGCATCTTTTCATATATTTGTTGGCCATTTGTATGTCCTCTAGGGAGAAGTGTCTGTTCAGATCATCTGCCCATTTTTTGATTGGATTGTTTTGTTGTTGTTGTCGATCTTGAGTCATGTGAGTTCTTTACATATTTTTGATATTAGGTCCTTATTGGAGGCATTGTTTCCAAATATATTATATTTTCCCATTTGGATGATTGTCTCTTCTCTTTACATTGTTGATTTTTTTTTTCTGAGCAGAAGTTTTTTTAGTTTGATGTAGTCCCATCTATTTATTTTAGCTTTTATTTCCCTTGCTTTTGAGGTAAAATTCATAAAGTCTTCTATAAGTCTAAGGTCCTTGAGTTTAATTCCTATCTTTTATGCATTTTATTGTTTCAGGTATTTTATTCATGTCCTTAATCCATTTTGAGTTAATTTTGTTGTGTGGTAATAGACAAAAATAGTTTCATTCTTTTGCAGTTCACCTCCCAGTTTTCCCAGCACCATTTATTAAAGAGTCTTTTCTTTCTTCAATGTAAATTTTTGGCTTTTTTGTCAATAATTATTTGCCCATATAAATATGGTTTTACTTCTGGACTATCAATTCTGTTCCACCAGTCCATGTGTCTGTTTTGCTGCCAATACCATGCTATTCTGATTACTATCACATTGTAGTGTAATTTGAAGTCAGCCAGAGTGATGCCTTCAGTCTTGTTACTTTTTCTCAGGATGGCTTTGGCAATTCGGAGTCTTTTATACTTCCACACAAATCTGATAATTTTTTGTTCTATTTCTTTAAAAAAATGCCGATGAGATTTTGATGGGGATTGCATTAAATCTGTATAATGCTTTAGGTAATATGGTCATTTTAACTATGTTGATTCTTTCAACCCCAAAACACAGAATATCTTTCATTTCTTTGTATCATTTTCAATTTCTTTTAATAGGGTCTTATAGTTTTTATCATATAGGTTCTTCACATGTTTCAATAAGTTTATTTCTAGGTATTTTATTGTTTTTGTTGCAATTGAAAAAGGAATGATTTCTTCCACTTCTTTTTCTGACACTTCATTATTAAAGTATATGAATGCTATGTGTTTTTGAATGTTGATTTTGTATCCAGAAACTTTATTGTATTTACTTATAGTTTCTAGTAGTGTTCTTGTGGAATCTTTAGGGTTTTCTATATAGAGAATCATGTCATTCACAAATAGTGACAGTTTGACTTCTTTGTTTCCTATTTGAATACCTTTAATATCTTTCTCTTGTCTGATTGCACTAGCTAGGACCTCCAATGTTATATTGAATAATAGTGGTGAGAGTGGACAGCCTTTCCTTGTTCCTCATTTTAGAGGGAAGGTTTTTAGTTTTTCACCATTAAGTATAATGTATAACCAGTGTTCAGAACTCTGCATTTCATGGATTGCTTGACTCCATTTTTTCTGGATCTCTTTTCTGTTCTCTCATATATTTCTGCTTCTTTGTCTTCTCATTGTGGCTGCCTTTCTGTGTCTGTTTCTATGTACTGAGCAAAGCTCTTAACTCTCCTGGTCTTACTAATGTGCCTTTGTGTGGTAATTTGCAGAAAGTGACACATATGGGAGGAAAGTGAACACTTGGACAATGTGTTAGAGAAAGGAGAATTTATTGCCAGCAGAGCATGAGGGCCTTTCAACAGCACTAAAACACAAACTTCCTTTGGTTAGGTTTATTACATTTATATACACTTGCAATATTCATACAAGGGGCACATGATTTCTTTGTCTGAGGTTTCACTTTGCCGCAATGCTCAGAATGGGGGAGAGGAGCTTCAAGTGGGATCCTGCAAATGGGGAGGAATCTTCAGACCACTGGTTTTTATCTCTTTACAGGTCGTTTGCCTTGTAGAACTTGTGACCTTGGCATTATCAGTAGTGTTACAGGATTCTCGAACCCAAAAAACAGGACATTGAGACTATAAGCAAGAGTAACATTTATTGATGCTGGCACCAGTTTCACGGATTTCTATCTGAAAGATGGAGACCCAATTGTAACATAACAAGCAGTTGTATGCAGTCTTGTTATTCCTACACAGCTACAAAGATAAGGAAGAACATTAGTTGGATAGCAAGGTATGAATCAACAAATGTGAGCTGGAGAGTCCTTGAGGGAAGGGAAGGGAAGAGAGGGCATATAGGAATGGATTTTAACTGGCTTAGTAGGTCAATTCCGCAAGGCCTTTGCTTTGCATTTTTCAGATGTCTCCTCTCCTGTCTTAGTAGGTGTCCAGTGGCACAGTCCTGAGAAGGGTTCCACTGCAGGCCACATTTAGCCCCAGTTTTTTCCCCTCTGGGGCTACCTGTTAATCCACAGATGCTATCCCTATAGTTGCCTCAAAAAAACCACACCCAACTGAGGGCAGCTGCCACTAGTGTGATTCTTGGCTCTGCTCATCAAGGGGCTCCTGATTTGCCGAGAACACACCTGGATATGGCTTGGGTGAAGCCATGAGTTGGGAAGGCAGAGTCTCAGGGAATCCTCTGAGCAGAGCAACCTCTGTTATCCAGTTTGATGATGTCAGCTATAGTAGCGCTTTATCAGCACACTGGGAGCAGGGCGGGCTCAACAGAGGAACATGGATATCATTAGCACTTCTGTCTCAGAGAGACCCTAGTCCTGACCCTCACTCTGAGAACTCATTGTTCCCCTGTAAGTCCCTTGTGCCCTCCATGCAGCCAAACCAGTGCTGGTGCTCAGAGTAATTGGTTCTGTCATTGTGAAAGTCCACTTATAGACATGGCTTCTTTAAGAGGCATCTGCAGCTGCCACAAGCCTCCATCCTGCTCTACCATTGGGGACTAGTCAGCCTCATGTCCTCACCTGTCCTACCTTCTGCCCTTGCAGGGTGATTTCTTAGTTCTATCCCTAGTTGCCTGGCTTATTTATTGAGATCCTAAGCTATTTTCCTCGCTGTTTGCTCCTCACTTCCATCACAACTTTGATTTGGTCACCAGAAGGATGAACAGAGTCTCTATCATCTATGCCATTTTTTTCCTCCTCTGTCATTAATTTTTGACAGATTTAATATAATGTTCCTTGGTGAAGGTCTTTTTTTCATTGACATAATCAGGTGTTCTGTGAGTTTCTTGAATTTGGGGGTCCAGCTCTTTCCTTATGTTTAGAAAGTTCTCATTGGTTATGTGGTGAACAGGTTCTTTTTTTCTTTTCCCTCTCTTCTTTTTCTGGTATACCCATTATTCTTATATTGTCCTTTCTTATGGAGTCAGATATTTCTTGTATACTTCACATTCTTTTTACTCTTAATTCTCTCTCTTCTGCCACCTAAATTATTTCTACATTTTTATCTTCATTATCACCAATTCTTTCATCTAGTCTGCTTAATTTCCTAAGCTATCTAATGCATTCTTCTTGTAATTTATTAAGTTCCTCAGCTCTGGAATTTCTATTTGGTTCTTTTTTTATGGTTTCAATTTCTTGGGTAAATAGTCCATTTTTATGTTGATATTATTCCTGAGCTCATTAAACAGCCCTTTTGAGTTCTCCTGTATATTAGTGAATTTTCTCAGAATTTCAATCCTGAATTCTATTTTATTTAAATCACAGTCTTCTGTGCTGTAAGTTTATTTTCTGGATAACTTTTATTTTATTTCTCAATTCTATTTTTTATTTTTACTTTGGTTATTCATTGTGTTGATGAGTTGTTGTTTTTTTCTGGGCATTTGAGGATTGAAAACTTTTTTTAAGTACTGTAGTTTTAACCTGTTTACAGATTGATGAGTAGGGGTCTTTCTTTTGCTTTCCAGTAGGTAATACTATAGTATTGTTTTCTTTTATCTGTCCTACTGGGGCTCCTGAGATCTCTATAGGATGTCACCTGAACCAAGGAAAACACCACATACTCACTGGAGAGATGAGTGTCCCCTCTAGCCAGGTCACCTTAGTCTAATGTTACCAATGCTATGGCAGAATGTGGTAGATGATGTGGCTCCTGGCCTGGGAGTTTCCAAGGCTGCTCTCCTGTGACCATAAGCCACCAGATGCACCACACTGTCAGAGGTGTCTCTGCAGACTCCACCAGGTTTTGCCACAATGGGTGGAAGAGAGGTAAGTGGGGAAAGTGGGCTCACACATCTATAGCTTTGTTCTTGCCACTGGGTTTAATTGCACTGAGTAGAGGTCACTTAGGCTGAACTGTTGTTTCTGCTTCTTCATGATCTTTTAATGCTTTGAGGCATGGGTCCCTCAGATGCATTTGTGTGGTAAGCAGGAAATCATTTGTTAAATTACAATTGTCTAACTCAGAACTTTAAAAGGAGAGACCAGATGGGCTTCTCATGCTGAAATGATGCTGACATCACTTCCATTGTTTTGTTATTGACAGACATATGACACCTTTTTTATTGTTGTTTACCAACATAAATTTATAATTACTCCCTTATACAGTTGTTTTTTAAGAGAGATAAGAGAAACAGAGTTATCAAAAACTTTATTTATGGGATTCTGAGTATTGTGTCATGACTGAATCTAAGACCCACAAAACCAATTAAGGTAAATTATGAACCTTTATTAGCCAGCCAGCAACTGACTCTTCACCAAGCAGGGTCAGAGAATCAGCCCCAAGCTCCCAAAAGAGGCAGTTTATGAAGCCTAGAACCACACCCTGGTTAACATCAAGTAAACAGATTAACCACACCCTAATTAACATCCAACAAGCAAGCAGATTACAGAAGCAGAAGTTGGCCCTTAGCATATTTTTGCCTAGAACCACACCCTTAACATGAGGAAGATAGCAGATTAGGTAAAAGGTTCCCAAAAGGAACACTGGCAAGGTTCACCTCCTCCCAGGTGACAACTGAATTATAAAATGACAACTAAATTATAAAATAATCAACATGGAGACTCACTTGAAGTCTAGCTGATTATAACGCATTATGTCTAATGATATAAAAAATAAGCCACATCAAAGCCAATAGGAGAAGCAAAATTGCAAATAGAGCTGGACCTGCACCCACAAGTGGCAAAAGATCACTGGAAGGGAAAATGACTTTGCAGAGGCTCCCCTGAAATAGAGGGTAGTCCTGACCTCATTTGGGGGCTCCCCAGCCCAGGATCTCAGCTCAGGAAAGAGGAGATTCCAAAAACTCTGACTGGAAAACCAGAGGGGATTCTGGCTATGTGGGTATGACAGAAAAAAATTGAAATCCTAAATCTTCTTTTGAAGGCCTCACAACACAGGCTCTCTTACCTGCGGACACTTACCTATGCCACCAGAGGTGGGTCGTAGGATTGTGTAAGATTCATATGGGAAAAACTGCATTACCTGGTGCCAGAATGAGGGCTGCACTGGCAGCCACCACTGTGCCTTTGTCCTGGGACCCTCTACAGGGGAATCTATAGACCTTGTCAGCTTGACTGTGCAGACCCCTCTCACAGGGTCATTAGGAAGACCTAGCCCTAGGAGATCAGCCCGCACCACTCCTGCAGTCAATGGCATTCAGCCAGTGAAGTGAGCTCTATTCAGGGAATATAATACTGGAAAGCTCACTGCTGCCAGCATGAGATACAGTATTGCTTAGGCAAATCTCAGGGCTTTTGTGGGCCCATTACAGATGGCAGTAGGTCACTAAGTGTTATGTGAGTTTGGTGGGAACCCACAGTCCCAGAGCTGGCAGAAAACCTAGTGCTGTGTAGGCCTGATGGCCCTGTGCCTCAATGAGATTATGTCCCAACTAAGCCACAAATTACCTGTGGCAAGCCTGCTCCCAGGCAACCCAGTACTATCCTGTGCTCTCCTTAGAACATAAATTCAACAGTAAACAACAGCACTAAATTTGTGTGATGTGCACAAAATCAATTCATCTGGGAGAAGCTTTATGTGGCAGGCCACAAACTCATGCCCATGAGCTTCAGTAATTCTTAAACAGAGCTTGGGTGTTTTCAGGCCCAAGGCGGGAAACTGCTGGACTTGCTATTATTGGAAACTTGTACAGGGAGCCACAGAGACAGTGCTTGTATGTAAACTGACATTGTAGTAGCAGAGGAAAATTTACTCCATAGATTCAGGAGAATCTCAAGGTCCTTGCACCACCCACCACATATATAATAACCCAGAGGCTCTTCCAGTTTCAGAGACTTACAAGCAACTGACAGGCAGTGTCAGGCCTTGAGAAGCACTGATCCCTCTGCTCAACTGCCATAGGTCAAGAACGGGATAACCAACTGCTAGCTACAACTCATTGTCTCTTCCACTTACTTATAGATCCAGCATAGGCAACAACTATCTGCAGATCACTTTGTAGCTCCCATTGGGTATCCCTGAGTAAACAAAAGCAGCAGCTGGCTTTGACCTAGAGGGGAGCCAATCCCAAAGGACCACAGAACCAACACACCTGGAGGCTGGTGCAAGACTACAACAGAGACACACATGACTAGCCCCATTAGTGGTAAACACAAAGGGTGGTTGCAACAAGTACACAAGCCTGCTAGGGTGAATCTCGCTTATTGGGGCCAGCCCCCACATAGCAAACAATTCATACCCTGTGGGTGAAGCCAGTTTCCACAGTTATCCTGAGTGTTAATCCCATTCACTGATGTACTAACAACAATAAAGGCTTAGTGACAACAGAAAATCACACACAACTCACACAAAGATCAGAGCCCTTGACACAGGGAATCAGGGAAAGTGCAATACTAGGTCACACAAGACACTGTCTACATAAGGCCATCTGCCCATGGCTGAGAGATGAAATAAATATTTTTAGCAAAAAGAAATGAACACAGAGAGACTAATAAAATGATGAAACAAAGAAGCATGACACAAGTGAAACAACAGGAGAGAACTCCAGAAAATGAGCTAAATGAAATGGAGGCAAGCAGCCTACCAGAGACAGAGTTCAAAATAATGGTTATAAGGATGCTCAACAAACTAATGGGGAGAATAAATGAGTACAATGAAAACATCAACGAGAGTAGTAAGCATAAAAGAGAACATAGAAATAATAATAAAGAACCAGACGGAAATGAAGAATACAATAACAGAAATGAAGAATACACTGGAAGGATTCAACAGGAGATTGGAGGAAGCAGAAGATCGACTCAGCAAACTGGAATACAAGGTAGCAGAATACACCTCATTAGAACAACAACAAGAGAAAAAATGTTTTAAAATGAGGATAGTTTAAGAGATCTCTGGGACAAGCGTAAAAATATCTGCATCATAGGAGTATCCAGAAGAGAAGAGAGAGAACAAAGAATTGAGAATCTATTTGAAGAAATAATGACAAAAAAAAAAAAAACTCTCCCTAACCTGTCAAAGGAATTAGACATACAAATTCAGGAAGTACAGAGTCCCACAAAGAGAAATTCAAAGAGACCACACCAAGAAATGTCATAATTTTGCCAAAGGTCAAAGACAAAGAATCTTAAAAGCAACACAAGAAAGACAGCTAGTTACTTACAAGGGTACCCCATAAGAATGTCTGATAATTTTTCAATGGAACGTTTGCAGGCCAGAAAGGACTGGCAAAAAATATTCAATGTTATGAAAAGGAAGACTCTATAACCATGAATACCCTACAAGGCTTTCAATTAAAATGGAAGGTGACAGAAACTGAGAAAAATGGAATAGATGTTAGAGGTTTTGTTCATCTGCTCTTAAGACCACATCAAACTTGAGATGGAAATAAGGAGCAAACACCAAGTAGAGTCACCTGCAGTCTAGATGAACAAGACCTACAACTAGGGAGAAAAATGAAATCACTCTGCAATAGGCAGAGGTAGAATGGGGTGAGGATGCGAGGTTGCCTGGTCCTGAGCTGCTGAGTTGGACAGAGTCTATGGCACTTGCAGACATTCCTCTTTAAAGGGACTTATCCACGACCAGACTTTCACAGTTATGGACTCACTTGCTCTGAGCACCATCACTGATTGGCTGCTTGAGGGTCACCAGGATGTACAGAAAGATGCTGTATTGTTGGAGTGAGGGCTGGAGGTGAGGCTTTCTCCTTGGCAGAAGTGCTGGCAGTATCAATTGTTTCTCTGTTGAGCTCTCTCCACTCTCAGTGTGCAAACACAGGCACTACCATAGCTGAGATATGATCAAACTGGTAAAGGGTTCACTCTGCCCAGAGGAGTCACTGAAATGCCACTTCTCCCAACTCCCAGCCCCACCCAAGCCACATTCAGGTGTGTCCTTGGAAAGTTCTGAGAACTGCTGAGCAAGCTCCAAAACCCACACTGGTAGCAACTGGCCTTGTTTTCTGGAATGGTTTCTTGTGGAAACTATAAGCACAACAGCTGTAGATTGCTTGCTGAATCTTAACAGGTGGCTCTGGAGGGTCACAGGCTAGACCTAAATTTGGCCTGCAGCTGAAACCCTCTCAGGACTGTACCTCTCAACAACTACTACAAAGCCATGCTAATAAGGTCAGGAGACTTAGGATCTTTGCTTACTACATAGAAAGAGACACAGAAAGGCAGCCAAAATGAAATGACAAAGAAGCAGAAACCATATGATAGAACAGAACAGGGGTCCAGAAATAATGAAGTCAAGCAATCTAACAGATGCAGAGTTCAAAACACTGATTAGAAAGATGACAAATGAACTTATGCAAAGTGTAGATGAACTCATTGAGACTTCAACAAAGAGATTTTAAAAAATTAAAAATGGAAATGGAAGGGAACAGAAATGAAGAATACACTGGAAGGATTCAACAGTAGATTGAACCAGTCAGAAATGAAGTTATCTGAGATGAAGAGGGAATTAACAGAGTGGATGATGAAGAGTATCAAACCACTCACGTAGAGGATGGTAAAGCCAAGGACACCCAATCAGAACAGCAAGAAAAAAAAAGAAGCCAAGAATGTAATAATAACTTAAGTAGTCTTTAGGACATATTAAATGGAAAACATCCATGAAATAGTGATACCTGAAGGAGGAGGAGAACAACAAGTAGAAAAACTATTTGAAGAAATAATGATGGAAAACTTCCCTAACCTGGTGAAAAAAATAGATATACAACCCCGGGAATCTCTAAGAGTCCCAAGAAAGAGGAATCTAAAGAGGCTCACACCAAAATACATCATAATTAAAATATCAATACAAAGAGAGAATCTTAAAAATAGCAAGAGCAAAGCAGTTACTTACCTACAAGTGATCACCCATAATTCTGGAAGCTTATTTCTCAAAAGAAACCATGCAGGACAGAAGGGCTTGGCACAAAATATTTGATGTGAAGAAAACCCAGGATATACCACTAGAATACTCTTCCAACAAAGCTATCATTTAGAGTTGAAGGACAAATAAAGAGCTTCCCAGGCAAAAATAAGTTTAAGGAATTCATCAACATCAAGCCAGTATTACAGAAAATTTTGAAGGGCCTTCTTTAAGAAAAAAACCCATGTATCAAAATCATAAGTTAAAAAAATGGTAAAAACTACATCTTCATCAATGACTACCTCAAATGGAAGAGAATTCAGTGCTCCAACTAAAAGATAGAAGGGCTGAATAGATAAGAAAATAAGACCCCTACATATGCTGCCTACAAGCAACTCACTTCAGATTAAAAGACACACATAAACTAAAAGGAAGAAGATAGAAAAAAAATATTGTCTTGATGGACCCTGAAGGGTACTGTGCTAAATGTAATGTGTCAAATACCATATGATTTCATTTAAATGCAGAACCTATAGAACAAAATATACTACAATAACAACAAAAAACAGAAACAAACTCATAGATACAGAGAATATTTTTAGGGCTATTAGGCAGGAGAGAGTTAGGGAATAAAGATGAAAAGGGGTAAATGGATTAAGAAATACAAAAGAATAGTTACAAAATAGTCATGGAGATATAGTGTAGCATAAGGGAAATAATTAACAATGTAATAAATAAGGGGGAAGAGGTGTACTAGATTTAGTGGGGTGATCACTTGAGTTCTAATCACTATTTTATTCAACTAAAACTAATATATTATTGTGTGCCAACTATAATTGAAAAAACTCATTGAGTTGTACAATGTATATATGAGTAGCTAATTGTCTATTATAAACCAGTAGAGCTGGGGTGGGGGGGAATGGAAAGTGAGGTAAAGGGCTTCTCAGACAGGTAAAAGCTTAGGAATATACCATCAACAAGTCAGAAATGTTAAAAAGATTTCTGTATAAAGAAGGGAAAGAAAAGAAAAAGAAATGATAAATACGAATAACAAAATGACAGTAACTACTTTACCTGTCAATAATCACTTTAAATGTAAATAAATTAAATACTCCAATCAAAGGACATAGGGTTGCCAAATGGATAAGAAAACAAGACCCATGCATATGCTGTCTATAAGAGATCCGCTTTAGATCAAATGACATTCACAGACTGAAAGTAAATGGATAGAAAAAAAATATTTTATGCAAATGGTAAAAAATAAAAATAAAAATAGATTTAAAAATTACAACGCCAGGGTAGCAATACTTATATCGGACAAAACAGACTTAAAACAAAGGCTATAATAAGACAAAATGAAGGCATTACATAATCATAAAGGTATTAATAAATCAAGACAACATAACCCTAGTAAACACATATGCACAACATGGGAGCACATACACAGATAAAGCAACTATTGACTGACATAAAAGGAGAGATCAACAGTAATACACTCATAGTAAGAGACTTTAACACCCCCAATAGAGAGGTATTCCAGATGAAAAAAAAAATCAACAAGGAAACAATGGACCTAAAGGACACAATATATCAGATGGATTTAATAGATATTTTCAGAGCATTTACCCCAAAACAACAAAATACACATTCTTCTCAAGTGTACATGGAACATTTTTCAGGATAGATTATTTTTTTAGGACACAAAACACATCTCAATAAATTTAAGAAGATTGAAATTATATCAACCATCTTCTCTGATCGCAATGGTAAGAAACTAGAAATCAACTACAAGGGAAAAAAACTAGAAAATACACAAACATATGGAGGCTAAGCAACAAGCTACTAAACAATGAACAGGTTCAAAATGAGATCAATGGAGCAATCAAAAGATACTTAGAGACAAATGAAAATGAAAACACAACTCAAAATCTGGAACACAGAGAAAGCAGTCCTAAGAGGAAAATTCATACCAAACAGTCTCTACCTCAAGAAACAAGAAAATGCTCAAATAAATGATGTAATATTACACGTAAAAGAATTGGAAAAAGAACAGCAAAGAAAGCCCAAAGTGAGTTGAAAAAAGAAAATAATAAAGATCATGGTGGAACTAAATGGAATAGAGTCTAGAAAAACAATACAAAAGATTGATGAAACCTAGAGCTGGTTCTTTGAAAGTATAAACAAAATTGACAAACCTTTAACTAGACTCGTCAAGGTAAAAAGAAGACTCAAATAAATATAATCAGAAATGAAAGAGGAGAAATAACTGCAAACTCCATATAAATATAAAAGATCATAAGAAAATACTACAAGAGACTATGTGCAAACAAATTGGACAATCTGGAAGAAATGGACACATTCCTAGAAACATACAATCTCTCAAGACCGAGTCAAGAAGAAATAGAAAATCTGAGCCAACTGATTACCCCCAATGAAATCAAATCAGTAATCAAAAACCTCCCAAAACAAATGTTCTGCACCACATGGTTTCATAGGCAAAAAATTAACACCTATACTTCTCAAATTATTCCAAAAAATTCAAGAAGAGAGAACATGCCCTAACTCCTTTAATGAGGCCATCATTACCTTGATTCCAAAACTATACAAGGACATTACAAAGAAGGAAAACTATAGGCCAATATCTCTCATGTACACTGATTCAAAAATCCTCAACAAAATATTAGCAAAACAAATTCAGCAATACATTAAAAATATTATGCCCTATAATCAAGCTGTATCCATTCTTGGGATGCAAAGTTGGTACAATATCCACAATCAATTAATGTGATACATCACGTAACAAATCAAAAGATAAAAAACCATATTATCATACCAATAAATGCAGAAAGAACATTTGACAAAATCCAGCACCCATATAATAAAAACTCTCTAAGTGGGAATAGAAGGAACATATCTCAACATAATAAAGGCCATATATGACAAACCTACAGCTAACATCAATTTTAGTGAGAAAAAGCTAAAAGCATCAGGAACAAGATAAGGATACCCTCTTTCACCAGTCCTCTTCAACATTGTATTGGAAGTCTTAGACACAGCATAAGACAAGAAAGAGAAATAAAATCATCTGAATTGGAAAGGAAGACATAAAACACTCATTATTTGCAGATGACATGATAATATATATAACAACCCTAAAGATTCCACCAAAAAAAAAAAAAAACTATTAGAACTGATCAATGAATTTAGTAAAATAGCAGTTTACAAAATAAATATCCAGAAGTCAGTGGCATATTTATACATCAATAATAAACTTTCAGAAAAAGAAATAAAGAAAACAATCCCATTTACAATTGCATCAAAAACAATAAAATACCTGGGAATCAAATTAACCAAGGAGGTAAAAGACCTGTTCTCAGAAATTTATAAGTCACCGAAAAAAGAAATTGAAGGATACAAATAAATGGAGGCATATACAGTGCTCATAGGTAGGAAGAATCAACATCTTTAAAATGGCCATACTATCCAAAGCAATAGATAGATGCAATCTTTATCAAAGTACCAATGGCATTTTTCAGAGAGCTATAACAAATAATCCTAAAATTTATATGGAATCATAAAGGATCCCAAATAGCAATGGCAATCTTGAGAGAAAAGAACAAAGTTGGAGGTATCACACACCTGTTATCAAACTAAACTATGAGGTAACAGTAATCAAAACAGCATGGTACTGGCATAAAAACAGATACATTGGTCAATGGATCATAATAGAGAGCCCAGTAATAAATCCACACCTATACTCTCACTTAGTGTATGACAAAGGAGACAAGAATATACAATGGGGTGAAGACAGTCTGTTCAATAAATGGTGTTGGGAAAATTGGACAGATGCATTCAAAGAAAGAAACTCTACCATCTTCTTATACCATATACAAGAATAGACTCAAAATGGATTAAAGACTTAAACGTAGGACTTGAAACCATAAAACTTCTAAAAAAATAGGTAATAACTCTCTGATATTACCAACAGTAATTTCTTTTCAGATATATCTCCCTGGGTTAGGGAAACAAACAAACAAAAAGATAAATGGGACTACATCAGACTAATGATTTTTTTGTACAGCATAGGAAACCATTAACCAAACAAAAGATAACTGACTGATTGAGAGAAGTTACTCACTAATGATACATTTGATAAGAAGTTAATATCAAAAATATATAAAGAGCTCATACAACTTAACCACAGAAAAACAAACAATCCTATTATAAGTGGGTAGAAGGCTTGAACAGATATTTCTCCAAAGAGGAAATACAGATGACCAATAGACATATGAAAAGATGCTCAAGTTTACTAATCATCAGAGAAATGCACATTAAAAACACAATGAGATATTACCTCACACCTGTCAGAATGGTCATCATCATAAATCAAGAAACAACAAGTACTGGTGAGGATTTGGAGAAAATAGAACCTCATATACTGTTGGTGGGATTGCAAATTGGTACAGCCAATATGGAAAAATGTCGAGGTTTTTCAAAATACCAAAAATTGATATACATTTTGACCCAGCAATTGCACTTCTGGTATTAATTTAAAGAAAACCAAAACAGTAATTCGTAAAGATCTATGCACCCCTATGTTCATAGCAGCACAATTTACAATAGCCAAGATATGGAAGCAACATAAATGTCCATCAACAGACAATTAGATAAAAAAAGTTATGGTTCATATAGACCATGTAATATTACTCAGCCATTAAAAATATTAAATCCTGCCATTTGAAAAGGCATGGATGGACCTAGAGGTTATTGTGCTGAGTTAAATATGTCAGACAGAACAACAAATATATAATTTCACTTATATGCGGAATCTAAGGAACAAAAAGAATAAACTAATCAAAATTGGCTCAGAAATAGAGTACAATCTGGTAAAGGCCAGAGGGGAGGGGATTTAGCAGGCAGAGAGAAAGAAGTACAAATCAATATCTAATAGATGGTCATGGGAATGGAGAGCATGGCACAAGGAACACAGTTAGCATTAATGTATTGGCTAGGGAGAGAGCCAGAGGTGAGGAAGAGCTATTAGGGTATCATTTCATAAACTATATAAATTTCTAATCAGTGTACTGTATACTTCAAACTAACATAAAATGAAGTGAAAAAGAAAGATTATAACAGCTGAAAAATTCCTACCACCTAGTAATGTTGTACCCATCATAATGTCATTTTGCAATGCATTACTCATATATTTGTGGTGATGCTGGTGTAAACAAATCTACTCTGCTGCCAGTTGTATAAAAGTACAGCACATACAACTATGTACATAATGATGATAAATGAAACATTACTTGTGTATGTATTTACTATACTATACTTTTTATTATCATTTTAGAGTGTACTCTTTCTAGTTATATTAAAAAAAAGTTTGCTGAGGAACAGTATGTCATCTTACAACAGCAGCAGCAGCCTCATACATCTTGTGTCCACTGTATCTCAATTGCATTATTCTCTCTTTATCTTGATTTAATCTTGTGTAGTTCTGTACAATAACACACTGTATATATAGGCTTTAGCTGGGGAGCAATAGCCTGCACCACATAGCCTAGGTGTGTTATAGGCTATGTCATCCCAGTTTATGTAAGTGCACTCTGTGATGTTTACACACCAATGAAATCACCTAAAAACATGTTTTTCACAACTTATCCTCTTTGTTACATGATGCATGACTATTCTTAGAAGATTTTAAAAGGTTGTAAAATTTTGTTCCCTGTTGTTAAAATATTAAGAATGCAGACCCCTGGTACTAAGCTCACTTTGAAATAAATCTTGTTTTATGTCCTTCACATGACTCATGTTACCTCCTGCTCCTGTTTATCAGATGAGGAAAGGACAATAATTATCTCCATTTTAAAGGTATTTAAACTGAAGACTGATTCTAACACAGTTATGAGTCTAGAACCAAGGCCTAAATGGACAAAGATTTGCCAGAAGAGCATGCACACACATGGTTTTGGACAATACAGTAATCCAAACGGTCCTTGGAGCTTTGGGTTGAACCTCAGTCGTTGTATTTTAAGAAAATCAGCACATATCCTAATGATCCAGCTTGTCATGAACTTAATCAAGCTGGTTTTTGTGGTGAGACTTGGGCAGGCACCTACAGATGGGGACAGGTGGGAAGGGAGGAGGTGGTCTGACCCTGCAAGAATACAACCAGCCCCAGATCCCTATAACAATGACTTTCCAACTTTTACACCCTGGATGACCTCAGGCGTTTTAAAGACTGTTCTTTTTCAACCCAGAGCACCAGTCTGCTTCTGCCTAGGATTCCTTCCTCTGAAGCCTCAACTGTCAAGAGCTGCCTAGAGACATAGAATGGAGTGCCTGAGCACCAGACAGGTGCAGATCTGACCCCTGGCCCTATCAGCTGCTAGCTGTATGACTTCAGGCAAAGAAATGGAAACTCATTCTCATTATCTAGCAGATAATGGTAACCACTCCATGTGAGAAGGTTGTGAGGGTTCAATGAGGCGGTGTGTGTTCACTCCTGCTCAACACGTGATCAGCACTCATGGTCTTTCTTTCTTCCTTTTAGTCCTTTCTCTGCCTTCTATAAGTCAGATACATCAAGAATTTAGCAGTCTCCTTTTAGCAGAATGAACTCTCTTATTGGTGTCCAAATTACCAAAGCCTACTGAAATGCTAACTCTGACATCTGTGCTAGCTTTAACCTCAGTATCATTAACCACAGCCTCTCTCTAGACTTCCTACCCCTGATTCTCTCCAAACACATGGCCTCTCAGATAAGGACAGTATCACCTCTCACCAGTCTTCTCACTTGTCTCTCTGCTTCCTGTTTGTCTCTCATTCAGTACTGCCACATTGTGATCAGCTTGATATTTCTCAATTAGGGATCGAAACTTGTCACTTCCTTTGCATTGAACTATCAACAGCTTCTCCCAGCATAGAAAATAACATCTCCATTGTTAGCACAGTGTCGAGACTCTTTATCTTTATCCCATTTTCTATTATACCATTCTTAATTTGGTCACCAGGTACCCCAGCTGTCAGCACTAACCTCTCTGGTTAGATGATTAGTTAGGACTTTAACAAGTAAAGGTGCCAGCACTGAGACTGATCCTGACTGCAGGAACCTAAATAAAATATGGACTTTAATGAATAATAATGCATCAGTGTTTGTTCAACAATTGTAAAATTTCTAGGAAGTAATGAGAAATTAAAATTAAAATATATTAAATTTACTGCATTAAAATGGATGATTTCTGAGAGTGATGAAATGAGCATGGTAGTGTGAAAATCACCCCTGAGCTCTTCCCTTGAAATAACAAGCTCAACACCTACAATCCAACAAATATCATCTACCATGCACACAACCACATATGAGAAACCTACACATCAGAACATCTTAAGGTGGGCAAATGGCACAAGCAGAGAGTTGGAAATAAAGATAGGTGCTGCAGAATGCAGCCTAGAGCTTCCTGAAGAAAATGGGGGAGGGAGAATTACGTGGCATTTTCTTGGCTCTTTGAAGCCCTGAACAATCCTGCCTGCATGGTCAAAATATTCCATGCAGCAAAACCCAATGATCATGGCAGAGAGCAGGACAGAGACAAATGTGGAGGAACAATAGCCATGTCTTGGCAACTGCCATTGCCAGGCAAAAAGCTGAGTCATGGAACCTGGCAGCTGAGTCATGGAGCCTGATCACCTCTCAACACAATCTCAGAGTATACCTTCCACCCTGACCCTTCCAGAACTAGCACCAAGCTTCAGGGGTTATTACACAGCCAGAACTAAAGCACACACTACAGTCAGTTCCAATGGCCAAGGCGTAGATATAAAAGAAAGGCAACTTAAGCCTGAGGGCTAGCATTACCAGAAGAAAAATAGCTACACACACCACTGGCTTCTGCCAGTCAATGCTACCCCAACTCAGTCAGGCTGATTCAGCAAAGCATTGCACCTGACTTCTGGGGCAGTACTGGGATATCAGGACCTTTCTAGAAGCTCAGATCCCCGTTGCCCATCTCATCCTCCCAGGGTGAGGTGACCAAGACACAGAGGAAACACACATCTCCCCAGAGAATAAAGGACAGTTATAGCCCCAAAGCAGAGATCCAGGAGGCCTGGGTGCCACCTACTGGAAATCAAGAAAATAAGAAAAACTTCTTATTAAAAAACTAAAAAGAGATGACTCTAAAATAAATTTCTTATATGAGCAGAGTACATTCCCATTAATGCACAGGCAGAGAATAGTCTATCAATCACAGAAACAACCATGGTGACAAGTCAGCTCACAAAGAAAATAAAAATCTCTCAAAAGTAAGCTTAAAAATATAGAAATATGCAATTTAAATGATGTAAAATTCAATACTACAGTTCTGAAAAACTCAACAAGAGGCAAAAAAAATTCTGATTAACAGTTCAAAGAACTTATAAACAAAATTGACGAATATAAAGGGTGATGCCTAAAGACAAAAAAGAGAAGACAACAGCTACTGCAAACTGTCAATGAATAAACAGCATAAGTAAAAATTAAATACAACAAAAACAGAAAAAGGAAGAGAGTAAATATTTGAATCTGCAAAGGAAAATTGAGAAAAGGCACACAGAGAAGAAAATATATGAGTGTGTATATATGTGTGTGTGTATGTGTCCTTTATATAAACTAATAATAACCAAACAGAAAAGTTTCAGAACTAAAACACATACATAAATAAAAAGAAAAAGAGGGAAGAACCATAAAACACCACAAAATTAAACTAACAGAAACACAAGGACAAAGAAACAATGGAGACACTGAGCTACCAGAAAACAAAAGATACAATGGATATAGGAAAAATTCATATTTTAATAATTACCCTAAATACAAATGTACTGGATTCACCAACAAATAGACACAGAGTAGCAGAATGGATTTTAAAATTTTTTCTTGTTTTCAAGAGACATGTTTCAGCTGTAAGCAAAAATATGGACTCAAGGTGAAAAAGTAGAAAGCCAAGCAAATGGCATCCAGAGCAAAGTAGGTGTAGCCATACTTATATCCAATGAAATATACTTCAAGATAAAAAAGGCAGTGAGAGACAAGAATGGATGTTTCATAATGATAAAGGGGAGGATACATCAAGAAGACATAATACTTATCAATGTATATGTTCCCAATAAGGGAGCACCAAAATATATACAGCAACTATTAACAGAACTAAAGGAAGAAACTGACAAAAACACAACTACAATAGGAGATCTATATACTTCATTCTCAGCTATGGCTAGATCATCCCAACAGAAAATCAATAAAGAAATATCAACCTTAAATGACACATTAGACCAATTGGATATAATCAACATTTACAGAGCCTTTTATTATAAAATACCAGATTATACTTTTTTTTTCTAGTGCACATGAAACATTCTCAAGGATAGACCATATATTGAAACACAAAAATAACCTCAACAAATTTAAGAAGATTGAAATCATACCAGGTATATTCTCTGACTATAATGCTTTAAAACTGGAGATCAACTGTAGAAGAAAGCAGGGAAAACAAAACAAAACAAAAAAGTGGAGATTAAATAACTTACTACAAAGAATAACTGGGCCACAGAAAAGACAAAAGGAGAGATTGAGAGATACATAGAAACAAATAATAATGAAATTACAACATATCAAGACTTTTGAGACAGCAAAAGCAGTAATGAGAAAAGTTTATTATCATTACAAGCCTATCTAAAGAAAGAAGAAACATCTCAAATAAACAACCTAACATTATATCTTACAAAGCTAGACCAAGAAAAATAAAATGAAGCCAAAGTCAGCAGAAAAGGAAATAATCAAAATTAGAGCAAAATTTTAAAAATTGAGAACAAAAAAATTGAAAAAATTAATGTAACAGGAAGCTGTTTATTTTAAAAGATTAATAAAATTGACAACCTCCTGGCTAGCTTTACTAAGAAAAAAAAAGAGAGAGAGAAAATACAAAAACAAAATCAGAAATGAAAAAGGAAAAGTTACGACAGATACTATTGAAATAAAAAGAATCATATAAGGATTCTATGAAAGTTTATATACCACCTAATTCAATAACCTAGAAGAAATGGACAAGTTATCAGAAATATACAATCTTTACAGACTCAATCACAAATAACTGAAATATCTAAATAGATTGATCAATAGTAAGGAAATTAAACAATCATCAAAAAAACTCCCAAAAAGTAAAGGTTCAAGAAAAGATGGTTTCACCAGTGAATTCTACTAGAGACTCAAAGAAGTTTTAATACCTGTTCTCAAATGTTTCCTCCAAAGAATTAAAGAGGAGGTAATACCATGTTCACACGGAATTTACTTTGGCATACAAGGATGTTTCAACTTATGCAAATTGATTAATGAGACATACCACATACAGAAAATAAAGGATAAAATTCATATGATCATATCAATTAATGCAGAAAAAGCATTTGACAAGATACTTCATCCACTTATGATTAAAACTATTAATAAAATAGGTATAGAAGAAATTACCTCATAAAAAAGACCATATATGACAAACATCATTCTTAATGATGAAAAATCAAAAACCTTTCATTTAAGATCAGGAACAAAATAAGGCTATTTGATCTCATGTCTCCTACTCAATATAGTATTGGAAGACCTGGTTAGAGCAATTAAGCAAGAGAAAGAAATAAAATGCATCTAAATTGGGAATGAAGAAGTCAAATCATCACTTTTCAAAAATGACATGATTCTCTATATAGAAAACACTAAAGACTCCACTGAAAAAGTATTGCAAACAGTAAACAAATAGAATAAAGTTTCAGGATATAAAATCAATGTAAAAAATGCATAATGTTCTTTAACAATGAATTTTCAAAAAAAAAGAGATGGAAACAATTTATTTTCCAATTGAAACAAAAGAATAAAATACCTAGAAATAAACCTAATAAAGCATGTATACAACCTGTATGACATTATTAAATGAAATGGAAAATACAAACAAATGGCAAGACATTTTGTGGTTCTGAATTAGAAGAATCAACATAGTTAAAATAATCTCATTACCTAAAGCATATACAGATTTAATAAAATCTCTATTGAAATCTCAGTGGCATTTTTTTAAAATAGATAAAAGAACCATCAGATTTGTATGAAAGCACAAAAGACCCCAAACAGTCAAAGCCACTCTGAGGAAAAAGAAAAACACAAGGCCAGATGTATCACTATGCTTGACTTCAAGTTATGCTACAAAGTGACAATTATCAAAATAGTATGGTATTGGCAAAAAATAGACACACAAATTAATGAAACAGAACAGAGTCCAGAATAAAGCCCCCATATAGATGGGCAAATAATTTTCACAAAGGAGCCAAAACATAAATCAAGAAAGATAAGCCCCTCTAATTGTGCTGGGTAATTGAAAAGCCACATGCAAAAGAATGGAAGTAGACTGCTATCCATCACTATACATAAAAATTAACTCAAAATGTATCAAAGATCTGAATATAAGACCTGAAAGAAATAGAAGAAAACATAGGTGCCAAACTCATGGACCTTGGATTTAGAGAGGAATTTATGAATTTGACCTCAAAGGTAAGGAAAGTAAAAGCAAAAATAAATAAATGGGACCATATCAAACTAAAAATTTTTGTACAGCAAAAGAATCCATTAACAAGACAAAGAGGCAAGCCAATTCATGGGACACGATATTTGCAAATAATACCTTTTGTAAGTACCAAGTATTTAAAATATTCAAATAACTCATACAAGTAAACAACAACAACAACAACAAAACAGTGCAATTAAAAAAATGAGCACAGGACCTTAAACATTTCTCTCAAGAAAACATATAAATGGTCAATAGATATATGGAAAGCTGCTCAATTTCACTAGCCATTAGGGAAATACAAATCAAAACCACAATGAAATACCACCTCACACCTGTTAGAATGGCTATCATCAACAGGACAATTAATGAGTGTTGGAGAGATTGTGGTGAAAAAGGAATTCTTATAATGGAACTATTAATGGGAATGTAAATTGGTACCACCACTGTGGAAAACAGTATCTAGTTTCCTCAAAAAACTAAATAGAATTACCACATGACTCAGCTATCCCTCTTCTGGATATTTACACACACACACACACACACACACACACACACACAACAAAACAAAACAAAACAACAACAAGAACAAAAACTGAAAACATTTATCCACTAAGATACACACACACCGGTTTTCATAGTAGCATTATCCACAGTGGCCAAGACATGGAGACACCCAATGTGTCCTACAATGGGTGATTATATAAAGAAGTGGTACATTTATACAATGAAATATTACTCAGCCATAAGATGAAATACTGTCATTTGTGACAACATAGATGGATCTTGAGATTATTGTGCTAAGCAAAATAAGTCAGACAGAAAATGTTGAGAACCATATGATTTCACTCATATGTTGGATATAAAATTGAAAGCAACAAACAAGACAAATAAAGTCTCTTGGACGAGGACAGTACTTTAGTCATTACTAGAGAGAAGAAGGGAAGGGGAAGTAAATAGGAGTAAAGGGGGTCAAATACATGGCAACAGAAAGAAATCTAACTTTGAGTGATGAACACAATGCAATATACATATGATGTATTATAAAATTGTACACTCAAAACATAATTTTATTAATAAATGTCACCCCAATTTATTAATTTTTATTATGTTTTAAGATCAGTTTGTGAACTCATTAATTGCATGTTTTTATTTCTAACACTTATCTATTCAAATGTGTGTGTATTTTTTAAATTGTGAGTTATTTTACTTAGCATAATACCCTCTAGGTTCGTCTATGTTTTTACAAATCATAAGATTTTATTTTATGTATGGCTGAGTAAAATTTAATGTATATACCTTTTACATATCTTTATCCAATTGTCTACAAAACAGAGACAAAGGAATGGTTACCAGAAAAGAGGGAGGAAGGGTAAAAAAGAGAAGGGGATTATAGTTGATAATAATCATGTTAAGTTTTCACAGAGACAGATGATTATTAAAATTAGTATAGTGATCACACTGTAAGGTATAAAAATGTGAAATCACTGCATTGCACATATGAAACTAATATAACCAATATAAAATTCTATGCCATTTTACTTTAAAAAAAAAAACAACAACTCTCTTCTTGTCTTTGATTTTTAGATTGCTTTTGTATAATGAGCCTTTAAGAAGGTTGTTTCAGATTGAAATTTTTAGTTAACCTATTACCTTCATGAACTTCTGTGTCCAGATTTCTTTTCAGAATTTGGAAGATTTCAGCCACTATTTCTTTAAATAAAGTTACTTTCACTATATTTTTTCAATATGAGATTTCAATAATGTGCAGGTTTTTTTAATGTTTTTTCATAATTCATATAAGCTCTCTTTACTTTTTTTTTACTCTTCCCCCTCCCCCTCCCATGACTGGATTATTTTAAATAATTTCTCTTTCAAATTACTGTTTTTCTTTCTGCTTATTAAAATATGCATTTGAAACTCTCTCGAGTTTTTAGCCAAATCATTGTAGTCTTCAGCTTTGGCATTTCAGTGTTGTTTGTTTGCTTTAGTGTACTCTATTTTGTTGTTGTTGTTGTTGTTGTTGTTGAGCTTATTTTGTTTATGCATAATTTTTCTATTTAAAACTTTATGTTCTTCTAGTTTACTAAACTTATTTAAGACGATTGTTATAAATTTTTGTCTGAGTATATATATCTGTATTTCTTTTGGGCCAGTCATTGGAATTTCTTTGATGGTTTCTTACATTTTTAGCTATTCAGGATCTTTTGGCCTTGCATTTGTGTCTGCACATTTGATGAAGGGGAGACCTCTCTCAGACTTTGAAGACTGGCTTCAACAGGCAAAGCTCATCCAAATCAACATATCAAATATTCTGGGTAGGATGTCTAGTAGTGCCTGTAAGCCAGCCTGGTTCCCGGGTGAGCAGATGGCAGGCCTAATGCTTGGTTTCCCGGACTCTACTATGGTACCTGTGATCATGGGGGTGTGAAGCCTGAAATCACTGAGAGTCTTGGCACTGTGGTAATGTGATTGATTCCATGTAGTCGCCCCTTCATCCTGATTCATGGATGGCCAACCAAGTACCAGAGTCCCTGGGATGGGCTTGTCATCTCAGTCTTTAGGCCCTTACTTGGTCTTAAAGGGGGCTAAGATCTTTGGTTTTAACCCTCTAGCCTGGGATTCATAGGCCAGCCTGCCACTGTGTTTGCCTGCAAGTTGTGCTTCAGGAGACAATATAGGACCTGTATTATAAAGGAGGCTGGGTATACAGGAGCCTGCCTGGAGCCTGAAGCTGTAGGTTCCAGCACGGCACTTGGGCAGGGCAGTAGCCTGGGTTTGTAAGACCCACAGGAACTAGCTTGGCATTGGTATGGATCTGGTGCTGAGGTCTGAGGTGACACTGGGTACTTATTTTACTTTACCTTCTCCATGAGAGGGTGTCTTTCTCAATGCTGGGCTGCCTAAATTGGGAGAGGGTTGAAAGCGGTAATGTGAAACTGCCTTTCCTACCTACTTTAATGCATATATTTTTATAATTGTACAATACCATCCTATTCAGTAATAAAATTGCTATGTTAAACCAAATGGCTAGTTATGTAGAAATAGCTATAGATACAATAATTAACAGGAGTGGAATTGAGGGTGATGATAATCTACTGCTTTTAGTTTTTGCCTTTTATTCAGACACTTAAAGACATTTCTGCTTACTCTGTTATTCAAGATTTTTTCAGATAAATGTATTAAATGGTGAATGTATTTATGTTTCTTTCCATGTACCCAGGCAAGTTTATAAATATTTCAATGTTTGTGAAGAAAAGCTTCTGACACTGAATCATACAACCAGGTAGGAAATCAAGTTATCTTATGAATCAAGTTTGATAATAAAAATCGAAGAAATGTCTTTCTATATAGAAGATATATAGTAAACTATATTGTTTATTTACTGTCCCATTAGAATCTCTGATAATTTAGAAAAGAATTAAATATTTTATTTAAAGTAGTGGAAACAAAAACTTAAAACAAATTAGCACAGTGAAGACAACTTACTGAATGGGAGAAGGTATTCGACAACAATACGTACAATAAGGGGTTAATATCAAAATAAATAAACACACACACACACACACACACACACACACACACAAACTCCACAACAATCGATTTAGAAATGGTCAGAGGATTTAAGGAGACATTTCTCCAAGGAAGACATACAGATGGCTTATAGGCATATGAAAAGATGTTCAACATCACTAATCTTCTCTGAAATTCAATTTAAAACCACACTGAGATGTTACCTCTACCTGTAAGAATGGTCATCATCAATAAATCAACAAACAAGCATTGGCAAAGATATAGAGAAAAGGGAATCCTCATACACTGTTGGTAGGAATGTAAAATAGTGCAGCCTTATGGAAAACAGTATAAAGATTCCTTAAAACATAAAAATAGACCTGCTATTTGATGTAGAAATTCCACTTCTGAATATTTATCCAAAGAAATCCAAAACACTAATTCACAAAGATTTACATACTTACCCTAATGTTTATTGCAGTATTATTTACAAAAGCAAATTAGATATGGAAACAACCTAAGTGCCCATCAATGGGTGATTGAGTAAAGATGATACATACACACAATGAAATATAACTCAGCCATAAATGGGAATGAAATCTAGTCATTTATGACAACATGAATGGACTTAGAAGGTGTTCTACTAAGTGAAATAAGTCAGGGAAAGACAAATACCACATGATTTCACTTATATGTGGAATCCAGAACACAAACTAAATGAAGAAACAAAACAGAAAAAAAACAGTTACAGAGAACAAATTGATGCACGTCAGATGGGAACTAGGCTGGGGGAATGGGTGCAAAAAGGGAAGGGTTAAGTTTACAAATAGCAAGTTATAAAAAGTGCCATGGGGATGTGAACTATAGCACTGAGAATATAGTCAATAATATCATAATAACTACATATGGTGTCAGATGGGTACTAGACAGAGTGGTGTGATCACTTTGTAAGTTATATAAATGTCTAATTTTCATTTTGCACACTGAAAACTAATACAATATTCTATGCCAACTGTAATTGAGAAATAAGTAAAAATAAATAAAATCTAATTTAGAAGCCTTCCTCAGGGGCCATCCTCACCACTTTCCAATGCTAAAATATTCTACTCATTAAATATATTTGTAATGTATAAGCAATATATTAATATACCTAATTTGGAGGATATTTTTATTTTTTAGATATAGAATTTTTCAAATCATGAACCTATCCAATAATTCATGTCCTTAAGTTTATTTAGTAAAATATTGTGGTGTTATGTATATAGCATATCAATATTTTTTCAAATATGTTCTTTGATGGTTCACATTTTTGTAGTGAATCTTATTTTTCTTTAACATTTTCACAGTTTTAATAACATATAATCAATATTGAAGTTTGTCCATTTATTCAATATAATGTTCTGAATTATCTTATTAAGTAGTTTATTCCATTATTTTTTATGAAAAGGTCTACCAGCTAAAAGCACCACTGTATTTATCTCCTTTTTTCAATAATTATATGATATATTGACATTTGACATTTACCTGAGAACAGTATGAATATACTAGTAACCTAATAAGTTGTACCCTTGTGTTGTGCCTGATTTTGGTGGAAATCCTACTTTAACCCATTACACACAGGTTGACTGACCTCCTTCTGGAAAATTGCTTATTCTTAAAACAACTGCATAGATATGCATTACTAGTCTTATTTCACAAATTAAGAAATTGAAAATAACTTTTTTCTTTTATGTCAGCTCCATGGCTGACAGTTCAGACTCAGATCCTGACTGCACTGTCCATGGTCATTTACTAGAGTGGTGTAGGTGTACTGGTCCTTTTCAGGAGAGTAATCACTCTTATGAAAGGCTGCATTAATCATTTCTATCCACAGATCTCTTGTGTCTATTATTGTATTCTAGCTCAAAGTGCTTCTTTATGAACCCTCAAGTAATTCTTAATGTAAAGAACAATGTACCTTCTTGTCAGAACCTGCTGATCAACTTCCTCATCACTAAGAGAATTGCCAGTAACAGCATTTACCCCAATTTTATCTATTAATCATTAACAAGAAGCTTATCAGCTCTATGTAGAACACTGCAAATTCCACTAAAAACACTGATGAGGACAATTTAGTTTTACTTTTATTTCATTATATCTATTTCTATTAACAGAAATCTTAGAGAAACTTTGCAGCGACAGAATTAACCCAGGTAAGATACAATCCCTATCCAGTAATTAACAACACATTAAATATTAGCTCTACTTTCTATGTTTTCTCAATGCTGGTAATAATTGATTTATACAAAACAATCTTCAACCAAGGGAGTAAAAAATATTTTATAACCAGCTAAACTTTGAGCCAAAGTTAGGCAAGGACTGGAACCCAGTCGTGAGTGGAACTGGAATATCTAGTTCATGTTATTTTACTTTGTGGGGAGAATATAGTCTGAGGAAGTATCAGTATTTTGTGACAGAATTAGAATAGGCTGCGTTTTTAATCTAATGAGAATTCAAGCCCTGTACCGTAAAACTTCTTCAGTATCAAAATTACCTTATTTCCTGAAGTAAGTTGAGGACTGTGAGAAATTATAGTTGTTGAAGAACGCTTTTGAGAGTTGTGATGAGTTTAAAGGCTCAGTGTTCATAGTATTTATATTATCTGTACAAAACCTTAAATCATAGTCTTAAATAACACCTAAATTTTACATGTTATGGAACACATAATTAGAGCCAGGGCAATACAGGACAGGGAAATTTCACCAAGTCAGGGAAAGACCAAGCCCTGTACCAAGAGAAGAGAGTCCTTTGGTGGAAAGTGAGTAAAGAATTCAACACACATGCCAAAGTTAGTCAAAAGGAAAGTTTATTAGAAAAGGGATAACAGTCCACAGACAGAGTGTAGTCTCCTCTCAGAGGCAGTGAGAGGGACAGTGAGAGAGTCAGTGAGAGAGAGACAGAGTAAAGGCACTGAGAGGGACCCTGAGTGTTCAGGGAATTAATTAGTTTCTGTGAGTTATTGTTTAAAAGACTATGTTAACCCATTTTTTTTATATGGACATACAATGAGGAAGGGAAGTGGTATGTAGCATGAAAAGGTAAAAATATGTGAAGTGAAAGGCTTGCGACAGTTCCCAGCCTTTAATCCTTAAGTTCCCAATGATTTTAGCCATGTAGAATGACTCTTGGTTCTTGTTTCCCCTTCACAGGTGTGGAGAATGGATCATTCATTAGTAAGCCAGCAGAAATCTTCTTTTGTTCTGCAGGTGTACTCCTGGCCTGGCTGCAGGGTTGATCAGCATAGTGCAGTCTCTGAAGGTAGCTTGATTAATATTTTAAATTCTTTTGTCTCCTCCCTACACTAAGGGTACTTGCCTTAAAAGGAAATTCTGAAACTAACAGAGATGAGAAAATGTAGGAGTTGAGAAAATGTACATCATGGGGAATTGGAAATAGAGGGATCACACAGAACTGATGAGAAGGAAAAAATTCTGAAGAAAGAGTTTTAGATTTGCTTGTCTGAGAGTCAGGTTCCTATTTTAACACAAATCCCGAGGCCCACTGCAATCCTCTCTAGAAACCAGGGAGGCCTACAGAAACTATCATTGTGTTCTCTCTCTGCGATTCCCCAGGTTGCAGGAAGGACCTTATGCTCTCTCCAGCATCTGGCTATTACAGCCACCATCCAAGGGACACACCTGGTGATCATTTGGCTCCAGTTGCCTGCAGGGTTACATTTTTAGGTTCCACAGACTGTAGCAAACAAAAAATAGTTCTTAACCAACTATTCTCCAGAGCTCAGTGAAGAGAAAGCAGACACAAAACACCTATCTCCCATTTCAAATCTCTTTCCCTCAGAGAAACCTCTTTGCCTATTCTAAAAGCTGCTGCCCTAGGGTGTGGCTCCCAACAAGTTGCATCTGAGTCCTAACAGAGAGCCCCTTCTTTGGGACCCTGACAGGTCTTGGCACACCTTTCACTACTGGGAGCCACTAAGAACAAAGTGTATCTCAGACAATCACAAAAGTTTGGGAGACAACCAAGATTGAGATCGGAGATAAACAGTAAAGTCCATCTGCTAAATGAGACCATCTGCCAAGACTGGGGGAGAGTTTCAGTGCACAGAAACCAACATGGAAAGTCAAAGAAAATTAAAAAATACAAATTAACAGTTAAAAATAATCATGGGAATGGAAAGTACAGCATAGAAATATAGTCAATAATATTGAAATAGCTATAAATGGTGCCTGATGGGTACTAGACTAATCAGAGGAATCACTTTATAAATTATATAAATGTCTAACGACCATGCTGTACCCTTGAAACTAATACAAAAATAAGCAAAGAAAGAAAGAGACAGACTCATAGAAACAGAGATCAAACTAATGGTTTTCACTGGGGAGGGGTTTCTAGGATGGGTGAAAAGGTGAGAGAAAATATAGTCAATAATATTGTGATAAGTTTGCATGGTGACGGATGATTACTAGATTTAATGTGGCGATCACGTTGTGAAGTATATAAATGTTGAGTTACTATATTATATCTCTGAAAATAATATAATATTGCATCCAACTATTTTTAAATTAAAAGAATAAAATATTATAGCTTTCCTTGGGAGCAGGTGTTCTTAAGGAAAGGGTGGTCTGGGAATATTTCAAAAGGCCACTTTTCTCCTGTCTCTGCTGATTGTATGAGGGGTTTTTCTCCAAACTCTACTGTGAGGATCTAGAATGGTTCCTTGAGGCAAATTTCACAGAGGTGCTGGTGCCCCTTTAGGCTTTTTAACTACCAAACACATCCACACTGAGCCTCTGGCAATTTGTCAATTACAGAGTACACTTCTCTCCCTGATTCTCAGTGTGTGCTTGTCTCTCTGATTTGGGGGCAACAGTGAGCCCTGTGACCTCAATTTCTTTACAGAGCTAAGAAGGGTTGTTGGTTTTCAGTCTGCTCTACTTTTTTTCTTGTATAAGAAAAAAATAACTTCTAAGATGCTGACATGCCAGGTCTAGTTTCTCTGCATGCTTGCCAGTTCCAGCATAAATTTTAAAGTTTTAGTTGTTCCAACATATGATATGTAAGGAATCTCATCATTGTTTTATGTTATAGATTCTTCGTGGCTAATGATGTTGTACATATTTTTATAAATGTATTTGTTATAAATTTGTACTTTATGGTTATCATGGAGTAACTATAAACCATATCTGTTTATGTATTTTTCCCATTTTTCCAACTAAATTTTATCTTACTATTGAGTTTTTTATTTTATTTTTTCCCAGCTTTATCGAAATATAATAGACAATTAGTTGCTTGTATTTACATTGTACAATTCAATTAGTTTTTAAATTATAGTTGGCATACAATAATATAACAGTTAAGGTTGTATAGCATATTGATCAGAGATCTACATAACTCACAGTGATCATCTCACTAAATCTAGTACCCCTCTTCTCCCTTACATATTTATAACAACATTATTAACCATCTTCCTCATGCTATACTCTAAATCTCCATGTCAATACTGCAACTATCCATTTGTACCTCTTAATTCGTTTGCCTTTTTCTTTCATCTCTCAAATCCCCTCCCATCTAGTCTCTCTCTAAATAGTCTATGAGTTTATTTATACTTTTGTTGTTGTTGTTATTTGGTTCTTTAGATTTTACACGTACGCAAAATCATGCGATATTTGTCTTTATCTGACCCATTTCATTCAGCACAATACCCTCTAAGTCCATCAAGGCAATATCTTTTTCCATCACCTTCCTTTTTAGTCTGTATGTGTCTTTTAATCTGCTGAGTCTCTTGTAGGCAGCATATATAGGGGTCTTGTTTTCTTATCCTTTCAGCCACTCTTTGGTTAGAACACTTAATTCTTTTCCATTTGAGGAACTTGTTGATAGGAATGTAGTTATTACCATTCTTTATTTCTGTTTTTAATACATATTTTTTTCTTCTTAAAGAAGTCCCTTCAGTACATTCTGTAATACTGTCTTGGTGTTGATAAATTCCCTCAGCTTATTTTTGTCTTTATCTGCCTTTCAACTCTAAATGATAGTTTTGCTAGATAAAGTGTTCTTTGTTGTAGATCCTGGGTTTTCATCACATCGAATATTTTGTGCCAAGTCCTTCTGTCCTGCATATTTTCTTTTGAGAAATCAGCTGCCAGTCTTATGGGCATCCCTTTTAGATAACTAACTGCTTTTCTCTTACTGCTTTTAAGATTTTCTCTTTGTATTTAACCTTTGGAATTTTAATTTGATGTGTCTTGGTGTGAGCATCTTTGGGTTTCTAGTTTTGGGGACTCTCTGAGCCTCCTGGGATTTTATGTCTATTTCCTTCACCAGGTTAAGGAAGTTTTCCATCATTATATCTTCAAATAACTCTTCAATGTCTAATTTTCCTTCTGTACCCCTGTAGTATGGATATTTTTTTTTCTTTAATAGTGTCCCATAGGCTCCTTAAATTATTTTTATAGTCTTGGCTTCTTTTTCTTGCCATTCTGATTGAATATCCTTCGCTTTATGCTCTCTATCGATGGTTCGTTCCTCTTCCCTATTCACTCTGTTGATTCCTGCTAATATACTCTTCCTCTCAGGTAATGCGTTCTTTGTTTCTGATTGTTCTCTTTTTATGACTTATATTTCCATTTTTATGGTTTTTATCTCTTTGTTAAAGTTCTCACTTAATTCATTTACACTTCCCCTAAGTTCATTGAGCTTCTTTATAACCAGTGTTTTGAACTCTGAATCTGTTAGATTGCTTGACTCCGTTATTTTTGGATCTCTGTTCTGTTCTCTCACATGGTTTCTGCTTCTTTGTCTTCTCATTTCGGCTGCCTTTCTGAGTCTGATTCTATGTACTAAGCAGAGCTCCTCAATCTCTCTGTCTTATTAGAGTGGCTTTGTGAAGTAGGTATCCAGTGGCAAAGTCCTGAGAGGGGTTCAGCTGCAGGCCAAGTTCAGCCACAGACTGTGCCTCTAAGGGGCCATCTGTTAAGATTCAGGAAGCAATCCACAGATGCTGTGCTTATAGTTGCCTCAAGAGGCTATGCCAGAAATAGCAGTTAGCTACCACCAGTGTGAGTCTAGTTACTGCTCAGCAAGGGACCCCCGACTTGCCAAGGATACATTTAGATGTGTCTTAGGTGGGGCCTCAAGTTCAGGGAGGTGGAGTTTCAGGAAATCCTCTGGGTTAAAAGACCTCTGTCATCTAGTTTGATGATGTCTCAGTTATGGCAGCACTGAGTCTGCACAATTGGGTAGGGGGAGGGTTCAACAGAGGAACAATGGACACTGTAGGCACTTCTGTACAGAGCGCATCTCACCTCTGGCCCTCACTCAAACAACTCAGTGTCCCCCAGTAAGTCCTTAGTGCCCTTTCTGCAGCCCACCAGGTGCTGGTGCTCAGAGCAAGCAGGTCCATCACTGTGAAAGTCTGTTTGCAGATACAGCCTCTTCAAGAGATACTGCAGCTGGCAGCTGCCACTGCTATGGCCTCTTTCCCACTCAGCTGCTTGGGACTGGGCAGTCTCATGTCCTTGCCCTGTCCTACCTCCTCCTGTTGCAGGATAATTTCTTAATTCTCTCCGTAGGGCTTCTTTATCTAGATCTCAGGTGATTTTCCTTGCTGTTTGCTCCTTGTTTCTATCACAACTTTGATTTGGTCTCAAGAAGGATGAAAAGAGCCTCTATCATCCATGCCATTTTTTTTTCTCTCTACTATTGAGTTTTGAGGTTTCTTTGAATATTATATTCAAACTACTTATACAGCAAGTCTTCTCCCAGAAACACAACAACAAAAAAAGAGCAGAGCTCCATCTGGAACACATCTCGGCTGAAACACCACTCTACACGTGAATCTCATCTGCATTCTTTGGCATTGTTGGATCTTGCCCTGTGCTCATTATTAAAATGTTAGTCACTTAAAGTTCTTTTTTTTTTTTGGAAGTGCAAATGAGTAATTTTAATTTCATTCAGAAAACCAAGTATGAAAACTAAGATGAAAAGAGTTGAAGGTCACAGTTTTCTTCATGCTATGAAGTGGTTGTTTCATTATGTGATTAGTGCTCTGCTCTGGTTTTCTTCTTTCCTTGTTTAGCCCTTTAATACATAACAGGCTGACTCAGAGGCTCTGAGTCCACTAACTCCCTGCTTTCACACTCCCATATGTGGGTGGCCTGACAAGTCAGGTTTCTGTTTAGGAATCATGTTCACAGTGTTTTAAAGAGGATGTGAGAACCAGTGGGCGAGAAGACAGGACTGCTGCCCCCTGACAGCTCCTGGGAGGTGGATGTCTGGCCCCCAGCACTGAGACCAGCTAGGATGCAGCTCTTGTGGATAAGCCCTGGGGCTCTCTTGCTCTCAATCCTGCTACCCTGGCCAGTCACAGGTAAGTGGGGCAGAAAAGCCACACTTTTCTTTACTCTGGAGCCCATCACAGAAGTCACCTTAATGCAGGGAGGAGGCAAGAGAACTAAATGTTAAGGAAGCTGTGTTTAGAGACTACAAAATGCTGACCAGTCCTGCAGACAGGCCAGGTGGACACTTGCAGAATAAAGGAAGGTTTCTGCTGGGATTGCTAACAACGCATTCCCTACACTCTGAAGGGGAAACAAGAAAATGGAGTCTTTAAGTGGTTCCCTACACAAATAAAATTGTTCATTCCCTATGTCTAAAATCATGAAGACCTGTGAATTAAAGGCTGGGAACTCCAACAGGCTTTCACACTACATATTCTTACATTTCGCACTACATACTCTTATCCTTCCTCATTGTATGCCATTGCCATCCAAAGGAAATGGGTAAACAAAATTTTAAACCGTAAGTCACAGAAATTAAGAATGATATAGAAACTGAATTTCCTGAACACTCTGGGTCCCTGTCAGTGCCTTTAATCTGTCTCCCTCGTTGTCCTCGTTTCTCTCTATTGTCTCTGCCCTTCTGAGTCTCTCTCAGGCTCTCTCACTCTGCCTCTGAGAGGAGACCATTCTCTGTCCATGGAGCATTACCTCTCCTCCAATAAACTGTCCTTTTGACTCTAACTTTGGTGTGTGTTTGAATTTTCTCTTACACTCTGCCTAGAACCCACTTCTCTCTCCATGCAGGGCTTGGTCCCTACCCTCAGGGAAATTCACCCTGTCCTGATTCAACCTTATCTCATAGAACATCTGCAGAACTACAGCTCTTTTCCTGTTTTCTGGACCTGCAAACCTGAGGACTTTTCTCATCTCTGGCTCTTTATCTCTGTCTTTCTGTGTCCCTTTCCTTTTCTATTTTATCTATTTTATTAAGGATAAAATAATACAATTATTCAAAGGTGATTTGCAAACTATATATAATATAAATATGATATCTTAAAATGCACTTCATGTTATTCATGCTGTTCAGTTTTACATAACACTATTTCTAAAGCTCAATCTAGAAAAGAGTCCACATGCCTGCTAGAGGGATGTTCTGTGCCCACTGAACTCAGGACCTGGCAGTGTCCAGATAATTTGGGCTTCAACAAATACCCTTATGTTTATAGTTGTGTGTTTGTGCTCTTAAAATTGTTTATAGTTGTGTGTTTATAGTTTATAGTTGTGTGTTTGTGCTCTTCCAAAATAAAATTTTATTTTAACAGAAGGAAATTGGTCCAATCGAGAATGCGTGGGATTGCCAAGCAATGGTTTGGTTGAAATGAGTACAAAGTATTCCATTTAAATGCAAAAGAATACAGTGGGATATTCATTTATTTTAACAGAAAATCTATATTATAATGAAACATGCTATTGAGCAGTAAGATTAATATAGTTATTTTGTCAACAAATAAAAGATAACTAAATTCTAAAACCATAACCCAGTTCACCACCTCAGAAACACCATCTACTAAAAACACAAGAAAACATTTGAAACGTTGAAAAAAATTATAATAGAACTGAAAAAAAAAAACCTATTAAATCTACAAAGTTTCCCCCTTTTTTTTTTTTTAAGTTACCTTCATGGAGTGGAAATTGATATACAAACACTGTATTTACTACATACAATTTGATGAGTGTGAATGCCACATTTGCTGTTTTGTGTTCTGAGATGATAGGTCAGGTGCAGCCACAAGAAGAGACAGGAGAGGCTCAGGACAACAAAGTTTATTTCACAACAAATCTTAGGGATATGGTCACATTCTGTGAGGGGGCTGTGGGAAGGGGCAGGTGACAATGAGGGGAGTAAATTCGGCAGTATGGAACCAGAGAAAGAGAGAGGACTCATGGGCAAGTGCCTTTATTGGGGTGAAACACTCAAGTAAAAGGCACAAGGAAATTTCTGCTTTTGAATGTCACTAAGACACAGTCAGAGGAGAGCAAGAAGGTAATGTAACAGAAATAAGCCTTGTCACACTTGTGCACTTGGCCACCTCAGCGAAGTTTTCTCAGCCTGTTTACAACAATGTTGAGGCTGCAGGAAAAACTGAAGTGTAAAAATTTACAACACATATACAAACACCTGCGAAACTACCACCACAATCAAGGCAATAATCATACTCATTGTTTTCAAAAGTTTTCTCCTGCCATTTTGTTTTTCTACTGTTTACATTATGTTCGTGTGTGATAAAAATCTAAGTGAGTTCTACATTCAACAAAATTTAAGTGCACAGCACTTAAATATAGGCCCCATGTTGTAGCAGATCTCTGGAATTTATTAATCTTGCCAACTGTCAAGTTCTCTTTAACTGAAAAACAAATGTGAAATGAGATGCAGTTTTCGGTAGACTGGGGAAAACATTTTAATGTTAAGAAGAAATAAACAAGCAAAGCAAATAACTTTAAATATTTAAATATTAGCAATTCTCTTTAAGATTTTGTTCCTGAGAAAATATTCAGAAAGATATAGATAAGACTTACAGTAATTTACATACATTTGAATTCCAGTCATAGGCAAATGGAAAGACAATTAAACTGTAGTTAGGGTCATATTGATGTCACACACCAGTGTGTGTCCTGTTCCCTGTCACACTCAAAGTGTGAACACCCTTCCTCTAGGTCTGTCCCCACCATTAGAGAGTCACCATGCCTGCCACTAGCCCTCAGATGATACATCCTTGTTTCCATTATTTCCAGGGCAATTCCTCGTGATAGGACCGAGGTAGCCAGTCATTGCTGTGGTTGAGGAAGAGGTTGTGCTGCCCTGTCAGCTCAGCCCTTCAAGGGACGCTGGAGACATGGAGGTGAGGTGGTACCGAGCCCATCCCCCAGGCCTGGTGCATCGTTACCCGAGCCCCCAGGACCCCGTGATGCCGCAAAGGTGGGAGTACCGAGCAAGGGCGGAGGTCCTGCTGGAGAACACCACCCGTGGGCTCGTGTCCCTAAGGGTCCATCCTGTCCACGCTTCCGATGGCGGGGAATACACGTGTTTCTTTGAGAGTCTCACCTACTACAATGAAGCAGCCATTGATAAGTGCATAATCCAGTTTTTATTTCAAAAGAAAGATTCCTGTGCTCTCTAACTTCAGGGGTTTGTACTTTGCATGTTCTTTTTACCATATTTGTTGTTGTTGTTGGTGGTGGTGGTGGTGATGTTTTTTGTTTGTTTGTTTTTGTTTTTTTAAGTGAGAACCAGCTCATTTTGGTATCTGCTTTTCTCCATTATTATATATCAGAAAAATAAATTTCTGTGCTGATTCAGTGCTCTTACCTTGTCCAGGTGAACATTTTCCATTACCTTGGGTTGTTCTTTCTGAGACAGATCTACTTGTACCTGTCACCCACACATACTGTTCAACAGCAAAGATTATCATTAGTGCCAGTCTTAGCAAATGACAGCTTCTCTTTGATGCTCTCTACTAGGAGACCTCAGGTATTTCTTTGATTTTTATGGTAGTGTGGTTTCAGTCATGCATTTCTTTAACGTACCCCTCCATCCTGGAGAAGTGGTTTGGCCCAGGGTAAGTAAGCAGTTCCCACTGGATATATAGTCCCTGCAAGTAGTCACCCCCAAATTCCTATCTATCTTCAGAAAAAAATTTAATCCACACCTTAAACCAAGTATACCCAGAGCACTTCCTGTGATGTTTAAATATCCAGGGAGTGTGAATAATAAAAGTTCTGCTGTGTGTATACCTGTAGAGAATTCTGAGTTACTTTATGCTTAAAGTCACCACACACCACTGTCCTACACATCTAACTAGCTTATCACTAGTAGGTGACAAGTAAGCAAATCCATGAACCAACAACTGTTCAGGCAAACAAAAATACATCGCTGCAAACTTAACCATAATATTTTCTAACATATCAATAGAATATGAAGCCTTAAAATTCAATCACATAATTAGAAATTCTCATTATGCTGGTAAAAATTATAGGTCCCTTCTCCCCACTGTGATTCATAAGAGAGTAAAAATACCAAACTCTCTCAAAATTGGTAAAATAAAAAATTGATTTAGTTCATTCAGCTTTGCTATGGCAGGAACCACCCAGGCCTCAAATCAGCAGCTGACAACTCTCAGGAGTGTGAGAACCGAAGAAACCTGGCTTTTATCTGGTATGGGCATTTTTTCTCCTTGACCATTGACATCATAAATCAAATTAGAAAATTGGTGGCCTAAACAACATTTAGAATACTTTTTCCAAGCTTCCTAAATTATGAATACCAACTCTCCACCCCCGTTGCCCTTCCTATTCTGTAAGTGATGCTGGATTCAGCTACTATAAGTACCTATTTTCAGGGTTTGCTTACCTTAAGCTCACACATTTAGTAAGTGAAACAGAACTGCATGATTCAAAGGGCAACTTTACTGTTTTGTTCCCCCAAAATTTGAGACCTTAATTAAACATTTATTATGTTTTAGCAAACTCCTTTTAAATCTAATGGCTTTTTGAAAAACATACACAATCACATTTTTCCTCAAATTTTAAGAGATATCTAGATCTAATACACAATTTTTCAAATGAAAATATTCCAAAAGACAAATATAAACCATCTTTTCTTTTAATTTTGGCTGATTAACATTTTATTTACTAACTTTTTATGTCATTTTTTGTGGTCATAACTTCCGATTAGAGTTGATATTCAATATTATTTTATATTAGTTTCAGGGGTACAGCATGGTGGTTAGACATTTATCTAATTTATGAAGTTATTCCCCTGATGAGTCTTGTACCCATTTGATTCCATACATAGTTATTAAAATATTATCAGCTATATCCCCTATGCTTTACTTTATATCCTATGTCCACCAGTCTCTGTTTGTCATGTTTGTTTGTTGCTTTTAGATTAATATCCCGTATATACATGATATCATGTGGTTTTCATTTTTTTTTGTTTGGCTTATTTCATTTAGCATGGTTATTTCAAGATCTGTCCATGTTGTTGCAAATGAAAGTATTTCATCTCTTCTTATAACTGAGTAATATTCCATTTTATATATGTGCCCTGTCTCCTTTATCCAGTCACCTATTGTAGAACACTTCAGTTGCTACCATGTTCCGGACACCATAACTAATGCTACTATGAAAATCACTGTGCATATATCTTTTTTTATAAATGTTTTCAATTTGGGGGGGGGGGGAATACCCAGTAGAAGGATTACTGGATCAAATGGTAGATCAATTATTAGTTTTCTGAGAATACTCCATATTATTTTCCACAGTGACTATATCAACTTACATTCCTAATGTTACTACTTGTCCTTTTGATAATAGCCATTCTAACACATGTGAGATGATATCTCATTATTGTTTTGATTTGCTTTTCCCTAATAGCTAGTGAAGTTGAGTATCCTTTTATATGTTTGTTGGCCATTTGTATGTCTTCTTGGGAGAAGTGCCTATTCAGATCCTCTGCCCATTTTTTTAATTGGATTGTTTGGGGTTTTATTTTGTTGTTGTTTGTTGTTGTTGTTGAGTTTGTATTTTATTGTTACATGAGTTTTTATACATTTTGGATATTAAGCCCTTATTAGAGGCATTTCTTGCAAATATACTTTCCCATTCGGATGGTTCTCTTTGCCTCGTTAATGGTTTCTTCTGCTGTACAGAAGCTTTGTAGTTTGATATAGTTCCATTCATTTGTTTTTGCTTTTACTTCCCTTACCTTTGAGGTCAAATTCATAAAATTCTCTTTGAGTCCAAGGTCTATGAGTTTAGTAACTATGTTTTCTTCCATACATTTTATTGTTTCAGGTCTTATATTTAAGTCCTTAATTCATTCTGAGTTAACTTGGGTGTGTGGTGATAAACAACAGTCTAGTTTCATTCTTTTGCATGTGGCTTTCTGGTTTTCCCAGCACTAATTATTAAAGAAGCTTTCCTTTCTCTATTTTATGTTTTTGGCTCCTTTGTTGAAAATTTTTCACCCATAGAATGATGGCTTTCTTCTGGACTCTCAATTCTGTTTCACTGGTCTGTGTGTCTCTTTTTCTGCTAATAACATCCCATTTTGATTATTGTCACCTTGTAGCATAATTTGAAGTCAGACAGAGCTTATTCATTTTTCTCAGGATAGCTTGGTGATTTGTGGTCTTTTGTACTTCTATACAAGTCTTATGATTTTTTGTTTTACTTTTTTAAAAAATGCCAATGGGATTTTGATGGGAATTGCATTAAATCAGTATAATGCTTTAGGTAATTAGGTAATTTCAACTATGTTGATTCTTTCACTCTAAGAACACAGAATATTTGTGTCTTCTTCAATTTCTTTTAATAGAGTCTTATAGTTTTCAGCATACAGGTCCTTTCCATGTTTTGTGTTTTTGTGTATGTGTTATTTTTACCTAGTTTTGGTATCAGGTTAATATTGGCTTCATGAAATGTTAGGAAACATTTTCTTCTCTTCAATATTTTGGAAGACTTTGAGGAGAATAGATGTTAAATCTTTGATGTTTGGTAGAATTCACTGGCAAAGCCATCTGCTCCTGGGTTTTTACTTCTGGTAGGTGTTTGACAATGGTTTCAATTTCAATACTCCTGATCAGTCTATTTCAATTTTTCAGTTTTTCTTGGTATAATCTAAGAAAGTTGTTTTTCTTCTCTTGGAAGCTTTTTATCTTCTTTAATTCTAAATGTTAGCTTTGATTGTAGGTCTTGATTGTAGGTCCTCGCTTTTCATCACTCTAAATAGTGCTTGACAAAGTTTTCTTGCCAATCTCTTCTGGTCTGCAAAGAAAGTTTCTGTTGAGAAATCATCTGACATTCATATGACAGCTCTCTTGTAGACAGCTGTCTTTCTCTTCCTGCTTTTACAACTGTCTCTTTGTCTTTAACCTTTAGCATTTTAGTTATGATGTGTCTTGGTATGGGCTTCTTTGGGATCATCGTGATTGAGACTCTGTGTGCTTTCTGGACTTGTATGTCTATTTTCTTTTCCATGTAAGGGAAGTTTACAGTCACCATTTCTTCCTATAAATTCTCAAAATCTTGATCTTTCTCTTATCTTTCTGGTACCCCTATGATGCAAATGTTGTTACTCTTGATATTGTTTCAGAGGCCCCTTATACTATCCTCATTTAAAATTTTGTTTTTCTATTTTAATTTCAGGTGTAAAATTTAACAGTAAGGCGCATATATATTGCATTGTATATTCACTGTGGTGTAGTTCGATTTCTTTCTATCACCACATATTTGACCTCTTTTATCCCATATACCTCCCTCTTTCCCCCTTTTCACCACCCTCTGGTACCACTTGTCTGTTTTCCATGTCCATGAGTCTCTGTTTGTTTGTCCTGTTCATTTGTAGCTTTTAGGTTTATATCTCACATATGAGTGATATCATGTGGTTTTCAACAAAATAAATATTCTTGTTGCTCTTCTGATTGTGTTTTCTGTTACCTTGTCTTCCAAATTGCTGATTCAATTTTCTGCTTCATCTAGTCTGCTATTGGTTCCTTCTAGTTGGTTTCAGTTATTTCTTTCTTCATTTTGGACTAGTTGTTTTTATATTATTTTTTTGTCCTATTATATGCTTATTATCTCTTTGTTGAAGTTTATACTAAGTTCATTGAACATCCTTATAACCAGTGTTTTGAACTCTGTATCTGGTAGGTTGTTTGTCTCCATTTTGTTTAGCTTTTTTTTGAAGTTATCTCCTGTTCTTTCATTTTGGATACATTTCTTTGTTTCCTTATTTGGGCTGCCTCTCTGTGTTTCTATGTATTAGGTAGATTAGCTATGTGTACCAGTCTTGGTAGGGTGGCCTTAACATAGAAGCATGAGGAAGAGGCCATGCTGTGGACCCAGGCCAGCTGCCACTAGTACCTGGCCTGGGGCAGCAAAAGGCCCAAGGTACCCCAAGGCCTGCCACCACCTGCTGAGTTCTCATAAAGCTCAGCCCTTGAAAGAACCTTAGGTGGTGTAAGATTGAGTGAGGGAGGTCTCAGTGAGTCATCTGGGTGGGGTGAGTGGTATTTACCAGGTTAATGCAAATCAGGTCTGGTGCTAGTGCTGAGCCTGCAGCCAGTGAGCAGAAGGCTCAGAGCACACCAAGTCCAGCCACTGCCATTCTCAGGCTTATGAACCCTTGACAATTGTCCAAGAAAGACAGCAGTGCAGGCAGAGTTGGCTGCCCACCACTGAAAGAGCCTCTGGTGATGCATGAGTTAGGTTCAGCAGGGTCCCAGGGAATCACCAGGGTGGAGTGAACAGAGTTCACTAGACCAATGCAGACTCAGATTTGGGTGTGTGTGGTGGAGGACGGGCAGGAATCTTAACACAGGAAAGATAGAGCCTGCCTATCCACTGCAAAGGAAGAGGGCTCAACACAGGGACAATGGCAGCAGCTGCCCCTGCAGCCTTCACCTTGAAGCCAGATAATTGAGTTACTCCCGTATATCCCTGTTGCCTTTTAAGCAGCTGCTCCAATGTTGGAGCTCAGAGTGAACGACCCTTCAATGAGTAACTCCATCCATGGGCCATTTAAGAGGAACTCTGGTAACTTCTGCCACCCTGAGTCTCACTCAGCCACAGTCTCTGCAGATTTTCACAGCTAGAAGTTGTAGGGAATTCTCTTCACAGCACCGGAACCCTGGTATGTGGCTGGGACCCCTCCCTCTTCAGTGGAGACTTCTGCAGCTGAGATATTTCTCCTGTGGGTTTGAGGCCAGCCTGTTTCTTGCCTCAGCTCCCATAGTCCCAACATGACTTATTCAGTGTGTCTGTAGTTATAAGACTTCTGTTCAGCTAGACTTCAAGTGATTCTCTTTGATGCTATTCTGTAGTTTAGTTGTAATTTTGATGTGGTTATGGGAGGAGGCAAACAACATTTACTTACTCTGCCATCTTGGATTCCCAGCTGATTAACTTTTTATGTAACTTTTTTATTTGTCAAGGTGAAATCTTAAACTCAGAATAGGAGCTAAGGAGGTGGAAAAGAAGAGATGGCCATTTAGAGGCATAAGTGGTGGAATTTGATAGCTTATTTCTTGATTAACTCCTTAAAGTGATTCACGTTTATTTATTAAAAAATAGCAAACACTTTGCATGGCATAAGCTTTACTTCAGCCCCATGAGTTGAGGCTGTTATTATCCTCACTTCAAATAAAAGGATTTGAGGCAGGGGGCTATTCAGTGCTTCATTGTAATCTGGTACTGTTTCAGGAGGTATAGATCCAACATTTTGACTCAAGAGCCTACCCTCATAACCACAAAGCCCTTCTGCTTTTGAAAGCTATTATCTTCTGAAAATACTATTTCTCAGTTCTGTTACTGGAGACCCTCACTGTGCCATCTAGGTTATCAGGGGCTTAGAGGAACATTCCCTAGTTACCTCATGGTATATCTTTAGGACTTGATCATCTATGCAAATCAGATGACACTAGGTAATTTTCCTTTATGAACATAATAGATGGTTGTGCTAACTCTGTGCTGCTGTGACAAATAGCCATATGTTAAGTGGCTTAAAACAATAGATTTTTATTTTCTTAAAATTCTGGAGGCCAGAAGTCAAATTCAAAATGTCAACAGGGCCATGCTTCTACCAATGCACCCAGGGGAGAGTCTTTCCTGCCTGTTCCAGTTTTTAGTAGCCTCAGGCATCCTGTTTGTCACTACAATCTCTGCCTCTGTCTTTCATGGCTGTCTTGCCTGTGTGCCTCCATCTCTTTGTTTAAACAAATGTCACTCCTTTTCTAAAGACACCAGTCATTGTGGATTGGGACTCTTTCTAATCTAATGTGACTTCATCTTTACTAATTCAGTTACAGTTTTCAGATACTGTTTCTATATAAGGTCACATTCCCAGCTGCCAGGGCTTAGAACTTAAACATATTATTTTTTTTGGGGGGGGGAGAATTAAACTGACAACAAAGATGGTTCAATTCCAGTGAATTTGATCTTGATTTTGGTATAATTGTGTTGATTGAGGAAAGACTGCCACTATACATCAAATTTTAAAGTACTGCAGCTGAATCTGAAGCTTCTCCTCATCTGAGTTCTCAGGAAGAAGGAACACAGGGATAGAGAACCCTGAACACTGTGAGGTGTCCATGCCACTTTAATTTGGATGCTCTGTTGTGCCTACAGCACAACCTTCATTTTCATATTTGAAGATGACTTCCTGCCACCCTTGGGAAAAGAAGGAGTAAGGGGAAGGTATGGCCCCCTTTCTTTTAAGGATGTGATGCAGACAATGCTCATGTTGTCTCCATCCACAGCCCTTTACCAGCATCTCGAAGGCATTCCTAAATGGGACAGATGTTTTAACATGTCATCGGTACCTTGGCAGACATGTCCATAGCTATAACATACATTATCCCACACTATGCTACCCATTACACTAGCTACAAGCTACACATTGATATTTAAATTTAATTGATACTAAAAATATAAAAATAAGTTATTCACTCAGTTATACTAGCCATATTTCAAGTACTCAAAGTCTGTTTTGTTGGACACACTGACATAAGATCCCCACCTTCACAAGAAGCCCTAATGAAAGCACTTTGCTGCAAGAAGAGTTAAATGGATATCGTGGGAATGACTAAAAATTTTCCACAGAAAGCCACTAACTGAGGTGTGTTCTTAATTTCACAGACTGCAGCTGGATTGATAGAGTATTTTACCACCCAACTTTAGGAATCATCAGATAAAATGATGAATCTCAAAGGGCAGGGAGGAAAAAGAAAACAGTCAATATGTATATGCTTGGTGTTTGGGTATTTTGTTAAATACTGATATTCCTCCCCAAACTTCTATGTGGTTGGTATATTTTTATCCCTACTTTCACAAGTAAGAGAGTTGAGATACACAGAAGTTAATTAGCAAACACAGATTCATTAGTCCATGTGAGACAAAAAACTTTCAGAGAAGCATACTTTCTCTACTTATTTTTATTTTCCAGGCACAGGTATGGATCCTCATATTAACATTGAGTCTGGTAACACCAGGGGAATTAAGGTGACCTGTGCATCCATAGGGTGGTACCCAGAGCCTGAGGTGCAATGGAGTGACCTGCAAGGGCTGCATTTAGCACCAGCCTCTGAGACAAAGACAATAGAAGGAAATAGCCTATTTCACATGGAATCATCTATCACAGTATACAAAAGTTCAAAAAATGTGTCCTGTGTCATAAGAAACCCAGTCCTCGATGTGGAAAAGGGAGCATGTGTTTCTGTGGCAGGTCACTCCCTTCCAGAGTCTGCATCCCCAGACATCACTATTGATTGAGGTCTGATTGTCAAAGACTCATGACTGACAGGCCAGAAGGACATTTCAGCTCATTCATTTGTAGCTCTTATGTGGAGAGCAAGGAAAAGTAAATCTTTTGTTCTGCTTTGTATTCCTCTCTGTGGCAAAGATATGTCAAAATTTTACTTTGACATATCTTTGCCACAGAGAGGAATACAAAACAGTGTATAGATATACAGATGCATTAAACAGGGTATGAAGTGTTCTGAGGAACACACCAAAGTCCTTTCTGACTCTCCCTACTGTCACCACCCAGGAAAACACTCATACCACTTTGAATTCTTTTCTCCCATCTGTCAAACCAAGTTTGAATCCTGGCAGTGCCACCTACCAGCTTGGTGACCTTGGGCAACAATTGACTTTCCTGATCCAGCTTTCTACTATTAACTAGATATAATAATAATGTCTAACTCATGAAGTTTTTGTGAGGATTAGCGCGTACAAATTGTATCAGACCTTGGACACCCAAATCTATTCTGTTCTTACTCAAAGTGACTCTCCAAAGCCATGGGGTTTTTCCCACGCACTCCCCTGAAACTCTCCCACATGTTTTTTCATAGTCAAGGAGAACTGATGCAGCCCATTAATAATGCTTTTTCTCTCTTGTTTTTTCTTCTTTCTCCAACTTTTTTTCTGTCCCTCCTTCCCTTTCTCTCTCCTTCTTCCTAATGCACACCAGTCCTCCAGATGTACTTAAGTATCTGGTGCACCATATTTGCCATGATTGCCACATTCTTATTTTGTCATAACTAAAAGTTTTCCACTGGCCCTTCAAGGCCTTACCTAGGTAACCCCTCTCCTAGGAAACTCCTCCCCACCAAGTATGTATTGAGTGTCCCTCTCATTCTTCCTTAACTACTTTGGATTCTATATTTTATTTTCTCCCCAAAGAGAGCCTAAACCTATATCTTAATTCTTTTATTTCTCCATAACTTAGAAAATACTTAGTCCCAAATATATTTTGCACAAAGGATTCATAAGTGATTGTTTGTGAGACTTCTGCAACCAGTAAAATGTCATTTTTCATATGATTCTGATGGAGAAGGCATATTTGTTTAAGATAGAGAGAACTTGAGGTTGAATACTGCAAGAAAAGAGCAGTTGTCAGAGGAATGTCTTCACTTTCTACAAATGTCTCCAAAGAAAAACTTCTAGGGATTAATTTCTAACAGCCAAATCACCTGATGTCAACCTGGACCTTAATAGAGACAATTCCTGTTTTTCAGATGCCTTGTTCCCAAGGTACAGTTCCTGAATCATGGGACTGGCTGTGTCCATGGCTCTGCTGGTATTCAGCATGATAATTATCATTATATTATTTCTGTGTGCTAAAAAAGCCAAAGGTAAATGATGAAAAGTCAGGGATAGTGACTTCACTTGTGAAGAAATCAAGAGATAATAATTTTAAAAACTCAGAAATGTATTGTTGAGATTTTTATTACTTAAAATTGTGGAGAAAATATCTAAAGAGAACTTCTTCTATCTTTACACTCATAGGCCTGTGTATTTGTCAGGCATTAGAAATTTTCTGGTCAAGATCAACTATAACATCCAGAAAAGTACACGTATATTGAGTTCATCGGTGACATGACACATAAAGTTATGGGTCTGGAAAATTTATTTATTCATTGTTTATGTACCTACAGATGATCTAATGCTCTGAAATTTCTTGTTAACTAAAATCTTTAAAAAAATACATTCTATAATGAGAATGCATGTAATCTTGGGTGTTTGTTTGTTTGTTTGTTTGTTTGTTTTGGTAAGGATAGGGATTGCAAACAAACTGCATCAGGAATAAAAGCATTTCTTCTTGAGCGTGAGAGTTTTCATGCAGACCACAACCTGCCTGGACCTCACCTTTCTCCCTAAGGAGATGTCGTTTTTCTGTCCCTTAATTTGGATATTTTTTTCTCCAAGGAGAGCTGGCTGTTTACTTGTTGATGTTGCCAAAACCTTTGGCATTGCTGTGCCTCACTTCTCTGTGTTGTCAGGGAGTTTTTTAAACCAATTATTTCTTTAGAATTATTAATGTCACTACCTCATCTAGCCTGATGTTGTTATCCCTGTGGGATAGAGATATAATTCTAGTTAGTTTTATTCTATATTAACTAAATTTAGTCATTCTACTTTCTGTTTCTTGAGGGTGACCTGCTTACCAAGACAATTTACCTCACGTAGTCCTTAAAGTGGTGAAGGCAGTAATCAAAGGTGAACAAAACCCAGAGTGAGATGGGGTGCATACCCTGCTGTTAAAGTGCAACTCTCATCACCTGCTGCTCTGTGCACTTGGTATCCCACATTCCCATAATATAGCCAACTCTGTTAATTTGGTCGCTTTGGTCAATATTGAGAACAAAATACTTTGTGTGGGGACTTTTCTTTTATTAAAGAAGAAATAAGGTATTTGGCTGCTGGAGCACAGGATGGTAACATATGAGGGCAATATTGGAAAATGGCTGAAGAAATTTTAAAAACTGGGCTAATTTAGAAAATTTATCAAAGTTAATCAATCAAAATATCACAGCCTACTATTTATCTCAAATATTTAATTCAATCAACCATTTTGGTTGTTTTTATTTTACATATGTTAATTTTATTAACTAAGTATATTAGCCTGACCTAATTCTAGGAAAGAAATGACTAAATAAATTTTTTAATGAGAGACAGAGTTAGAAAATCTTTTCATGAGCTGAAAGAGCACTAAACCAGACCCTAAATTAGTCTTAATAATGAATCTCTTTTATAATATTTGTTTTAGGTTCTCTCAAGGAGGAGAATGGTGAGTTGGTTTAGTTCTAAACTTAGATAACTATAAATAAATGGACAGAAAGACAGTTAGATGATGGATAGATAATAGAAAGATGGTTAGATTAGATTAGATTAGATTAGATTAGATAGAGATGATAGATACAGATATAGATAGTCATCTTATTAGTAGTATTTATATAAAATAATTGGTGAACTAATCTTACCATTCTGTTAAAACTGTTTACTTTATGTTCATGTGCCTATTTTAAGTATATAGTAAGTATATAGTAAGAGTATAATAAGATGGATTGACTAAAGAAGACTTTCTACAACCTTACAATAAAGGATATACATCTTCACTTATTTGACATACATTTATTGAGCAGATACCATGTGTCAGGAACTCTGCTATCTGCTAAACATATGACAGGTGCAATGCAAATGTGATACCTGTTATTTTGAAAAAAGAGTCTGTTTTATTAATTTGCTTCTCTAGCTCTTAAGATGGTGCTCAGTACATAGATATATCTTCATCAAAGTCTTGACATTAAATAATAATAACAGCTTTACATTTATTATAATTTTTAATTTATTTTTTATGGTGACATTGGTTAACAAAATTATTGTTTCAACTGTACACTTTAACAGTAAGGCATATATATATATATATATATATATATATATATATATATATATATATATTTACATTGTGTGTTCACCTCCCATAGTTATATTTCTTTCTGTCACCACATATTTGACCCCCTTTACCCCATATACCTCCCCATCCCCCCACACCGTACCCTCTAGTAACTACTAAACTATAGTCCATATCCATGAGTCCCTGTTTGTCCTATTCATTTGTTGCTTTTAGGTTTACATCCCACATATAAGTGATATTATGTGATTTTCAACTTTTTTTCTCTGGCTTATTTCACTTAGCATGATTATCTCAATATCTATCCATGTTGTCATAAATGGCAGTATTTCATCTCTTCTTATGGATGAGTAACATTCCATTGTACACATATACCACAGCTTTTTTATCCAGTCATCAATCGTAGGACACTTAAGTTGTTTCCCTGTTTTGGCTACTGTGAATAACATTATGTTTTTAAGAGTTAATCTTTCTCTAACATTGCACCCTACTCTCTAAATATGTGGGATCAATTCTTATAAAAATATATTAAAAAATTATAGCATGCTGATTGTTGTTTAGAACAAAATGTAATCTAACTGTAAAATAAAATAGTATCTCATTCTTGCCTAATATAAACTATTAATATTCCATTAGAGGCATCCCAAAAACACTCTAAGCAAGAGTGATACTTTGTAAGCTATTTCCTCTGTGATGATTTCTTTGAAGGTCAAAATACTCATTTGGTAAATAAATTCTCATCTGCTGGTTTCAAGCAGCACATACACACACATACTATTTTATTTTCTCTCAGTAGAGGAAATGAATACAAGTAGGTAAATACTTCATGCATTTAGTACCCCTTTAGGCAATAGAAGGAAGCAGTCACGGTACCTGGTCCTAATAGTGTCTTCATGCCATCTTCTCATAAGCTGAAAGGTAGTTCAACCAAACCATAGAAGATTCTTACTAATAAATTTGTATGTATTTTTTTAGGTTCCCTCAAAGAGAAGCATGGTGAGTTGGTTCAATTTTAATTCATATATATACACTCTAATTCATATATAATTCATATATATGTAACATATGTATATTACATATATTATATATTAATATACATACATATATACACACACATTTACACACACACATATACCCAGCTGATGTCATGAACTAATATATATATTAATATATATTTTCCTTGTTAAAATTGTGTTTTTTAAAGAATTAGTCAACAAACATAACCTTACTCTTAAAAGTGATTGCTTTGTGTCCATATGTACATTTTTTTCAGCTTACTTTAGAACATATGTGATTAGTTATCAAATGGATTTACTGCAAGACATCTGCACACCTCCATACTAAGGGATATACCTATCTGTTAATTTATTTAATACATTTTTGAGCACTAGTGTATGTTGGAACTCTGCTAGCTATTGAGTATATGCCTGATGACTCGTTCCTTTGAGGAGAGTGTGCTTAGCCCCTTAGATAGTCCTCAATACGTATCTGTCTCTCCATCAAGATTTTGACATTAATTGATATCATATGTATCAATGGTCTTATATTCACAATGTGTTTGATAAGTGTTAATTATTATCTCCCATCACATACTACCCTTCTAAATATTTAGTATACATTCTTATGAAAATGTATGAGAGAAACATAGCTTATGCTGGTGACTGTCCAGAATAAAATGTGATCTGGTCATAGAGTAAAATTTTACCTCATTCTTACCTAAATAGAAACTCACAATATTATTCTCTTAGAGGCATTCTGAAAATAGTCCAAGCATTAAAAAACAAACAAACAAACAAGAAAAGCTATTATCCTTTGTAATGATTACTTGGAAAGCCAAAATACTCATATGATTGATACTTTCCCCCTCCCTAAATTCTACTGTCTTTGGATAGAAAAGGTGTGTTCATGTGTATAGGCTCTTTACAGTCCCTTCAGCCATTAGGAGGGAGACATTTGGGTACTTGACTCTGTCCAAAGTATTGGGAAAGCATCTTCCTTTGAAAGCTTTTGTATCTGTGTTTTAGGTTCACTCAATGAGAAGCATGGTGAATTGCTTTAGTTTTAACTCAGAGAATTTCATTATTCTACTTAGAAGAGAAAGCCACAGATGCAGGGTGTTCGTGATGAACATACAGGAGAAAAGTTTACAGGAAGTGTATGTTCTTGGAATGTCCCCATGACACTCAACTTGTTCATGTTAAAACATAGAGATTAAGGTGAAAGCTTAAGTAAAGGCTAGTGTCCTATTCAGTTTGTTATATATGTGACTGTGTTTTATTAGTTTCAGACAATGTGATTGTGCCCATTGAAGTATTTCTAAGAGCTGGATAGAGCAGAGGTTCTCAAACTTGAGTGAGCATCAGAATCATGGGGGAGGGGATCTCATTAAAACAGAGATCCAGATCATTGGGCATACAGAGTTTGGAGGATCTCAGTGGGAAGACTGTGTCACAGATGAGTCTGAATCATGACACAGGATCTCAACAGTCAACCAAGAATCTTCTCTTTCCTGTGTGGGCGTAACTGATGCCTAATCCCAACCCTGTTATACAACTGTTGCCTCATACACATCAAATAGGCAATTTGCACACAGGTTCACACTCATCACAGGCTGTACTGACTTCACAGCAATAAACCATCAGAATTTTTAGACCTTTGACCTGTAACCTTTTTGTGGTCTCGTTTTTAAAGGTGAGCTCCGAGAACAATATGGTAAGTCTTTAATTTCTTCCTGTGTTTAAGGACTTGGTCACAATTTAAAAGGTCAGGTGATTCTGAGGGAGAGATTATAGAAGGGGAAAAGTCTCTGTAAATATTAGGGAATGTAGATCAGCTTGGGACATCACATGTTACGTTCCCTCCTCTTTGTCCTAACTAACATGTTCAAGAATCCCTGAACTTCATTGGATCCTTGTCTCTATAATCCCTTCAAGTATGTAAGCAGTATATTTTGATTCTACAGGAAAGAGAAATTTCCTAATACCTGTATAAAGTACCAAATGAAGGCCTGCAGTAAACCTGCAGAAAATCCTGAATAGGCTTTTGGTGCTTAGTTGAAATTCAGAGCACAGCCTGCTGCACCATCAAAAGCTCCCCTGCTGTTCTCTGTTCTCACTCTTTTTGTTAGTTTGCTTTGTTTATATAGCTTGCTGACCAACTATTACTGGATTGAAAAGAGGAGGGTAGTGTGACATGCACTTGGAGCACCATTTTCCTTTGCATTTGCACAGCCTGCTGGTGTTTGCAGGGTTCTCTCTAACCCACCACGACACCTTCAACTGGAAAAATGTTTGGCCACATGCTGCACACCAGTTTCCAAGATAGGAAGTAGTGTTTGTGTTGTGACCAGATTATGCTCCTTGCAAAGTATTCAGAGCAAATTTGTATATTGTGATTCCCAGGACATCTTTTGGGACAGAGCAATGCAGTTGGTTGGCTACTTCAGGTTGTTCCTGACTCCTAAGCACTTGCCACTGCCCAAAGCTCACTGGATTTGGCCCAGCAACTAGGATCTCAGACCCATGGATACCAGATGATCTTCTTTTGGGAATAATCTATGATGAGCTCCACATGATCAGCAGGAGGATTTAGATGCAATGAGACTCTGGATAATGGAGCATGTGGCCTTTTAGCATCTCTTAGAAACCACCCAGCCAAGTCATACACAAAATGCCATTTCCCTCCACCCCCCAACCCTGCTCCATCCCAAATTTTATGCTCAGCTAATATTTTTCCAGGACATAACTTGAGAGGTTTAAGTCAAAATTGCTTCCTTAGAAATTCTTCCAAAGTTTGATGACTGTGGACTTATTTTTATTATATATCTTTTTTTTACACAGAACTCTCAATTAAACAGAAAGGTATGTATATTTGTTTATATTTTAAAGGCAAATATATCATATAAAATATATTTTATCTACTAATAATTGATTTTCATACCATAAATTATCACTTCTTCTAAATTGTCTATACATGACAATTGTTGATTCATGACAACGATTAGTTATCGGTTGAAATTATGTTATACTTTTATATTATAAATTATAGATTACATAATTTTGCATTTGAATATGGTAACACTGAGGCATCTTTTTTTTTGAAAAGCAGAAATGTAAATACTTTATTAGTATTTTGTTTTAAAACAATCGGTCATTACCTAAGAAGTAATAAGCATATTTACAATGACCTATTTTCAAGGCATATTTCCCTGTTTATCAGATATATTTTAATTTTTAAAAACCACATAAAATATTTGAATATTTCTTTATGATTTTTACTATTATAACTTCTAAGTTTATAAATCAACACCTGAATTTTTTTTTTACTTTTATTTTTCAATTACAGTTGACATTCAATATTATACTAGTTTAAGGTGCACAGCATAGTGATTAGATATTTATATGCCTTACACAGTGGTCCCCTTGATAAGTCTAGTACTCACCTGGCACCATATGTAGTTATCACAATATTATTGACTACATTCCCCTTCTTGTAGTTTATATCCCCGTGACTATTTTGTAAATGCCAATTTGTACTTCTTAAGCCTTTCACCTTTTTCATCCACCCCCTACCTGGTAATCACCAATTTGTTCTCTTTATTTATGAGTTTGTTTCTATTTTGTTTATTTCTATCATTCTTTAGATTCACATGTAAGTGAGAGTATATGGTATTTGATTTTCTCTGTTGAACTTATTTCACTTAGCTCAATACCCTCTAGGTTTATCTACATTGCCACAAATGATAAGATTTTATTCTTTTCCATGACTCAGGAATTCCATTTCTGGGTATTTATCCAAAGAAATTTAAAACACTAATTTGAAAAGGTACACTCAACCCTATGATCACTGCAGTGTTATTTACAATGATCAAGATATGGAAGAAACCTAAGTGGCCATCAGTAGACAATTAGATAAAGAAGATGTGGTACAGCACCTGAATTTCTATTTTCTTCTAATTCTTGAGTGCTTTATTATTAAAAATAATTAATATTAATTTGTATTTTATATGATGAGATGCCAACCAAATGTGTTGACACCAACATTTGGCTCTTTAAAAGGCTTTAACACTTTTATATATTTTAAATTATTAAAATATTTATGCATAAGCTTTGATATGCTGTGTCTGTTTATATAGTTTTTTGTTTTAATATGTTTTTTAGTTCCCTTTCAACCTCCTTTCAGGGAGTGTTTTTCTACTGATTTGATCTCTGAGTGTTGACATCTACTTCTTTCAATCCCTGGAATCTTTGCTTTCTTGGTAATTTCCTGATTGACCCTGTTTCCTCTGTGGGGTCCTGGTAAACCTCACTTGTTCAGAGAAGAACTTAAGTGCTCTCTGGGACACCACAGCCTGTGTCTTCTCACTGTAGCATTCCATGGTGCTCTGTGCACATGCACCAGGTCTGGACATGTGTCTTTTATCATTCCCAGTCAGTGGCCTTCTCAGAGACAGGCCACCAGTTCACAAATGCCTACTGAGTAGAAAATGATTCTTATTTATGATTTTTTTTTGTTCTGTGTTTGTGTTACTTCTTATTTTTTGATCTCATGTAGGACAAGAGTAATATAAGCTCTGCTTTTTTTTTTTTTTTTGGTATAAGGTTTAAACATATAATACCTGATTATCACAGAATCTCTTATACCTTATGATTAATCTGTTAGATTGACTTAACCTTATATTGATGTGAACTTCATATCTTTGATCTTTCTGCTTTGGGCCAAAGGTGGGCCCAGGTGAAGAAATTTAGCCTGAATTGCCTATAAATGGACCTATTCATGGGCTTTTAGCAAGGTTACATGTGACCTCAAAATTGTCTGGAGGGAGGGGTACCTAAAGGTATTCTTAGTAGTCAGTCCCCTTTTGATTATTCAAAAGGCCAATAATAAGATTAAATGAAATTTCTTCTTACCTAAATGTAATGATTTCCAGGCCTCTCTGTGAAATGGTTACAAAGGCACATATAACAGTGTGTCAGTCACATTTTGTGCAATATTTAATAAATAGCTATTTTGCAAATGTATTTATTAAGATGAATTTGCCACTGTCCAAGAAAAATACTAGATTATTATCTACTTAAGAAACTTCTTTTGATGTTTCTGGGCTCTTATCTGAAATACTTAAAAGCATGACTCAGTTGAAGTGATTGGGGGAACCGTGGTGGAATCGCAGCTGCCCCTCAGTCTGCTGCCATGCAGAGTTCATTCTCAGTCCTGAATCGGTGTGAGGTTTGGATCAACACAAGACCAAGTGTGACAGATTCCCAAAGCTGTAGGGAAGCTAAGCAACCCACAGCTTGGAACATTTTAAGGGGTGGCTCAGAAAAATAACAGCCTATTTCTAAACTTCAGAAAATGTGACTTAAGTTCTGTTGTAAAACTAAATGTTCTATTGCTCAGGTTAACAATGCAAAAGCCACTACCTCACTAGCCCCAGTTAAAGTGATCCAGCCTTCTGCCAAAACCACCTGTCCAATGTCTCCTCTCCCTCTGAGGAGAACTTCTTTTACTTTTTCTTTTTTTTTTAATTTCTACAGAACATTTGCCAGGTCTTATAAATAAACTTGTGATAAAGTGAGAATATGTGAGCTAGTTTTAGACCACCCTCTTTGGAGGTCCTGGGAAGATTGATTAGAGTTTGTAGGTAATTGGCACCTATTTTATCAGCTTTCAGATCTCGTCTAAAAAACCTCATCATTTAATACCCTGTTCCATTTCCATATAAACACATTTATCAACCAAAAAGTAGTTGTCCATTTGAATTGTGATTTCTTTTCACTCAGACAAGGGGAGTTCACCTTTGTGTTGTATATGCTAGGCATTCAGATGGTTCACCTCAGGATGTCTCCTGTTAAGCAAGGACCAAGTTCTGGGGTGAATGTGCTGTGGATAGGGACAGGAGAACACTTATTAACACACTTTTGTTTTGTTGTGTTGTGTTTCTTTATACAGAGGAAATAGAGAAAGAAAATGGTAAGTGATATTTATTTTTGACAAGCAATGTTTGAACATTTCAACTCAAAGTTGTTTTTTTTTTTTTTATTATAACAAAGCCAAAATCCAAATACCCTATCTTTCTGCAACTTTTTAAAAAGGAAGTAGTGGTATTTGTAGGATGGGGAAAGTTTTAGGCATAAATGGAGAAGGATGAGATGTCTTCATTTGTGGTGTGTTACAACTGGGACTCCAAGGTCTTGGATCTGACCCACAGGTGAGAGCATCTTTTGTGCATGTATTAATTGACTGCCTCTTCCACAGTCAGTGATAAGGAAACAATAGGAAAAAGGATTCCCTGCCCTTAGGAAGGTTCTATCATGGGATAGAGGTATGCTTTGCATGTATAAAATAAATGCAAAACAAATGTTCTAATAAGTGTTAAGGAAGAGAGTTCATGGTGCCATGACAATGTACAATAGTGATTTGGGTTTGGTCATGGGTTGTGCACTTCCTGAGGAAGCAATGACAGAGTTGAGATGAAAGAGACAAGTAGGTCATATAGGGGACCAGCATTAGCAAAGTAGGGATTGTATTGAATCTATAGATTGCTTTGGGTAGGATGGTCATTTTAATGATGTTGATTCTTCTTACTCATGAACATGGTAGATGCTTCCATTTATTTGTATCTTTTTCAGTTTCTTTTTTCAATGACATAATTTTCTGAAAAAAAGTCTTGTACCTTCCTGATTAATTTGATTCTCAGGTATTTTATACTTTTTGATACAAATGTGTTTGTCTTCTTAATTTCTCTTTCTCAAAGTTCATTGTTGGTGTATAAAAATGCCACTGACTTCTAAATATTTATTTTGTAACTTACTACTTTATTGAATTCGTTGATCAATTCTAACAGTTTTGGGGTGGAATCTTTAGGTTCTGTATATATAGTAACATGCCATCGGCAAATAATGAGAGTTTTACTTCTTCCTTCCAATTTGGATGCCTTTTATTTCTTTTTCTTGTCTTATCGCTGTGGCTAAGATTTCCAATGCAATGTTGAAGAGGAGTGGTGAAAGTGGGCATCTTTGTCTTGTTTCTGATCTTAAGGAAAATGCTTGTAGCCTTTCCACACTGAGTATGACATTAGCTGTAGGTTTGTCATATATGGCCTTTATTATGTTGAGGTATGTCCACTCTATCCCCACTTTTCTGAGAGTTTTTATCATAAATGGATGCTATATTTTGTGGAACACTTTTTCTGGATCTATTGATATGATCATACAGTTTTTATCTTTTGATTTGTTAATGTGGTATATCACATTAATCGATTTGAGGATATTGAATCAACTTTGTATCTCAGGAATAAATCCAACTTGATCATGGTGTACGATATTTTTAATGTATTGCTGAATTCGGTTTACTAATATTTTGTTGAGGATTTTGCATCAATGTTCATAAGATATAGCAGCCTATTGTTTTCTTTTTTCTTTCTTTCTTTTTTTTAATGTCTTTGGTTTTGGAATCAGGGTAAGGGTGGCCTCATAAGAGGAATTAGGGAACCTTCTCTTTCATGAATTTTTTGGAATAGTTTGAGAAAAATAGGTGATAATTATCCTTTGAATGTTTGGTAAAATTCACCTACAAGGCCATCTGATCCAGGACTTTTGATTTTCGAGATGTTTTTGATTACAGATTCTATTTCATTGGTGGTAATCATGTGATTCCTATTTTCTGTTTCTTCTTGACTCAGTCTTAGGAGATTGTATTTTTCTAGGAATGTGTCCATTTCTTCCAGAATGTCCAATTCATTGGCATATAATTGCTTTTGGTAATTTCTCATGATCCATTGTATTTATGTGGAATCTGTGGTTATATCTATTCTTTAATTTCTTATTTTATTTATTTGAATCTTCTCTCTTTTTTCTTTGATGAGTCTGGCTAAGGGTCTGTCAATTTTGTTTATCCTTTCAAAGAACCAGCTCTTGGTTTTATTAATCATTTGTATTGCTTTTCTAGACTCTATTCCATTTATTTACACCCTGATCTTTATTATTTTCTTACTTATACTCACTTTGGACTTCCTTTGCTACTCTTTTTCTAGTTACTTTAAGTGTAAGTTTAGATTGATTATTTGAGCTTTTTCTTGTTTCTTGAAGTAGGCTTGTATTGCTATGAATTTCCCTGTTAGGACTGCTTTCACCATGTCCCATTAATTTTGAGATTGTGTTTTCATTTTCATTAGTCTCTAGGTGTTTTTCAATTTATTTCTTGATCTCATTAATATCCCATTCATTATTTAGAAGCATGTTATTTAGCCTCCATGTGTTTGTGTATTTTCCAGATTTTTTCCCTTGTATTTGGTATCTAATTTTATACCATTGTGTTTAGAGAAGATGGTTGATATGATTTCAATCTTCTTAAATTTATTGAGATTTTATTTGTGTCCTAACGTGGTATATCCTGGAAAATGTTTCATGTGCACTTGAGAAGAATGTATATTTTGCTACTTTGGGGTAAAATGCTGTGAAAATATGTATTAAATCCATCTGTTCTAGTGTATCTTTTAGGTCCACTGTTTCCTTGTTGATTCTTTGCCTGGAAGATATGTCCATTAGTGTCAATGGGGTGTTACAGTCTCTTACTATGTGTGTATTACTACTGACCTCTTCTTTTATGTCAGTCAATAATTGCTTTATGTATGTACTTGCACCTATGTTGGGTGTGTATCTGTTTACTATGGTTATGTTCTCTTGATTTATTGATCCTTTTATCATTATGCAATGCCCTTTATGTCTCTTATTATAGACTTTGTTTTAAAGTCTATTTTATCTGTATAAGTATTGCTACCTGGCTTTTTTTTTTCATTTTCGCTTAAAAGAAATATCTTTTTCTATTCCTTTATATTCATTCTGTGGGTGTCAAATGATCTGAAGTGGGACTCTTGGAGACAGCATATGCATGAGCCTTGTTTTCTTATCCATTCGGTTACCCTATGTCTTTTGATTTGAGAATTTAATCTATTTAAATTTAAAGCAATTACTGATAGGTATATTGTTATTGCAATTTTTTTAAATTTGTATTTGTTATTTCTATTTTCTTTTTTACCCATTCTCTTTTTATAGATGACCCAATAACATTTCTTGTAATGTGGGCTTGTTATTGATGAACTCCTTAAGCTTTTTTCCTGTCTGGGAAGCTCTTTATCTCACCTTCCATTTTAATCAAAAGCCTTGCTGGGTAGAGTATTTATGGTTGTAGATTCTTGTTTTTCATAACTTTGACTGTTTCTTGCCATTCCCTCTGGCCTGCAAAGTTCCCATTGAAAAGTCAGCAGACATTCTTATGGGAGTTCCCTTGTAAGTAACTAACTCCCTTTCTATTGCTGCTTTTAAGATTCTCTCCTTGTCTTTGACCTTTGGCATTTTAATTATGATGTGTCTTAGTGTAGGCCTGTTTGAATTCCTTTTATTTGGGACTCTGTGCTTCTTGAACTTGTATGTCTAATTCCCTTTGCCAGGTCAGGGAAGTTTTCTGTCATTATTTCTTTAAGTAGATTCTCAATTCCTTGCTCTCTGTCTTTCTCTTCAGGTACCCCTATGATCTGGATATTTTACACTTCATATTGTCCCAGAGGTTTCTTAAACTATCTACATTTTTTAAAATTCTTTTTTCTTTTTGTTGTTGTAATAGGATGTACTCTGCCACCTTGTTTTCCAATTTACTGATTTGATCTTCTGCTTCATACAATCTTCTGTTGAATCATTCTAGCATATTCTTTTTTTTTCAGTTATTGTATTCCTCATTTGCATCTGTTTTTTTTATGGTTTCTATATATATTTTTTTATGCTTACTATCTCTCTATTGATGTTTCATTGTGCTCACCATTCTCCTCATAAGTTCATTGAGCATCCTTATAAACATTATTTTGTCCTCTGATTCTGGTAGGCTGCCTCCCTCCATTTCATGTAGCTCATTTTCTGGAGTTTTCTCCTATTATTTCACTTGTGGAATGTTTCTTTATTTTCTCATTTTATTAGCCTCTCTGCATTGATTTCTATGTGTTAGGAATATTTGTTTCTTCTCGCAACCTTAGCCAGATGGCCTAGTATAAAAGGTGTCCTGTGTGGCCCAGTGGCGCACTCTCCCTGATCCTTTATGCTGAGGGCTCTGGACATAATCTTTGTGTGGGTTGTGTGTGATCTTCTGTTGTTGACAAGCCTTTATTGTTGTTAGTACAATATGGGATGGGATTAAGACTTAGGCTGACTAATTGTGGGGACTGGCTGCACCCACAGGGTAAGAGTCATGCAGGGGTTGACCCCACTGAGTGGGATTTACCCTAACAGGCTTGTGTACTTATTGCAGCCATCCTTTATGTGTATCACTAATGGGTCTAGTCGAGGGTTGCTCCATTGTGGTCTGGTGCCAGCCTCCAGATGCATTGGTTTTGTGGCCTCTTGAGAGGGGGTCCCCATAGGCCACTGCTTTTGATTGCTCAGGGCTACCCAATGAGAACTACAAAGTAATCCACAGATGGTTCTTGCCTATGCTGGATCTATAGGTAAGTGGAAAAGATAACGCTGTAGGCAGCAGTTGGTAATCCCCTGTTCCTGACCTATGGCATTTTAGCAGAGGGACCAGTGCTCCTCAAGGCCTGACACTGCCTATCAGTTGCCTTTACGTCTCTGAAACTGGATGAGCCTCTGAGTGACGTGCTTGTTGGGTGGGACAGGGATCCTGGGAGCCTCCTGAGTCTATCGAATAAATTTCCCCCTGCCACTGCAGTATCAGTTTATGTGCCAACGCTGTCTCTGTGGCTTCCTGTACAAGTTTTTACTTGTAGCAAGGTCAGCTTCTATCCACCCTGGGTCTAAATGCAAAACCTCAGGGCAAGGGCAGTTGCCTATTGATCTGCAGTGGGCACTCTGGGTTTTGGGTGGGGCAGGAGCTCAGGGAGTCAAGGGCCATCAAGCTAATACAGACCCCTGCAATCCCCTCAAGAGATATTGAAGCTCATACCAGAGCTGTGGTCTGTCCACAACTGTTTTCCTTGAAATGTGTTCACTGTACTAGTCAATGTCTGTTGCCTGCACTGACTGCACAAGCCAAGAGCCAAGCAGGGCAAAGGAGGCTGCTTGTCAATGGGCTGCAGGCACTTTGTGGCTTTGGTGAAGTGGGATCTCAGGGAGACAACGTCCATCCAGCCAATACAGCCTCAGTTTTGCTGCATCTTCTGTACCAGGGCATTCCTGCAGCTTCGATGTGGCTCCTTTATATTATCAAATGTAGGTGTTATGATCAGCTGGACTTCAGGTGATACTTCTTGTTGATTATTTTATACTTTGGTTGTAATTTTAATGCAGACCTGGGAGGAGATGAACCCTGCTTTTACTTTCTTCCCCCCTCCCATTTATGACTTTTTGAAAATTATTTTTTAGCTCCACTTTTTATTTTCTATCTCCTTGTTAAAGTTCTCACTGAGTTCATCTACTCTGCCACTAAGTTCATTGAGCATCTTTATACCAGTGTTTTGAACTCTGCTTCTGGTAGATTGCTTCTCTCCATTTTGTTTAGTTCTTATTCTGGAGTTTTGTTCTGCTTTTTCATTTGGGACATGTTTATTTGTTTCCTCATTTTGGTAGCCTCTTTATGTTTGTTTTTAAGTCTTATGTAGAGCTGTTATGTCTCCCAGTCTTGGTGGAGTGGGCTTATGTAGTAGGTGTCTTATAGAAACCAGTGACACAGTCTCCCTGGTCACTTGAACAGGGTGCTCGGCTATGTCCTTTCTGTAGGATGGTGTGCCCTTCTGTAGTAGTTGAGCCTTATTTGCTGTTTACACATTAATGGAAGGGATTGACCCTCAGGCTGATTGATTATAAGGACTGGCCATGACTGCAATGGAGTAGCCATTATACAGGGGCTGACCCTGTGGAGCAGGATTCACTTTAACAGGGCTCTGGTGCCTGCCAGGTCTGCCCATTAGTTGTGTGTTTCTGGAAGTTGTTGCGTGTTGCTCTGGTTTGGTCTTAACTTGGCCACTGACCTCCTTACTTTTGGGTCCTCTTGGGAGGGGCTTTGGTGAAGATCAAGGTCATCTACTGTCTGTGCCTTGTCAGGGGCCACTTGGTGTGAGCTACAAAGTGACCTACATATAGTTGCCACTTGTGTTGGATTTGGAGGTGCCTGGGAGAAACTAAACTGTGAACTGAAACTGACTGCCACAAGGCCAGCTTGAGGCTGATTAGCAAGAGGTATGAAGCATGCCAAGACCAGATGCTGCTTTCTGGAGTTTGTGAACCTCTGAGATATTTTAGTAAAGGCCAACCATAAGCCAAGAGAGGCCCATTTGTATGTGAAAACCACTGAAAGTGGCTTGGGTGGGCTTGCAATTTGGACATAGTCAGGTCTCAGGGAATCACTGGGTGGGATAAATGGTATGAGCCAGGTTGATAGAGACTCAGACATGGAGCTTGCTTGTGTATGCAGGCTGGGAGGGGGGAGAGTTCAACACAGAAACAATGGCTCTGATAGCACATTTTTTTCTGGGAGAAATCTGCCCCTCTGAGCCTCACCCTAAGGCCAGAGAATTTAGCTTATCCACATATGTTCCTTCACCTTTTGAGCTGCTGCCCCAGCACTGGAGCTCTGGGTGAGTGAGTCCATCAGTAAGTAAGTGTGTGTGGTCCCTTTAAGAGGAGCACCTGGAACTTCAGCCACCTTTCTTCTCACTCAGCCACCATCTCCCCTGGTTTTCATGGGCCAAAGTTATTGAGACTTCTCTTCCTGGAATTGTAACCCTGGGTTAAGGATTTTGGTATGGGGCTAGGACCCTTGCTTCTTTGGGGGGACTGCTGTAGCCAAGATGTCTCATAATTTTTAAATACCACACATGGGTGTGGAACCAGCACACTCCACATCTCTGTCTCTTGTACTAATCTTGAGGTGATTCCTTCCTTATGTTCTTAGTTGTAAGACTTCTGTTCAGTTAGACTCAGGCAGTTCTCAGTGATGGCCATTCAGTAGTTTAATTATAACTTTGGTGTGGTTGCGAGAGGAGGTGAGCACATTGTTTATCCTCCCTGCCATTTTGACCACAAATATCTCTTTCTGGGTCTAAATTCTATTGTATCACTTAGCAGTTTTATGATTTTGCAAAAATTTTTAAACCACCAGGGCATATTATATTTTTCATTTGCAATATAGCTATGATAGTGGCATCTATTACATAAGGTCACTCTCAGTATTAAAAAAATTATACATTTAAATATATAATACATATATGTATATACTATAATTATTACTAGTAACAAGAGTGTAGTTATGAGTGAGGAAGAGATATTACTACCTGGGATCAAGTAAAACCACAATAGATCTACTGAATTTATTTAGTTTTGAAAACACTGTTTTTATGAATTAAAGTTGACTCATTTTAAATGACCATAATGTACCATTAGATTGTATATTCTCCTATCAATGGGTACTTTTTGCCATTGCATATAGACAAGTACAAAAGTGTAACTACCATTTGGCTGTCCTGATGGACCAGAAGGGCCTCCCTTTATTGCCTCTGGAATGGCACTGGAAATTGCTCTACTACACACAGTGACACCACCAATTAAATGTCTTCTAGGAAAAGTTTGTCCTACTGTCCTGACTAGGCTGGCCCCAGTTCACTCTTGGGGCCTCCCCAGGCTTCTGCGGTTTATCAACAATGTAAAGTTTCAGCATGAGATGATTCTGCTGTGTCTGCCACCTCCATGGAAAGAGGAAGCAGCTAGACTGGGCTTTGGTCTAGCTCTCCCAAATTTCTCAAATCTGTACTCCACTTTTGGATACTTTTGTGTTAAAACAAACAAACATCAACATAAACTAAAACTATTTCAAAGGTTTCATACACAGTGTCTCTCACCTGAGACATCAGGTAAAATTCTATAATTCTTGGCCCAGAGACCTATATGTCAGTATTTGTAAAGTGGTCTCTGCTTCATCAAACTTTGGAATTATACTCAGATTCAGCTTTTATGCCTGGCAAAATCTTCTCACATAAAAAAAAAATATGTTCATCAAATGTAAAAGTACTTCAGATGGGCCTATACAACAGAAACTAATTCTGATTGGAGTCAGCATTAACCTTACATTAATCCAAACCTGAAAAACACTGCACAGTAATGTAATTATATTTCCAATAATTCTTTTTTTTTTAATTAAGTTTATTGGAGTAACACTGGTGAATACAATTATACAATTTTTAGATGTACATTATCGTTTGACATCTGTATATTCTATTGTGTGTTACTAATCAAAGTCCAGTTTCCTTCAGCTACCATATATTTGATTCCCTTTACCCAATTCACCCTCACCCTAGTCCCCTATATTTGACTCTCAATACTCCATCTACCTCCCCTATCCTCACCCACCCAGCTAGTAAGCACTATTCTATAGTCCTCTGGTAACCACTTGACTATAGTCCATGTCCAAGAGTATCTGTTTGTTTGTCTTGCTCATTTGTTGCTTTTAGGTTTATATCCCACATATAAGTGATATCATGTGATTTTCCATTTTTTCTGTCTGTCTTATTTCACTTAACATGATTGTCTTGAGGTCCATCCATGTTATCCCCAAATGGCAGTATTTCATCTCTTCTTATGGCTAATATTCCATTGTATATATGTACCACAGCTTCTTTAGCCAACCATCTGTTGTAGGACACTTCAGTTACTTCCATGTCTTGGCCACCATGAATAATGCTGCTATAAACATCAGTGTGCAAATAGTTTTTCGGATATTGGTTCTCAAGTATTTGGGGTAAATATCCAGCAGAGGGATTGCTGGATCATATGGTAGATCAATTCTTAGATTATTGAGGAAACTCCATACTGTTTTCCACAGTGGCTGTACCAGTTTGCAGTCCCACAAGCAGTGTCTGAGGGTTCGTTTTTCTCCACATCCTCTCCAACATTTGTTATTACTTGTCTTGTTGATTATATAACTATTCTAACAGGTGTGAGATGGTATCTCATTGTGGTTTTGATTTGCATTACCCTAATAGCTAGCGAGGTTGAGCATTTTTACATATATTTGTTGGTCATTTGTATGTCCTCTAAGGAGAAGTGTTTGTTTGGGTCCTCTGCCACTTTTTTTGTTTACATTATTTGTTTTTTATTATTATTGAGTTGTATAAGTTCTTTGTATATTTTGGATATTAGGCCCTTATCTGAGGTGTTGCTTGATAATGTTTTCTCCCATTCAGATGATTGTCTCTTTACCTTGTTGATGATTTCTTTTGCTGTGCAGAGCTTTTTAGTTTGATGTAGTTCCATTTATTTTTATTTATTTATTTATTTTTTAGCTTTTACTTCCCATGCTTTTGAGGTCAAATTCATAAAATCCTCTTTAAGTCCAAGGTCCTTCAATTTAGTTACTATGTTTTCTTCTATGCATTTTATTGTTTCAGGTCTTATGTTTAGGTCCTTAATCCATTTTGAGTTAATTTTGGTGTGTGGTGATAGACAACAATTTAGTTACATTCTTTTGCAGGTGGCTTTCCAGTTTTCCCAGCACCATTTATTAAAGAGGATTTTCTTTCTCCACTGAATGTTTTTGGCTTTTTTGTCAAAAATTATTTGCTTATATAAATATGAGTTTGTTTCTGTACTCTCAATTATGTTCCACGGGTCTGTGTGCCTGTTTTGCTGCCAATACCGTGCTGTTTTGATTATTGTCACTTTGAAGTATAATTTCAAGTCTGGCAGAGTGATGCCTCCAGCCTCATTCTTTTTTCTCAGGATGGCCTTGGCAATTTGAGGTCTTTTGTGCTTCCATACAAATCTGTTGATTTTTTTTATTATATTGCTTTAAAAAATACAAGATTGTGATGGGGATTGCATTAAATCTGTATAATGCTTTAAGTAATATGGTCATTTAAACTACAATGATTATTCTGATCCAAGAACATGAAATACATTTCCATTTCTTTGTATCTTTTTCAATTTCTTTTAATAGGGTCTTGTATTTTTCATTACATAGGCCCTTCACATGTTTCATTAAATTTATTCCTAGGTATTTCATTTTTTTTGTTGCAATTGCAAAAGAAATTATTTTTTCCATTTTTTTTCTGACACTTCATTATTAGAGTTGATTTTGTATCAAGAAACTTTACTGTATTTGCTTATTGTTTCTAGCATTGTTGCCGTAGAGTCTTTAGGGTTTTCTATATAGAGAATCATGTAATTCACAAATAGGGAAAGATCAACTTCTTTGTTTCCTGTTTGAATGCCTTTTACATCTTTCTCTTGTCTGATTGCACTCGCCAGGACCTCCAATGTTAATTGAATAACAGTGGCGATAGTAGACAGCCTCGCCTTCTTCCTAATCTTGGAAGGTTTTTAATTTTTTACCATTCAGTATAAAGTTGGCTGAGGGCTTGTTATATATGGCCTTTATTATGTTAAGGTATTTTCCTTCTATACTGATTTTGTTAAGTGTTTTGATCACAAATGGTGCTGTATCTAATTGAAGGCTTTTTCTGCATCTATTGATATGATCATATGATTTTTATTTTTAAATTTGTTTATGTGGTATATCACATTAATTGATTTGCATATGTTGAACCATCCCTGTGCTTTTAGGATGAAGCCCTGTTGTTCATGGTGTATAATCTTTTTAATATGTTGCTGTATTCAGTTCACTAGTATCCTATTTAGGATTTTTGCATCTGTGTTCATGAGAGATATTGGTTTATAGTTTTCTTTTTTGTGTGTGTTATCTTTACCAGGTTTTGGTATCAAGGTGATAATGGCCTCATACAATGAGGTGAGAATAATTGCCTCCTCTTCAACTTTTTGGAAGAGTTTGAGGAGAATAGAAATCAAATCTTCTTTGAATGTTTGGTAGAATTCACTGGTGAAGCCATCTGGTCCTGAACTTTTACTTTTTGGTAGGTTTTTGATGATTGTTTCAATTTCTATACTGCAGATCAATCTTTTTAAATATTCCAGGACTTCTTGATTCTGTCTAGGAAGGCTGTATTTTTATAGGTACTGGTCCATTTCTTCTAGGTTATTAAATTTCATGTTATATAGTTTTTCATAGTATTCTTGTTTGATCCTTTGTATTTCTGCGATATCAGTCGTAATTTTCTTTCTTTCATTCTTGATTTTGTTTGTGTTCTTTCTCTCTATTTCTAGTCTAGCCAGGGCTTTGTAAATTTTATTAACCTTAAAGAATCAGCTCTTTGTTTCATTTATTTATCTATTGCTTTTTTTTTCAATTTCATTTATTTCTGCTCTAATATTGATGATTTCTTTTCTTCTGCTAACTTTAGGCTTTATTTGTTCTTCCTTTTTTAGATTTTTAAGATGAAATATTAGGATGCATATTTAAACTCATTCTTGTTTTTGGAGATAGGCCTGTAATGATAAGAACTTTCCTCTTATGTCCTCTTTTTCCATGTCCTAAAAGTTTTGATATGTTGTACTATCATTATCATTTGTTTCTATATATTTCTTTATCTCTCTTTTCATTTTTCTCTGACTCAGTTATTCTTCAGTAGTATGTTGTTTAATCTTCATATATTTGTGGTTCTTCCTGATTTCTTTTTGCCATTGATCTCTAGTTTCAAAGCATTGTGATTGGACAATATGATAGGTATGATTTCAATCTTCTTATATTTGTTGAGGTTATCTCTGTGTCCCAGTATATGGTCGATTCTTGAGAATGTTTCATATACACTAGAGAATGTCTAAGCAGCTGTTTTGAGATGAAAAACTCTGTAAATGTCAATTATGTCCAGTTATGTTGGTCTAATGTATCATTTAAGGATGTTATTTCCTTATTAATTTTCTGTTTGGATGATATGTTCATATCCAACAGTGGGGTATTTAGATTCTCTACTATAATAGTGTTTTCATCTGTTTCTTCCTTTAGTTCTGTTAGTAATTTCTTTATATACTTTGGGGCTCCCTGATTGGGAGCATAGATATTAATAAGTGTTATGTTTTCTTGGTGCATGATTCCCTTTATCACTATGAAGTGTTCCTCAGTATCTTTCTTTACCTTTTTTATTTCAAAATCTATTTTTGTTCAATATTAGTGCCGCTAATTCCACCTTTCTCTCAATGCCATTTGCTTGAAATATCTTTTTTCACCCTTCCATTTTGAGTCTATATTTTTCTTTGGAGCTGAGTTGGGTCTCCTAGAGGCAGCATATGGTTGGGTTTTGTTTTTTGATCCAATCTACAACTATGTGCCTTTTTATTGGTGAGTTCATTCCATTTACAATTAGGATAATTATTGAAATATGAAGTCTTATAGCCATTTTATCCTTTTCTCTGTGATAGCTCAGTCTTTCTATTACTTTTTTGTATGTGTGTTTCTGTTTTCTTTAATTTGACTGGCTTTTGGGATTTTCTTTCTGCTCCTTCTTGTTTTATATTATATACTTCAGTTCTGAATCTTTGGTGTGTGCTTACCATTAAAATATTTAAAAGATAGTTATATACAGTTTGTTCATTTTCTTCTGAGCATGCCACTCCCCTTTACTATTAGGGTCTTTGAACCCTCCTCTTTTCAGTTATTGTTATCTCAATTTGTCTCTATGTATGCTGAACTTTCATTACTATCTTGCTATAGGAAATCTCTTTTATTGTTTAAGGTTATAATGCCATATTCTCAGTAAGGGTTGCACTCCTCTGCTTCTATTTGCCTTCTCGACACCTTTTGCATTTGTGTTATCTCCATTCCATTTTGAAAAATGGGTTTTTGATTCTTCTCTTTTTCTCTTATTGTTGCCTCAAATTGTTCCTATATACGCTAAATGCTACTTTCTAACTTTTAATAGCAATTCTCTTATTGTCCATGCTTGTAATACCCTGTTCGTAATAAGGGTTGCACTATCTGCTCCTGACTGCCTGCTAGTCATCTTACTCATAGTTACATATTTTATTTCAAGTGGAGTGACCTCTTTCAGTATTTTCTGTAATATAGTCATCATAGTGGACAATTCCCTCAAATTTTGTATGTCTGTAAAGGTCTTTATATTTCCTTCATAACTAAAGGAGAACCTTGCTGGATACATAATTCTTGGCCGGTAATTTCTTTTTCAATAGTTTGAGTATTTGGTTTCACTCCTTTCTTGCTTATAAGGTTTGTTCTGAGAAGTCCAAAAATAGTCTAATGAATTTTCTTTTATAGGTTATTGTCTTCTTTTCCCTGTCTGTCCTGAGAATTCTGTCTTTGTCATCAATTTTTGACAATTTTAATACAATGTGTCTTGGAGAAGGCCTTTTTTGAGTTGAGATAATGAGTGTTCTGTTGACTTCTTGAATACCAAGCTCCAACTCATTCCTTAGATTTTGGAAATTCTCATCAACTATTTGTCTGAAAATGCTTTCTAATCCCTTCTTCTTTTCCTCCCCTTTGAGAATGCCCATTATTCTTATGTTTACTCTCCTGATGGTATCAGCTAATTCTTGTATTTCTCTTTCATTATTTTTCTTTCTTCAATTTCTCTCTTCTTACTCTTATTTATTTTCAGATTTCTGTCTTCAGTATCATTAATCCTTTACTCTATTTGGTTGACTTTTTCCCGGGCTCTCTATTTCATTTTGGACTCTAGAAGTTCTATTTGTTTTTTGTTTTTATTTAGTTTGAAAAATACAGACTGTTGGTTAGATATCTATATAGTTCATAAAACATTCTCCCAGTTGCTCCCTCCTCCCCTAAACTTCCATCTAGCCAACATATTAATGTTATCTGCATTCCTTATGCCATGTCACCATCCACTTGACTATCTATCACCTACTAATTTGCACTTCTTTAACGCTTCACTCCATTCTCTAAGGCTCCCAAACCACCCTACCTTATATCATCAAATTCTCCACTATATTTGTGAGTTTGATTTGATTCGTTTTGTTTTTTTTTTTTATTCCTTAGTTGCTGCATAAAAGTGAAATCATATAGAGTTTATCTTTCTCTGTATGACTCAAATATCTTCTAGGTCCATAAAAGCAATATCTTTTTCCATCTCCTTCTTTTTAGTCTCTGTGTGTCTTTTAATCTGAAGTGTGTCTCTTATAGGCAGCATATAGGGGTCTTTTTTTTTCTTTCCATTTATCCACTCTATCTTTTAGGTAAAACACTTAAATCTTTTTCATTGAGGTACTTATCAATAGGAATGCAGTTACTACCATTCTTTATTATTGTTTTTGATACTTTTTTTTTGTCTTTTTAAAGAAGTTCCTCCAAGATTCTCTGTACTACTGTCTTGGTGGTAATATATTTCTTTAGCTTATTTTTGTCTGGAAAGCTCTTTATCTGTCCTTTAACTCTAAATGATAGCTTTGCTAAATAAACTATTCTTCATTGTAGATCCTAGGTCTTAATCCTGTCAAATATTTTTGTCAAGCCTTCTGTCCTGCATAGTTTCTTTTGAGAAATCAGCTGCCAGTCCTATGGGTGTTTCCTTGTAATTAATTATCTGCTTTTCTCTTGCTGATTTTTAAGCTTCTATCTTTGTAACTAACCTTTGGCATTTTAATAATGATGTGTCTTGGTGTGGGTCTCTTTGGGTCACTGATACTTTGAAATTTTCTGAGCTTCCTATAGTTGTATTTCTTCAAATACCTGTTCAACATCTCGATTTCCTTCAGGTATGCTGATCAGATGGATATTTTGACTCTTAATAGTGTCCCATAAGCTCCTTAAATTATTTTTATAGTCTTGCAATCTCAGCTCTTGCCATTCTTGTCTTTCCCATCCTCTAGATAGGACATTTGATCCTCTTTTTTATTCACTTTGTTTGTTCCTTTGTTTATTTCATTTTATATACTTCTGATCTCAGATAATGTGTTCCTCATTTCTAACTGGTTCCCTTTAATAATTTCCATTTCCATTTTTATGTTTTTTTTATAAAGTTCTCAATGAATTTATCTATACTTCTAAAAAGTTTATTGAGCATCTTTATAATCAGTGTTTGGAACTCTGCATCTGTTAGATTATTTGACTCAATTATTTCTGGATCTCATGTTATCTCATACGGCTTCTGCTTCTTTGTCTTCCCATTTTGGCTGGCTTTCCATGTCTGTTTCTATGTACTACACAAAGCTCCTAAGTCTCTCAGTTTTATTAGTGCGCATTTGTGTAGTAGGTGTCCAGTGGCACAGCCCTGAGAGGGGTTCAGCTGGAGGCCAAATTTAGCCCAAGCCTCTACCCAACCCCACTCTGGACCACCTGTTAAGATTCAGCAAGTATTCCACAGATGCCATGCTTCTAGTTGCCTCAAAAGGCCACAGAAGAAACTGAGGCCAGCTGCCTCCAGTGTGAGTCTATGTACTGCTCAGCAAGGAGCACCTGGTCTGCTGAGGCTGTACCTGGATGTAGCTTTGGTGGGGGCACTGAGTTGGAGGAGGTGGAGTTTCAGGGAATCCTCTGGTTTGAGCAACTACCGTTATCCAGTTTGATCATGGCTTAGCTATGGCAGTGCTGTGTGGGTGCACTGGGAGCAGGGAGAGCTCAACAAGGAACAATGGATACCTCCGGCACTTCTGTCCAGAGCAAGTCTCATCTGGGCCCTCACTCCAACAATGTCTCCCTGTAAGTCCCTGGTGGCCCCTGTGTCCAGTCAAATCTGCACTGGTGCTCAGAGTGAACAGGTCCATCACTGTGAAAATCTGCTCATGGACACAGCCCATTTAATAGGAGTCTGCTGCTGCCACTGCCTCTGTTTCACTCAGTTGCTCGAGACCCAGCAGCCTCACATCCTCGTAGCCCCAGCCTACTTTTTGCCATTGCAGGGTGCTTTCTTGATTTCTCCTTAGTTGAATGGTTTGTTCCTCTAGATCTCAGGTGATTTTTCCTTTCTGATGCTCCTTGTTTCCATCACAACTTTGATTTGGTGACCAGCGGGATGATCCTCTACCATCTATTCCATTTTTCTCCTCTTCCAACATGATTCTTTATAAAGAAAACCCTAAAGGCTGATAAAGATCACTACTAGAAATAATAATCCAATACAATAAAGTTTCAGGATACAAAATCAATGTTCAAAAATCAGTAGTGCAACAAAAGGGATAAAATACTTAGGAATAAACAAAACATGTGAAGGGCCTATATAATGAAAACTTATAAGGACTATTAAAGAAATTGAAGAGGACACAAAAAATGAAAAAAATATTCTAGAAGAATCCAAGAACAAGTTCCAATGACCTTATTACCTAAAACATTCTACAGATTTAATGTAATCCCTATCAATCCAGTGGAACTTTTTAAAGCAATAGAACAAAAAAATATTCAGATTTGTATGGAAGGAAAAAAGACCTTAAATCACCAAAGCCATCCTGATAAAAAAGAACAAGGCTGGAAGTATCTCTCTGACTGACTTTAAATTATATCACAAAGTGACAATAATCAAAACAGCATGGTACTGATGTAAAAACAGATACATTAATCAATGCAACAGAATAGAGACCCCAGAAATAAATTCATGTTTATATGCTAATTTAATATATGACAAAAGAGGCAGAATTATATAGTGGGGTAGAGACAGTCTCTTCAATAAATGATATTGAAAAAAATGGACAGGTATATGTGAAAAAAAAAAAAGAAACTGAACCAACTTCTTACATCGTATACAAAAATAGACTCAAAATGGATTAAAGACTTAAATATAAGACTGAAGCTATAAAACTTCTAGAAGAACACTTAGGCAGTAATCTTCTAATATTGCTACTAGTCATTTATTTTTGGACATATCTCCTTGGGCAAGAGAAACAAAAGAAAAAAATAAACAAATGGGACTTCATCAAACTAAAAAGTTTTTGCACAGCAAAGGAAACCAGAAACAAACAAAAATACAATGGAATGAATGGGAGAAGGTATTTGCTTATGATATATCTGATAAGAAGTTAATATCCAAAATATATAAAGAACTCTTACAATTCATCAACACAAAAAAATCCAATTAAAAATTGAGCAGAGGACCTGTATAGATTTTTCTCTTCAGAGAAAATACAGATGTCCGATAGATATATGAAAAGATGCTCAAGATCACTAACCATTAGAGAAATGCACATTAAAACCACAATGAAATATCACTTCACACCTGTCAGATGCCTATCATCAATAAATCAAAGAACAAGGGTAGGTGAAGATGTGGAGAAAATATAACTCTCATACATTGTTTGTGAGATTGCAAATTGGTACAGCCACTATGGAAAACAGTCTGGAGGTTTCTCAAAAACAAAAACAAAACAAAACAAAAAATGGATATACCTTTGACCCAGCAATTGCACTTCTGGGCATTTAGCCAAAGAAAACCAAAATAACAATTCATAAAGATCTATGCACTCCTGTGTTTATGGCAGCACAGTTTGCAATAGTCAAGATGGAAGCAATCTAAATGCCCAGCAACAGACTATAGAATAAAGAAGTTGTGCTTCATATATACAATGAAATATTACTCAGCCATTTAAAAAAAAATGAAATCCTCCCATTTGCAACAACATGGATAGAACTAGAGGTTAATACACTGAGTGAAATAAGTCAGGCAGAAAAAGATAAATTCCATATGATTTCCCTTATATGTGCAGAATCTAGGGAACAAAAAGAACAAACTAATCAAAAACAGACTCACAAATATGGAGGGCAATCTGATGACCAGGAGAGAGCAGGGAGGTGTGGAGGGTTGGAAGAAAGAGCTGAAGAATTAAAGAAGCACAAATCCGTAGTTGATAGATGGTTATGGGTTTGGGGAGCATGGCATAGGGAATGCAGTTAGCATTAAGGTAATTGCTAGGTGGAGAGCCAAAGGGGAGAAAGAGCAATCAGAGAGATCATTTAATAAACTAAATAAATGTCTAACCAATGTACTATATACTTGAAACTAATAGATTTTTTTTAATGGCATGGATTTTTTATTCTCTCTTCTTTTAAATTTTATTTTATTAGCAGCTTGGGTGGGTCCACAAGATGAGATAAATGGGGTTTCAGAAAATCACCTGGATGGGGTGACCAGTGTTGGCCAGGTTGGTAGAGCTCAGATATGGCAGCCATTTGTGTCTTCACACAAGGAGTGAGGAGGAGTTAACAAAAGAATAATGAATTCTGCCATCACTTCTGCTTGAGATAAAGTTGCCCCTCTTTGAATGTCAATTTTTGAACAGCTGCTCCAGCACTAGAGCTCAGAGTAAGTGAATCTATCCATGAGTACATCCACAAGTGGGCCTTTTAAGAGGATTGTCTATGACTTCTGCAGCCCTCTGTCTCAGCCACAGTCCTCACTGGTTTTCACAGCCAGAGATTGTGGGGACTTCTCTTCCTGACACAAGAACCCTGGTCTGGGGAGCCTGGTGTGAAGCAGGAAACTGCATCTGAGAAATCTCTTCCAATTCTCAATTGCCATTCATGGTTGTGAGATGAGCCTATTTTGTATTTCCATTCCTCCTAGCAGTCTCAAGGTGGCCTCTTCTGTATGTCTCCAGTTGTAGAACTTCTGTTTAGCCAGACCTCAGGCAACTCCCAATGATGATAATTTTGTGATTTCTTTGTAATTTTGATGTGGTCATGAGAGGAAGCAAGTACAATATTACCTATTTATCATGACTGGAAGATTGAAAAATTAAATTATAAATTAAATTTATTGGGGTGACATTGGTTAATAAAATTATATGGGTTTCAAAACCTACAATTCAATAATACATCATCTGTATATTGCATTGTGTGTTCACTATCCAAAGTCAAATCTCCTTCTATCACCATATACTTGACCCCATTAACCCTTATGAACCTACCTCCCTTCCATCTGGTAGCAACTAAACTATTGTCTATGACCATGAGTCTATGTTTTTTTTGTCTTGTACATTTGTTGACTTCAGTTTTATATCTCACACATTATTGAAATTATATGGTTCTCAACATTTTCTGACATTTCACTTAACATGATAATCTCAAGATCCATCCATGTTGTAACAAATAGCAGGATTTCATTTTTTCTTATGGTTGAGCAGTATTCCATTGTCTATATGTACAACTTTATCTTATCCAATCACCTATCATGGGGTGTTGTAGTTGTTTCCATGTCTTGGCCAATATGAATACTATCAGGTTTCATATATCTCTATGCATAAATTGTTTTCAAATTTTTAGGGTTTCAGAAGAGTGATTACTGGGCAACAGACTATTAATTACTATTAAGAGTAATTCTACTCTTAATTTTTTGAGGAATTTTCACACTGTTTTCTATAGTGGCTGTACCAATTTACATTCACACCAACAGTGCATGGGGGTTCCTTTTACTTCACAACCTCTCCAACATTTGTTACTATTTGTCCTGTTGATAATAATTATTCTAACATGTGTGAGGTGGTACATCATTGTGGGTTTGATTTGTATTTCTCTAATAGTGAGTGAAGTCATTCCATACTGCAGTTATTAGCATGTTTGCTTTACACACAGAGGTCCTGAGTTCAATAGAGTGGCCAAAGTTTTCTTTCATTCTCCTTCAATGATAATTTTACAGTAAATTTATTCAAATATTTATATAAAATCTTGGAGGACCTCAAGTAGCCACAACAATTTTGAAAAATATTAACAAAGTTGGAGGACTTACGTTTTCTCTTTTTAAAACTTACTACCAAAGTAATCAAAACAGTCTGATGCTGGCTAAAGACAAACATATAGGCAGATGAATGGAATAGAGGGCCCAAAAATAAATTCTTACATATAGGCTAATTATTTTAAACAATGGTGCCCAAATCTTTCAATGCAGAACAGTCTCTTCTAAAAATAGTGTTGAGAAAACTGAATATCCACGTGCAAAAACAACTTGGATTTTTATCTAATACTATATACAAAAATTAACTCAAAATGAATTAATTAAAGTTCAAAATGTAAGAGCTAATATTGTACAACTTAGAGAAGAAAACATACGAAAAAAGCTTCATGACATTGGATGTGGTCATGATTTTTGGCATATAACACCAAAGGCATAGGGAACAACAACAAAAATAGATAATCTAGACTTTATCAAAGTCAAAACCTTTGTACAACAAGAGTGAAAAGACATTTTACAAAATAGAAATATTTGCAAGCTACATGTCTAATATAGAATTTATATCCAGAATATATAGAAAACTCCTAAAACTCAACAAGAATATAAAGCAAACAGCCTAATTCAAAAATAGGCAAAGTGTATATACATTAGTTTCAAAGAATATATACAATATCCAATGACGCTTCATATCACTAATCATTTGAGAAATATATTTAAACCAGAATGAGACACAAATAACAACCATTGTGATGGTTACTATAAAAAGAGCAGAAAATAACTAGTGTTGCAGATGATGTGCAGAAATTGGAACATTTGTGCACTGCTAAAGGAAATATAAAATAGTTTTTCCACTAATAAAACAATATTTTTCTTCAAAATATTTAAAATAGTAATGCCAAAAATAGAACTAACTCCAAAAATTTAAATTCAGGTTCTGAAGAGACATTGTGCATGCATATTAATAACAGAATCATTCACAGTAGACAAAAAGTGGGACTCAGTTGTCCATCACCATTAGATAAGTCTTAAAAAAAGAAAAGCTTTACATGCTTTTACATGAACCATACAAGCCTTATGCTATGTGAAATAAGTTAGACACAAAAGGGTAAAATTTGTATGATTCCACCTTTAAAATATCTTAAAAACATATTTTTAAAAATACTTGGAATAGGTAAATTCGTAGAGATGAAAATTAGAATAGAATTTACCATGTACCAGGAGCTGAAGAATGGGGAATTATTACATAACAGGTGCTGAGTTTCTGTTTGGAGTAACGAAGTTCTCAAAATAGATAGTGGTGATGATTACATAGCAATATGAATGTCATTAGTGCCGTTAAATTATATACTCAAACGTGACTAAAATGAACATTTAAATATATTTTTTATCAAAAAATGTTCAAATTGTCTTCAGAATTTATGTAGTTAATTGCTTTCCTAAATGTATTGAGTTAAATGTCTCTCATAATTTCTAAAATGTGGGAAAACCCTTATTAAGTTGATCTCTGGTTACAAAGTCTATCTCTACTAAGAGAGTTTGGTATAAGACTTGTAGTTTTAATTCCAGAGGGATGGATTGTTTCTCAATATGTCCCATAAAAATTATTATAATTATTATCAAGAAGTATTTGGAGGGGAGAGAAGTATGTGTCAACTATAGAAATAAAATATAATTAATGTCTAGGGAAGACATTTTCTAAAAGCATTCCCTATAAGTACTTCACAACTGCTACACATACTATCACCTTAGTCCATTATTCTGTGTCAGACATTGAGGATAAACATGTGTGCACCCACTGGTGGGAATCCAGGAGGGCTGAAGAGGACTGAGAGTCAACAGTGTAGATGAACAACAATCAGTCTTCCATAGAAGTTTAATGTCTCCCACTAAGAAGACCCATGATTTTGAAAAGGGGATCCAGATGATATTGGTTTTACAAAGAGAAAGTAACCCATAAGCAATAATAGATGATAGATAGATGATAATAAATGATAGATGATAGATGATAGATGATAGATGATAGATTAGATAGGTAATATAGATGATAGATTGATAAATGATAGATGATGATGATAGATGCTAGACAGATGATGATGATGATGATGATAGATAGATAGATAGATAGATAGATAGATAGATAGATAGATAGATGAAAGTTAGACAGACAGATGATATGAGAGAGATTGAGAGAGAGAGAGAGAGAGACCAGAACATAGTCATGTTTGCCTGGTATGAATATTGCATGCATAATCTCTTTCTTGAATGCATGCTGTGCCTAAATGCCAAGGTTATGGGCTAATCAATTCTGTCAGTTAAACAAGGACCATTTTGAGAACATATTTGATGAAAGAAATGAAATAGAGTAACTGTGGTTATGAGCTTCAACTTAGAATAGAACAAATTCGGGGCAATGGTACCTACTGAAAAACACCATTTCCTAACTGGTTGTGGACAAGCAATTTAACCTACACAGCCTTAGTTTTCTCATTTGTAAAATAAGAATAAGGGGTATCTACTTCCTAATGAAAGTTAAATGAGTATATTAAGTACCTAGAACAAAATAAAACTCTCTTTTATTAGTAAATCGAGCCTCTTTTTAATACTGAAAAAATATTTTACTATTTTATATTCATATTTCCAATTTTCTGATTATGGCCAATTTGGAACCATAATAAACAAACAAATAAATAAATGTATATAAATATATATGATGTTTGCATATATTATTTGGATGCTCTTATCAAATTTGTGAGTCTGATTATGAGGGAAGCAGCAATAGAAAACAAGCATCATGATTTAGAAGACTTTTTAATAATCCAGTTGAGATTATGGTGAAGTAGAATATGGATGACAGGTAGTCATTTTGGATATGTTTTAAAACAGTGCCGACAGATTTTCTGGTGGATTTTGTGTCAGGTAATAGAGAAAGAGAAAAGCCATAGTTGACTACACAATTTTTAGCCTGAGCAATTGGGAAATTGAAATTTGCACTTAATGTACCTTATGCAGGTTTGTGTAAAAGATCCTGAACTCAGTTTGAGACATCGTAGTTTGAAGATACCCTAACTTTAATTTTTGGGTAAGCTATTAGATACTACAGTTTGGGTTTCTTTAAGATTATCTAACTAGATGAATAAATTTGAGAGTCATGTTATATAAATGAAGAATTTTACCAATTTTTTTGAGAGTTAATGTCAAATAGATGGTATGTTTTTTTTTTTTAAAAAGAGATAAAAGAATTTGGCATAGATAGTGAATGAGAAAATATCCAAGAATAGATCTCTCGAGTGTTTGAAAGTTTAGCTATCAGGGTGTTAATAAGGGCCCAGCAATGCCACTGATGAGAAGAGATTAAACAGATAATAAGAAAACCAAATAGTATGTAGTCCCATAAACCTAAATAAATCATTTTAAAGGGCATTGAAGATCATCACCGTTATGATGTACACTTGAAACTATTATAAAATAATACTGAATTCCAACTGTAATGGGAAAAAAAGAGCATCAAGGGTCAATTATTTCAATTTTATTGATCAAGTAATGTGATAACCAAAAACTGTGGTGACAATGTAAAAATCAATAGTGATCTTGGTGAGTGTAATTCCCATTTAATGGTGTGGCTAAGCATCATTTGGAATTCTAAATATTAATGAGAGGCATTGTGTGATTTATATCAACAAAGATTGATTGATCATTTATAATTATCAGCAACCTGAATATAAAAATGATTAACAAAATAAAATACCTAATTATGTCAAAGAAAAAATTCATAAATTAATATAATTACAAACATAGAATCATAAGTGTTACCAGAGAAGAAATTATGAACTATGATATAAAAAAATCTATAATTACCATTTACACCTAGATTAGTAGATGGGATGAAGGTAAGTGGAGGTGATACAGGGAAAATTATCAAAGATAAAAGTGATGTTGGAGTTTTCAGTCAAAATGGCAGAGTAGGCAAACACTATGTTGGCCTCCTCTCACAACCACATCAAAATTACAACTGACTACAGAACAACCATAACTGGGAGTTATCTAAAGTCTAGCTTAACAGAATTCCTGTAACTGGGGACACACAGAAGAGGCCATCTTGAGATTGATAGGGGCTAGGAGGGGTAGAAATGTGGAATTGGCTAACTCCATGCCTGGGTGTTGTGGTTTAAAATTGAGAGGGATATCTTGGCTATAGAGGTCTCCTGAAATAGCAAGGAGTTTCAGCCCTTCAGGGAGATCCCTAGCCAGGGTTCCACTGCCAAGAAGAGAAGTCCCCACAACTTCTGCTTGTGAAAACAAGCAGGAATTGAGGCTTTAAGATGAAGGGGCATGGAGTCCCAAACATCTACCTTAAAGAGCCCACTGATGAACTCACTCACTCAGAATTCTGGTTCTGAGGCAGCACCTCAAAAGGTGCCATGGGCATTTGGGGAGAAACTAAGTTGTCTAGCTTCAGAGCAAAGGCTGGAGAGGCAGCATTCTCCCATACAAAAGTGTAGAGCCCTCCCCCCACACAGCATGCAGACACTGGTGGTCACCATATCTAAGTCTTTATAAACTAGGACAATACTAATTGTCCTTCCATGATTATTTCCTGAGACCCCACTCACCCAACTTTCGGGCCAACCAAGCCATTTCCAATGAATTTTCCATACAAATGGCCTATCTTGGCTAATGCTGTGGACTTTCTTGACAACTCTCAAAGGTTCACAAGACCCAAACAAGCAACATCTGGCCCTGTACCTCTTGCTAAGCAGCCCCAAGCCAGCACTAGTAGCAACTCTCCTCTATTCACAACTTAACCTTTCAAGGCACCTTAAAACTCAGTTCAGGTGGTGTCCATCTGAGTTTCTTGGTGATTTTTGCCAGGTGGCCTTGGATAGGGCACAGTATGCAACTGAACTTGGCCTCTAGTAAGGTCCCTTCCAGTTGGGCCCAGAGTCAGCCTACCTAATTGCCAGCTTCAATCCAAGCTGGATCACCATTCAGGGCTGTATCTAAGGACAGTACATCCAAAGGGCAGCCTGAGCAGGCACCAGAGTCTTGCTAATGTGAATCTTGCTCTGTAGGGTCAGTCTCTGCACAACAACTCTGCCACTGTAGTCACAGCTAGTCTTCACAACCAATCAGCTTAAGGGTTACCCATTAATGAGTAAACAGTATGAAGGCTCAATGACAACAGGAGAGCACACACAACCAACACAAGAGACATACTGGAGCATCCGGCTCAAGGGACCAGAGGGACTGCACCACTGGGCCCCATAGGACACCTAATACATAAGGCCATTATACCAAGATAAAAAGACATAGCAGCCCTACTTAACATGTAGAAACAAACACAGGGAGGCAGGAAAAAAAGTGATACAAAGAAACATGTCTTAATCAAATAACACAGCAAAGCTCCAGAAAAAGAACTCAACAAAATGGAGACAAGCAACATAGCAGAAACAGAGTTCAAAATACCGGTTGTAAGGGTGCTCAATGAACTTAAGGGAAGAGTAGAGGAACTCAGTGAGAACTTTAACAAAGAGCTAGAAAACGTAAATATGGAGACAGAAAACATAAAAACCAGTCAGAAATGAAGAATAAAATAATGAAAATGAGTAATTTAGGAGGAATTAACAGTAGATTAGATGAAATAGAAGATAGAATCAGCAGTTTATAAGATAAGGTAGTGAAAAACACCCAATGAGAACAACAAGAGCAAAAAGACTGTCAGCTGATTTGTCAAGATTTGCAGCCAGAAGAGATTAGTATGAAACATTCAAAGTAATGAAAAGCAAAGACCTACAACCAAGATTACTCTACCCAGCAAAGCTACCATTTAGAACCAAAGGACAGATAAAGAGTTTTCCAGACAAGGAAAACCTAAAGGAGTTCATCAATCCAGTATTACCGGAAAGAATAGAGAAACATTTTTAAGAAGAAAAAGGTAAGATTAAAAATATAAATAATAAAATGGCAATAACTACAGATTGCTTGCTGAATCTTAACAGGTGGCCCAGGAGGGGCACAGGCTGAACCTAACTTGACCTGCAGCTGAACCCCTCTTAGGACTGTGCTGCTGGACACCTACAACACAAAGCCACACTAATAAGACTGGGAGGCTTAGGAACTTTGCTTAGTACTTAAAAACAGACACAGAAAGGCAGCCAAATGGGAAGACAAAGAAGTAGAAACCATCTGAAAGAACAGAACAGAGATCCAGGAATAATAGAATCAAACAATCTAACAGATTCAGAGTTCAAAACACTGGTTATTAAGATGCTCAATGATCTTAGGGGAAGAGTAGATGAACTCAATGAGAACTTTAACAAAGAGATAAAAACCATAAAAATTGAAATGGAAATTATAAAAGGGAACCAGTCAGAAATGATGAACACATTATCTGAGATGAAGAGAATATTAGAGGGAATCAACAGAGTAGGTAAAGAAGTGGATAGAACCACCAATATAGAGAATGGGGAAGGCAAGGACACTCAACGGGACCAACAAGAAAAAGGAAGCCAAGACTATAATAATAGTCAAAGAAACCTTTGGTACACAATTAAATGTATAAATATCTGTTTCATACGGGTACCTGAAGGAAAACAAGAAGTTCATGAGCTATTTGAAGATATAATGATGGAAAACTTTCCTAACCTTTTGAAGGAAATAGAATCCCCAAAACATGAACTCAATGAGGCCCACATCAAGACACATCATAATTAAAATGCCAAGGGTTAAATACAAAAGAGAGAATATTAAAAGCAGCAAGAGAAAAACAGTTAGTTACTTACAAGGAAGCACCCATAAGACTCGCAGTGGATTCCTCAAAAGAAACAATAAAGCCAAAAATAATGTCAGAGGACCTGAACAAATACTTCTCCCAAGAAGACATACAAATGACCAACTGACATATGAAAACATGCTCAACTTCACTAGCTCTTAGAAAAATGCAAATCAAAACCACAGTGAAATACCATCTCACACATGTTATAATGGTTAATAGGACAAGTAATTATAAGTGCTAAGAGGTTATGGGAATAAAGGAACCCTCATACACTGCTGGTGGGAAGGTAAATTTATATAGCCACTGTGGAAAACAGTATGGAGGTTCCTCAAAAAAATAAAAATAGGATAACCATATGACACAGCAATCCTTCTTCTATCCCCCAAATTTGAAAATATTTATTTACAAAGATATATGCACTCAATGTTCATAACAGCATCATTCACATCATGGCCAAGACATGAAAACAACCAAACTGTCCTTCAATAGATGATGGATAAAGGACATATGGTACATATATACAATGAAATATTACTCAGCCCTAAGAAAAGATTAAGTACTGTTATTTGCAACAACATGAATGGATCTTGAAATTATCATGCTAAGCAAAAATGTCATACAGAAAAAAATTGAGAACCATATGATTTTATAAAACCAAAGCAACAAACAAACAAGGCAATCAAAAACTCATAGACATAGCAGTTTATTGGTGACCAGGTGGAAAGTGGGGGGAGGGTGGGAAGATAGACACAGGTAAAGGGGGTTAAGTATATGGTGACAGAAGGAGATTTGAGTTTGGGTGGTTAACACAATGCAAAATACTATAATGTTATAATACTAAAATACTAAATGTTATAGAATTGTACACCTAAAACCTGTATTAACCTATGCCACCACAATAAATTTAATAAAGTTTAAAAATTTTAAAAACTTTTTTCAGGAATGATAAATCTTTAAAAGTAACAAAAGCTTAGGCAATAAATAGATCTTAGTCCTCATTGTCTTTATTTAAGTCTGGCAATTAACATGGTTAGTGTTTGCCATCAAGTCACTATTCTAGAGAGCCCCATATTAGATGTTATTTGGGTTCTAAATAGAGCAGGTTTGCAATTTTCTCAGCTGATAAATACATCAAGGATAAGATAGAGTATTACTGTGATGCTGTCTACAAATAACGTGTCTTAAAATTATTTTTGTGAAATGATAGCATAGTTGAGGAAAAGCAAACATTGGTTGACATCTTAATTTTTTTCCCATGGTAAATGAATGAATTGGTTGCAATCTGGTTGCTGATTGAGTATGAAAAAATGTTTTTTTGGTAGCTTATATAATTTCCTCCATTGCACCTTGTTCCTGTGGCCATGTCCTCTTTAGAAGCTGCACTCAACACTCGAGACTGTACATGTTATTCTGTTGCTTTAATGTTCTGCCAGGCCAGTGACTGTGTTATTGGTTACATGTACCAAGACACATACAAAGCCATTGGATGAGGGCTCTGTAAACCTGTTTTCTTTTCCTCTTGGGACAGAGTTAGATGATCATTCCCAGTTTCCCTTTCAGTAAGGCATGGCATGCGTTCTTACAAATGAGATATAGTGGGTGTGTCACTATTACCTCTCACACTGTGCTCCATCAATGCCCCACTAATATCAGCAGTCACATGTTGGGGATGGAGAGCCTCTGTCAGTCTGCATCACTGCAAAGAACAGGGCCATGCACACCACCTACTTCCTACACGTTGGACTTTTATGAACAAAATATAAAATTTTAATGTGTTAAGACACCAGAATTTGAGTGTAGTATCTGCTATAACAAAAAGCATTATTTTTACTAATACTCATTCTCTCTGGGGTCTTGAAGAAATACTGCCAATTTTTTCTCTGCAAAGCAAGACACAGTTTCTTTGTAATATTGTTAGATCCACAAGATCCTGCCAGTGTACAGTCCACTAATGCACTGCTCTGCTTATCTCTCCTCTGTCTCTTCCCCACCATCACCCTGAACTTTTTTCTATAAAAGGTGAAATAGAATGGGCAATTTATCTTTCCTCAAATCTTTTTTCTCAAAAATATATTGGTTACATCTATCCTTTACCTCAGGATTACTGGCATGTTTTGACCAATTTACATCTCCACAATGTTACAATATCAATGTGGGGAGGGGTGTGGGAGCAGTCTACACATCAAGAATGAGAATTCTCTTCACTTCATGTTCAGACTGAAGACTGTCATATGATGTCTTACTGCCTGGAACAGTAACAGAATTACACTGAAAGAAAATATCCAACCTCTTAAAGCCAAGTTCTAGTATATCTGGAAATGGCTAAGTCTATGACAGGTAATTATTCATTCAGTATATACATTTATACAGTGCAGACTATATGTCACACTCTTTTTTAGGTACTGGCAATACAGAAGTGAACAAAACAGAAAAAAGTCCTGGGCCTGGTGGGGCTTGCTTTGTGGTAGAGACACAGATAAACATAATACCTAAAACATCAATGCTATATTAGGTGGTAATAAATAGTAAGAAGAATGAAATTGTCGGAAAATAGAGATATAAAAGTATTGGAGAAGTATTAAAATTTTAGGTTTGATGGCCTGGACTTTTAAATGCAGATTAAAAGGAGGTGAGGGGAAGAGCATTCTAGATTAAGGGCACAAGGCAGAAAGAAGTGAGATAGTTTTATACACTTAGTGCATCCTGTGTTCATTTGGCAGGAGTGAGGGAAAGTGTGAAAAATAGGAGATGAGTTCAGAGGATTCAAGCTCTAGGTAGGGTGTCAACAAACTTTTCTAATTCTAATGTAAGTGGAGATCAGAATACAATTTTATTGAACAAAAAATATGAAAAGAGTAAAAGATAATTTATTATTTAATGGTTGCTAAAGTAATGAATATGGTTTTTACTCAATCAAAACAAACAAAAAACACCTTAACCTGGAGAAAACAGTTTTCCTGGAAAAAAAAAAAATGAATGCCCTTGTCTCCTGTTTTGTTTTCCTCTCAGACCATATTGATATTCAGTTATAAACTGGAATAAGCAGTCACAGCTTTCTCTGTCTCTATGATGATCAAAAAAAAAAAAAAAAAAGACAGGAGTACTCATCTTGCTTGTGAGTGAATTAGAAAATGAGTATCTACACTTTCATTTATATGCTACCAAAGCCATTTTCTCCTAACATTAATATAAAAACAACTCTTTGCTGAGCTCAATATCTTTGTTTAAAACACAATAAGGTGTCTGGGAGTTCAACAACCTATTCCTAAAACAACTTTTTTTCTAAACAGAAATATTGTATACTTGAATAAAAATCAAGCCAGGGTTTTATTTTTCACATGGAACAGACTTTAGATCTTTAAGACAGGGATATTTCTTAAACTATTTTAATATGAGGTTTCTCCCCAGGACCTTCCTCAGAGACCCCAGTACCTCCTTGTTCCTCAGGCTATAGATGAGGGGGTTCAGCATGGGGGTAAGGACAGTGTAGGACACAGAGAGATCTTGATCCAGTGCTGGAGTGTGGGAGGAGCCAGGAGTCATGTACACCACAATGCCTGACCCCAAGTAGAGACTCACCACAGTCAGGTAAGAAGAACAGTAGCCAGGGCTTTGTTCCTTCCCTTGGGTGAGTTCATTCTGAGCACAGTGAGGAAGATCCGAATGTAGGACGCCATTATGAGACTAAAAGAGATGAGGATGGATATGACACTTACCATGAACTCCACCTTCTCATACTCTGAGGTGTCCTCACGGGAGAGCTTCAGGATGGCAGGCATCTCACAAAAAAAAGTGATTTATTTCCCTCTGACTACATACAGGGAAATCCATGGTGTAAATAGTTTGGATGAGTGAATTTACAGCATCCCCAGTCCACGGTGCCACTGCCATTAACCAGCAAACCTTTGGATTCATGACGACTGTATAGTGCAGGGGGGTCACAAACAACCACAACTCGATCATAGGACATAAGGGTCAGGAGGAGACACTCGGCACCACCTAGGGTCAGGCAGAAGAACATCTGGACGCCACAGCCAATGAGAGAGATGGTGTTCTTTCCTGAGGCATGGTTGAAGACCATATTAGGGACGAACTGGAGATGTAGAATAAGTCAATGAGAGAGAGCTGACTGAGCAAGAAGTACATTGGGGTATGCAGGTGGGCATCCACATAGATCCGGAGAAGGAGGATGGCGTTCCCTATGAGGGCAACAAGGTAGGCCAGGAGGATGGGGTAGACCAGGAGGCTGGTATATTGGAGCTCAGAGAAGAGGCCCAAGAGAATGAAGTCTGTAGTAGATGTGTCATTTCGTTTGGCCATATCTCAGCCTTGTCTGTTGCAGCTGTTGTGTGAAAGAATAAAAATAGGGCACCTGTTAAATCTTATGCCCAATTATGAGCCTTTTATTTTAGAATTGTCTCTTTCCTATTCATCTTTTTTCCTACATCTTAGCAGACCCACACGGTTTTTAAAACATCTTGAGCTTTCAAATCAGGGAAATTGTGGAGAAGAGGGGGAAGTGGCACCCTTGGGAAGGGCATAGAACCTCTCTTCAATCTGAATGTTCATCTGTTTCCCTTATTATATTGTTTTATAATAAACTGCTAATTCAGTTTTTAAAATCTTACAATTTTTAAGTCTTACACTTGTTTGATAAATAAATGTTGATCATTTTACTCCACTACTTAAAAATTGCTTCATATCTACATAATTACAATTCTCACCCATGAATTTAAAGCTTATCATTTGAAATTTTCTGAAACAACATGTCTCCATAATTCTTGGTCTCTGTGTAGTTACTGACTTGTCAGTGAAACCATTTCCCCAAAGTGTCTCCTGTAGACCCTCTTTTCCTGTCTATATTTTCTCTTTGTCTCTTTAATAGCTCCTGTAGGAGTAATCACATATTTTGCATGGAAAATGAAAATATGTGTTTCTGTGTTCTAAATCATTAGAAGTTTCAAAAACAGTAACATCATGGTGTTAAAACAATCATGGGGCACTCTAAATATGGATGCTGTATGAAAGCATTAATGAAATTGGTCCTGAATCCATCGGTTCAATCTTTCACAACAATATGTTGATCTGTCTGGCCTCTTTTGAGCTCATTTCTGTATTTCCAACAACTTTTTTTTCACTTATAGTTGACATGCAATATCTTATTGGTTTCATGTGTACATCATACTGATCAGACTTTTATATAACATATCAATGTGATTCCCCCAATAAGTTTAGTACCCCCCAACACTATACATAGTTATTACAATAGTATTGACTATATGCTAAGTAAAAAAAGTCAAAGACAAAAATACCACATTATTTCATTTACATGTGGAATCTAAAAATAATAAATAACCAAACAAAACAATAAACTCATAGATACAGAGAATAAACTAATGGTTGCCAAATGGGAGGGGTTTGGGAGTAAGGTTAAAAAAGTGAAGAAATTAAAAAGTATTAATGTGTAGTTACAAAATAGTCACACACATGTAAAGTTCAATGAAATCTTAAATACCTTCACCAAATATCCTGCCAACACTTCTAATTTATCATGCCAAAACTCAGTGCACATCTCTTACCATTTTGTTATTTCTACCATCACCACTTCATTACCACAAACATACTCTTGAGACCACCTTTGATTTTGTTTCATTCTATATTTAATTAATTATTTGGCCCAACCATATTAAACTATCAATATCCTTCAGACATGTCCCTCCTTTCCAAAGCTATTATTACTCTCAATTCAAAGACTTCAATGCCTCTTCTCCTGACTGTCAGTCTCCTTATTCTTCAAACCACAATCATTTTAAAACATATCTATAATCAAATTGCTCTCTAGGGAATATTTTTAAATGTCCTCCATAAACTACTGAACAACAACAAGTTTGTTATTAATTTACCTGGCTGATCTTTTTCATTACAATAACTTTTTTTCTTATAACAACTTGAACTACAGTCTTCTGAGAGGTATCCATTCTTTTCCTTTTTCAGACATTTAGTGATGCAGTTTTCCTTTTATTTAAACCAACCTTCCTTGAACACAACCTTTACCAAATCCTACCCATCACTTAATTTCCTGATCTCACCAGCATATTTCTGAAGACTTCTAAAAAGTTTTCCGATTTCCTGCCAAATAAAAAACCAATAGACTGTTGAATAAAGAAGAGGTAGTACATATATGCAATAGAATATTAGCTGTAAACAAGAATAAAATCTTGTCATCTGCCACAACAAAGATAAACCTAAAAGTTATGCTGAGTTGAGTAAATCAGACAAAAAGAAATGCTATATGATATCACTTACATGTGTAATCTAAAGAACAAAATAAACAAACAAAACAGAAACAAACTCATAAATAGAGAAAACATTTTGAAGATTGCCAGATTGGATGGGAGATGAAAGCATGGATGAAAAATATGAAGGGGTTAAGAAGTACAAATTGGTAGTTACAAAATACTCATGGAGATGTAAATTATAGCACATGGAATACAGTCAATAATATTTTAATAATTTCATATGGTGTCAAATGGGTACTAGATTTATTGACATTATCATTTCATAAGTTATATAAATGTCTTATCATTACGTAGTCCACCTGAAACTAACATAACATTGTATGGCAACTATAATTGAAAAACAAAAAATATTTTTAAAATAATAAATTGATCTCTTCTTTCTCTAAATTTTGACAACACATATTACTTTGTCTTACCATTGGCACATAACAGATTTTACCTTCTTCTTTAAATATTTAATTTTCCTTGAACTGCAACACTTTTAGTCAAGAAGTAATTTTGAAATACATTTTTATAATGCTATTTTATAGTTCTCTCTCAGAATAATATAGCACATCATAAAATGGGTGAATGTATTAGAAATTGTCAGTATGTAGACACTTAAAGATTGCTATATCCCTACTATTGTTCACTTTGGTGAAGATGATTCATCAAAATGAAACAATTGTTTATTTTGACAAACTCAATTCTCCAAAGCTATGTCTACTTGCTATCAGAGGTTAACTCTAGGACTAAAATGATTTATAAAAAAGTAGCTGAAAGATCGTGCATTAACTGAGAATTGAGAGGAGAAGGAGAAGAAGTAGGACAGAGAAAAGGAGATAGAATAATAAGAAAAAAATGTTAGAAAGAGTAGAGAATAAAAAAATTGTCAACTGAAATACTTCCCAATTTTATTCTTGTATGATATTGTCAGTATATTACATAGATATTAATATTATTAAAGCTCTGTGTATGGGCCACTTTGGAGTTTTGAAATACTAGGGTTCCTCTCATCACTTGTCTGTACTTATTTATGTAAAGCAATCAACTGGTTAATTAATTTTTTGTTTTAACAAACTGTTCTTATGGTTTTTTGTCATAATAAAATAGGTTTGTATTTTTATTTTTTGATCAGAGTTGACATTTGATATTATTTTATATTACTCTTACATGTACAGCATAGTGGTTAGACATTTACAGAATTTACAGTCTAGTATCCACTTGGTATTACATATTGTTATTACAATATTATTGACTATATTCCTTATGCTTTACTTCACATCCCTGTGACTATTTTGTAATTGCCAATTTATACTTCTTAATACCTTCACCATTTTCACCCACTCCCCTAAGCTCCTCTCCACTCTGGCAATCATCAAAATATTCTCTGTATCTAAGAGTCTGTTTCTGTTTTGTTTGTTCATTTATTTTGTTCTTTGAATTATACATATAAGTGAGATCATATGGTATTTGTCTTTCTCTGTCTGACTCATCTCACTCAGTGTAATACCCTCTATGTTCATCCAAGTCATTGCAAATGGTACGATTTTATTTTTTATGGCCGAGTAATATTCCATTGCATATATGGACCACAATGTCTAAAAACCATTTGGAGGTTTCTCAAAAAAATTTCAAAGATAAGTACCTTATGATCCAGCATTTGCACTTCTAGGTATTTACCCAAAGGAAACCAAAACACTAATTAGAAAAGACATATTCACCCCAATATTCACTGCCCCATTGTATACAATAGCCAAGATATGGAAGTAACCTAAGTGCAATAATGTATAGTTTTAAAAAATGTTTACAATTTATTTTAACAAGGACATTATGTATTATTCATCCCTGTTTAAATTTAAGTTGATAATAATATCTTTTGATATATCATCTTTGTACCTATTGGCTCAGTCAACATCCCAATACAGTACTCATTTAATTAGAAGAATAGCATACAAGTCATGGTTGAAAGAAAACTCTAAAAGGTCCTATGTGTACCTTCAATAATAAAAGACTAGAAAAGATAAAAATGAGGAACATCAGGAAAACCAGTCCATAATTTTTCAACAAATATGTGTTGAGATCTACTCTTTTTTAAGAAATCGCATACCCAATTCACAAAAGAAAAAAAATGCAAAACCTATGTTTATGGTAAAAAAAAATTATTCAAAGGAAAACAAAACATATTTCTTTTACTATGTATGAGAGTGAACTAGTTTTAGAGAATAGGGGATTTTTTCAAATTTACAAAAATAATTAAGTTATAGCATCAGAACTCAAAATACAACAAAATTTTACTACCTTTCATGGTCTAAGTATACCTTTTCAGCAAGAAATCTCAACTTTCTCTGAAAGGTGAGGCTAGTGCTCAGCTAGATAAATACAGTCAAATCTTCAAATTTGCTAATAGTTATGACTTTATCAGTTCCATTCCAACTGGCAGTCTGGTTCCAAGCTTAACACTAAAACTGGTCTTAATCTTGGAATTTTGTATTTCCAAAAGCGGTAGATGTGATGTTAGTTTACAGATCTTTTTAGAACTAAAAAGTGTTATTGAAACCAATGGCCATTTATTACCAACAAATATAAAACCAAATAAGTTCCTGCCCTTGGATCACTGCTCTTCAATTGAGACTAGTTCCTGTTGGTCATTTGATATTATAAACAAATGAAAACATGAGGATGGGTACCTTCAAGACAGAGGAATAAGAGAATGACACTGCTGGTGAGTGGGGGAGGAGAACGTAGACTTTAAGCTTCAGCTTTTTCAGAATTCTCACTGCTACACTCACTCACACTTGCCAACCCTATCATCCTAATTCTGTAAGAAACTCTCTGACAGAAACTGAAGACCAGGAAATGCTACCCCTAGTATCAGTGGCCTTTGTGTTCTCTCTATAGAATCTTAGGCTAGTTGTCACCTTTCTGCTTCTGGAAGAAAACATATTTAGAATTGTACCCTGAACCTTATTAAGAGATAAATTCTTCTCCAAGTCATTTTAATCTCTGCTGGAGGAAAAGCAGAGTGGGATGATAAAGAGAGATTACTTCTTTCAATATTCCATCACTTAGAATGAGCCCCTAGATCCTGGTGCTCCACAGACTTATTGGGAACATAATATGGATGGGACATACAGCATTTCCAGGAATTATATTAGTTGTCTAGTCCAATATCCCACCAAATAAGATAATTTTTGCAGCAACAGACACAAAAGAGAAAATGACAAGGATTCATTTGAAAAATTTTAAGTAGCCTTTACTAAGAATGCCACAAATATTAATTCAAGAAATATGCACAATACTGGCATTATCTCCATCTGCAGAAATGACACTGAGGCACAATGAGGTTATGGAATTCCCCGTATGGCTTTCAGGGAACAGAGTCAGGTTTCCGGCCAGGACTGTGTATAGCTCTATAACCAGGCTCTCTACTTTTCAATTCTGTAGAGTTTAGGAATGCTTTTCTTCTAAAAACTTGCTTTCACGAGCGCACACAATAAGTAGGAACACCTACATGCTAAAGACAAGAGGGTGGGGAATTGAGGTGCTGAGAAGGTGGAGTGTGTTACAGGCTGGTTAGAAATAGTAGAAATCAACAGTGATGAACAGGGTTGGCAGGGCAAGGAGAGGAATGTGCAAATGAGCACAGCCCTAGAGTGAGACAAGAATAAAATATGAGAGGCTACAGAAATATTGATAAAGTGTCTCTAGAAATGGCTGAGGAAAGGGTGATTGGGATTGCCAATGTGAGGAATCACTAATTACTTAACATTTATGAAGATATTAACAACTTTTAAGCAGTGCTTTGTAATGTTTTGTCATACTCACCTCTTAGAATTTAAACTTTAGCAATGCATCTGTCTCCACTACTAGCCCATGAGTTTTTTGAGTGCTGCAACCATGTCACCTTTATCTTGATAACCCCCACATTTAGTATTATTCCTGGAACACTGAAGGTGCTAAAAATGACTGAAAAAAATAAACTATGACTCTATAAAAAAAATACTATCTCTACTTTTCAGACAGGGAAACCAGCATTAAAATGTTCAGAAAATTGCCTGAGTTTTCACAAGTATGTGACATATCCTAGTCCCCTAGTCTATTGTCAGTCATGATTCAATGTTTCTTTTTTATTTATAAAAACAGTGAACAGGTAATGGAAAGGCCAGAAATTTGGTTCAAAGTTTACTTTTACTTTTAAGGTGACCTCACACTACTCACTGCCATTGTGCTATAAAATAAGGCACAGAAATAAGATGGGCTAGGTGAACTCCATAGTCTTCTAGAGCTTTACTTCCAAAGGTGCTCCAACAGAAAGTGTCAATTATTTTCTTGGAGGGGTAAGGTATAGCTACTTAGAGACACGGCTAGAAATAAAGTCCATGGGAATTTATTGCTGTTGCACCATTCACACATTCTCACCTCTGTCTTCAAGGTGCTATTCCATCACTTAAAATTTTTTATATCAAAGAATGCTTCCTATGGTTAGAAAATTCCAAGAAAACACAACCACTCTTAGGCAATTTTTCAGATAAGTTGATAACTTCTTATGCCTATTCAAGGCCAGCCTATCTGATTTTCTTGTAAATGATGGTTTCCAAAAATCTTTTCAATAAATGATGGTTATTCTCACAAGGAGACACTGGCAACTCTCTCTAAGAAATGAAAGTGCACATATCTATGTGACATTGACAAATTAACCTAGCTTCACTTCCACTGTTCAGCATGCAAAGCCCTGAGGCCAGTGTGTAACTCCAATAAAATTTGCAAATTTAATGTGAGCTGGGGTTGGGGGACCAAAGATAACACTCCCTAAAGGAAAACATCTCATGTTAGTGACAGCAGAGCTGCAGAGCCTCATTTCAAATACCCTGTGGGAAGTTTGTCTTTTACTTAATTAACAGAATCTTTCACTCGCCTGAACTGTCAGAATTTTTTCAAAGGTGTCTCCAATGGAGAACAGCCACTTCTTCCCACAGGACCCTGGAAGATGCTTACTATCTCACTTTCTTGGGACTACAAGCCAGTTATCTCTCATATTCTCTAGGGTCTTGTTACTTGCTAATGAGTAAGAGACCAATGGATTCCATTAATACACTGTGAAATTCGCTGTGTGAACACAATGCTTTCCTTCCCATTTAAATTATAAGTCTGTACAATAAAAACAAACAATTCAACTATATAGTAATAAAATGAATCATCACTAAGAAGTTTTCTCAAGACAAAATATTTTAGGAGTGCAGTGATTCAAACTTAATTCTCCAGACATAATATGGCATATGCTTCCAAAACCTACTGAAATCTGAATTTGTAGACTCTTAGGTCTTGATCTCAATTGATTCAAATCTGAACTGATAGGCTTTCCCTTCTAACTCGCTCCTCTTTCTCCATTTGTGATTTATTCTTTGAGACAGAAAGCATTATTATAACAATTTAAACCAAGAAACTGCTTTATCAGACTTGAAACTTTTAAATTTATTTTTATACCTCTTCTGAGATATAATTAATATGCAGCTAAATGAAAGTATTTATAAAGTGTACAACTTGATAACTTTGACATAATTCTACCCTGTAAAACTGTTATAGCAATCAAAGAAGTTAACATACACACCACTCCCGAAGTTTTCACCTGCCCTTACACTTTTACGCCTCTTGCTCCTTCCTGGCTGCCTTCTTTAACAAATGATAACTTGTATTCTGTTATTAGACTCACTTCCATTTTGTAAAATTTTAAATACATGGAATTATAATGTATGTACTCTTTTTTTGTTTGATTTCATTGACTGAGAATAATTATTTTAAGATTTATTCCTGTTGTTGTATGTATTAATAGTTCATTTTTTTTAACACTGAGTTGGATTCCGTGGCATCAATACACCACAATGTGCTTATCCATTTCACTCTGGATGAACATATAAGTTGTTTCCAGTTGGGGCTATTACACCTAAAACTGTTAAATTAACTATTTGAGAAATTGATGGTTTTCCCCAATAAAATTATCAGTCAGTATAATTAGAATATATTTAGTATAACCATGTGATTTTGTTTCTCTTAGGCAAAGATTTAGGATTGGAATGACTGGGACACATGTATCTTTTATAGAGCAGTTTTTGATTTTGAAACTCCAATTTATCAGTTTGTTATTTCATAAATCAACTTGTAATGTTATAACTAAGAAATCCTGAGTGACATCAGAAGCATGGTGGTGTGCAGGGTTCCCTTGATTTTTCCTCTAGGAATTACAACAAATTAAAAAGCTATGATCTAATGTCCCGGGACGATCAACCGAGGCCCTAGAAACCAAGAAAAGAAGGGGGACAAGAGACGCAAAGAATGGAGACAAGACAGGCTTTCTGATCAAGTCTCGTTTATTGGGGGCTCAAGCAGTTACTTATATAGGGTCGGACGTGGGGGAAGGGTTTTTTTTCTGCGAATGCAGGGTTGCCATGGTGACCCAGCTGTAAGTTGACTCTTCTCCTTATCTTGCCAGATAGCAGCTGTAAAGACTCTTCTCTTTATCTATACTTTCTGGGGCGGCAGCTGTAAAGGCTCTTCTCCTTACCTATACTTTCCTGACAGCAGCTATAAAGATTCTTCTCCTTACCTATACTTTCCTGACAGCAGCTGTAAAGATTCTTGCCAGAAAGCAGCTTCAAAGGTTAGAGGTACAAAGGTTAGAACCAGGGCCTGGGCTGAGCTCTGGGAAACAACTTGCATCTTTGCTCTCATGCCATTTGTTATTCTTCTGTCCATAAGCCTTTTCTTACGAATGGCTCCCCACAATCCAACAAAAATACCCAGCCTAACACACAAATAAATCTAAGAGAGCTGTGCATCAGAGCATCTGAAAGAGGGTGAATCAAGTGAGCAAGGGAGGAAGAGAGGGAGAGGAATGAAGATTAGTGCTGCAAACAAAGCCAGGGGCTCCCTGTGAAACACAAAAAGATTGGAGAAATTAAGAGACAGAGTGAACTCTCTGTAGCCCTGTCATTCTTGCCTGAATGATCAGCATTTCCTATAGCAGAACCCAGTGGTCAGGGCAGAGACCAGGACACAGAGAGAATGCAGAGGTGTGACAGCTATGCTCTAGCAACTGCTATTGCCAGGTAGAAAGCTGAGTCATGAAGCCTGGCCACCTCTCCCATCATCCCAGACATGCCTTCCACATCCATGCCCTCCATAAGAGAATCTGAGCAACCATAACTAAAACATACACTGCAGCCAGTACCAATGATGAGCAGAGATACTTACTGGAAAACAAAAGAAGAACCTCTTCTTATCAATCTGCTAAAAAGGGTCACTCTTAATAATAATAAAAATACATTTTAAGGAGAGTAAATTTTCACAAATGCTTAAACAAACTAATATATCAAATATCCTGAACAGGGAAATCTTTGGAAACATGGCAGAGTGAGAGACATCCCCAAATTTCTCTCCTTGAACAAAATAAGCTGAACATCTAAAACTCAACAAAAAACACCCAAACTGCATACCAGCACATCTGAGTGTGGGATCTGTGCATAAGAGCTACCACAGGTCAGAACCTCAGATGTCAGGGGGTGGACTGGAAGAAATAAAGAAGCTTTCTCTCACATCCACCAGTGCTACCTTTAGAAGGGGGAGGGAGAAGGAACGGTGAATTCCCTGAACAGGTGTACCTGGAAAAGCTGTGAGCTCCACACTGCTGGCGGCAGGGCCCTATCATCGGGACAGAAGGCAAAGAAGCTGGACAGCAAAAAAAAAAAAAAAAACAAGTTGATTTTTACCGGCTACAGTTGCAAAACTGAGGCCAAGCTGCAGACACCAACCCCCAACCCTGAGGGCTCCTACCCCCATACCCTCTGAGACAGAACACTGTGGAGCTCCAAGGAAATCTGAGCAAACACTACTGAAACTGTTGCTAACACTGACAGGGACAGAAAGTGAGGGTAGCAAGCATGATTAAATATCTACAAGAAAATAAAAAAGCATTTTTAAGACTATATAAAGCAAGGATCCAAGAGGCTTAGGCACCACATACTGGGAGCCAAAAGAAAAGTACATTCTTTGCAGCAGGCTAAAGAGAGACCTTTATATACTAAATCCTCTTTTTGGAAAAACAGCAGAATACACTTCTATTAATGTCCAGGCAGAGAAACACCATGAATAACCAAGGTGACAAGGCATCTCAGAAAGAAAGAGAAAAATCTCCAGAAAATAAGCTAACAGACATAGAAATATACAACTTTAATGACAGAGAATTCAGGATGGTACTTCTGAAAAAACTCAGTGACTCCCAAAATTAGTCATATTAACAATTTCAGGAATTGTAAAAACACCTAGATGAGCAGAGCAAAAAGAATTAAATAGAACTTCTGGAGATGAAAAACACACGGCAAGAATTGAAAAATGAAATAGCAAGCTTGGGAAATAGAGTCAACCAAATGCAGAATAGGATCAGTCATATCAAAGACAGAAATCTAGAAATAAATCAAAGAAAGAAGAGAGAAACTGAAGTATAAAAAATAATGAAAAATAAATTCAAAAAATAGCTGATACCATCCGGAGAGGAAACATAAGAATAATGGGTATTACCAAAGGTGAGGGAAAAGAGCAGGAACCAGAAAACATTTTCAGACAAATAGTGAACAAGAATTTTCCAAATTTAAGAAAAGAGCTGGAGCTTGGAATTCAAGAAGTCCACAGAACACCCAATTATTTCAACCCACAAAGGCCTTCTCAAGACTCATTGTATGAAAATGATTGGAAACCAGTGAAAAAGACAGTATTCTCAGGGCAACAAGGGAGAAGAAAATGGTAACTTGTAAAGGAAAACTCATTAGATTATCCTCAAACTTCTCAGCTCAAACCTTACAAGCCAGAAAGAAATGGAATTAAATGTTTAAACTACCAAATGAAAGGAACTAGGAGCCTAAAATAATGGATGCACCTAAGCTCTCCTTTTTATATGAAGGAGAAATTTAGACCTTTCTAGACATACAAAAATTGAGGGAATTCTCCACTACAAGGCCTACACCACAGGAAATACTGAAAGGGGTCAATTCACCTAAAACAAAAAGACAACAAAAAAAATAAGTCATTAGGAGTAAAGTGATTACCAGGCATATAGAATCAGAGGAGGGCAACACTTACGAAGAACAGAACATTAAGATTAAATAATAAGAAGAGAATTGATAGAACAAGATAGTAATGAACATTTAGTGTACACAGGGAAACCTGAGATAACAATAACTAAAAAGAAAAGGATGAAAAGATTTAAATTCACAAAGGAAAATGAAGATAAGTCATGCACAGAAGAAAATGTAGAACTGTGTGTATGTGTGTGCGTATGTGTATGTATGTGTGTGTGTGTGTATACATACATACACTATCCTTTACATATTCATAATGATAATGACACAGAGAAGATTCAGAACTTAAGTATATGACATAAAACAAGAAGAAACAAAGGTAAAACCTACAAAAGCAAACCAAAATAAAGAAAACAGAAACACAAGGATGAGGAAGCAATGGAAACACTGAGATAGCAGAAAGCAAATGATAAAATTGCTATAAGAAGACCACATATTTCAATAATCACCCTAAATTTAAATGGACTGAACTCACCAAAAAAAGGCATAGAGTTAGAAAATAAATTTAAAAGCAAAACCCAACCACATGCTGCCTCCAGGAGACACAATTTAGTTCCAAAGACAAATATAGTTTCAAAGTGAAAGGGTAAAAAATGATATTTCAAGCAAATGCCATTCAGAGAAATGAAAGCCATTATTTCTACTACAGGAGTAGTGGTACTAATATTAGAAGAAGTAGACTTCAAAAGAAAAAAGGTAAAGAAAGATACTGAGGGACACTTCATAATGATAAAGGGAATCATGCACCAAGAAGACATAACACTTATTAATATCTTGTTCCCAATTAGAAAGTTCAGAAATATATAAAGCAATTACTAACAGAACTAAAGGGAGAAACAGACCCAAACACTATGGTAGTGGGGGAACTAAACACCCCACTGTCAGATATGGAAAGATCATCCAAACAGAAAACCAATAAGAACATAACATCCTTAAATGACACATTAGACCAACTGGACATAATTGACATTTACAGAGCCTTCCATCCAAAAACAACTGCTTATACATACTTCTCTAGTGCACATAAAACATTCTCAAGAATCGACCACATACTGGGACACAGAGATAGCCCTAACAAATATATGAGGCGTGAAATCATACCAACCATATTCCCTGATCATAATCCTTTGAAACTAGAGATCAACTGCAAAAAGAAAGCAGGATGGACTACAAAAACATGGAGATTAAACAAAATGTGTCTAAAGACTATCTGGGTCAGGGAAGAAATAAAAAGAAAGATAAAGAGATACATAGATACAAATGATGATGATAGTACAACACATCAAAACTTTTGGAACACAGCGAAGCAGTAATAAAAGGAAAGTTCATATAATTACAGGCTTATCTCCAAAAACAAGAACAAACCTAAATAAACAACTTAACCTCTCATCTTAAAAAAAAAATAACTAGAAAAGGAAGACAAATGAAGCCTAAAGTCAGCAGAAAGAAAAACATCCAAATTAGAGCAGAAAAAAATGAAATTTAAAACAAACAAAGAAACAAACAAACAAACAATAGAAAAAATGCAAAGGAGAGCAGGGTTTTTTTTAGAAGGTCAATACAGTTATCGAACCCCTGGCTAGACTCACTAAAGAAAAAAGAGAAAGGACACAAATAAACAAAAGCAGGGATGAAAAAGGAAAAAATACAACTGACATCACAGAAATACAAAGGATCATAAAAGAATACTATGAAAGAAGTGTAAAACATGAAATTTAATAACCTAGAAGATATGAACCAGTGCATAATATTTAGATCTGGAAAATCTAAATAGACTCATCAATAGTATGGAAATTGAAACAATCATCAAAAACCTACCAAAAAGTAAAAGTCCAGGACCAGATGGCTTCACCAGTTAATTCTGCCAAGCAATCAAAGAAGATTTAATACCTATTGTCCTCAAATTCTTCCAAAAAAATCAAAGAGAAGGCAGTATTTTTCAATTGATTTTATGAGACCAATGTTACTCTGATACCAAAACCTGGTAAAGATAATACACACCAAAAAGAAAATTACAGATCAATATCTCTTATGAACACACATGCAAAAATCCTAAATAAAATACTAGCAAACGAAATATAGGAACATATTAAAAAGATCATACATCACAATCAACTGGGCTTCATCCCAGAAGCACAGGGATGGTTCAACATATGCAAATAAATTAACGTGATACACCACATAAACAAATTAAAAATTAAGAATTATATGATTATATCAATAAATGCACAAAAAAGCCTTTGACAAGATACAGCATCCATTTGTGATCAAAACAATTAACAAAATCAGTACAGAAGGAAAGTACCTTAACATAATAAAAGCTTATATGACAAACCATCAGCCAACATTATACTTAATGATGAACAACTAAAACCCTTCCCTCTAAGATCAGGAACAAGGCGAGGCTGTCCACTATCTCCACTGTTATTCAATATAAAATTGGAGGTCCTAGTGAGTACAATAAGACAAGAGAAAGATATAAAAGGTATCCAAATAGGAAACAAAGAAGTCAAACTGTCACTGTTTGTGGCAGATATGGTTCTCTATATAGAAAATCCTAAAGACTCCACAAGAACACTACTAAAAAAATAAGCAAATACAGTAGTTTCTGAATACCAAATCACTGTTCAAAAATCTATAGCATTCATGTACTCTAATAATGAAGTGTCAGAATAAGAAGTGAAAAAATAATTACTTTTGCAATTGCAGCAAAAAGAATAAAATACCTAGGAATAAATCTAACAAAACATGTGAAGGACCTATAAAATGAAAACTACAAGACCCTATTAAAATAAATCAAGGAAGATACAAAGAAATGAAAAGATATTCCATGTTCTTGGATTGGAGGAATCAACATAGTTAAAATGACCATATTACCTAAAGCATTCTACCGCTTTAATGCAATCCCCATTCAAATCTCATTGGGATTTTTAAAAGAAATAGAACAAAAAACATCAGATTTGTATGGAAGTATCAAAGACCTAGAACTGCCAAAGTCATCCTGAGAAAAAAAAGAACAAGCCTGGAGGCATCGCTCTGCCCAATTTCAAATTATATTGCAAAGCAAGAATATTCAAAGTGGCATGGTATTGGCAGAAAAGCAGACACCCAGACCAGTGGAATAAATTGAGAGTCCAGAAGTAAATCCATGTTTAAATGGGCAAATAATTTTTGACAAAAAAGTCAAAAACATACCATGGGAAAAGGGAAGTCTTTTTAATAAAAGGTCCTGAGAAAACTGGAAAGCCATTTTTAAAAGAATTCAACTAGACTGTTATCTATCCTCACACACCAAAATTAACTCAAAATGGATTAAGGACCTGGATATAATACTTGAAACAATAAAGTGGATAGAAGAAAACATAGGAACTAATCTCAGGAACCTTGGACTTAAGGAGGAGTTTATGAATTTGACCTCAAACACAAGGGTTACGAGTAAAAGCAAAAATAAATGAGTAGGACTACATCTAACTTGAAAGCTCTGCACAGCAAAAGTAACCATCAGCAAGATAGACAATCACCTGAATGTGAAAATATATTTGCAAGCAACACATACGATAAGGGCCTAATATCCAAAATATACAAAGAAATCATACAACTCAATAACAACAGAAAAACAAACGACCCAATTAAAAAATGGACAGAGTACGTGAACAGACACTTCTCCCAAGAAGGCATACAAATGGCCAACAAAGAAAAGGTGCTCATCACCACTAGCTGTTATAGAAATGCAAATAAAAACTACAATGAAGTACTATCTCACACCTTCTAGAATAGCTGATATCAACCAGACAAGTAATAGCAAATGTTGAAGAGGATACTGAGAAAAAGGAACCCTCACTGCTAGTGGGACTGAGAATTGGTGTAGCCACTATGGAAAACACTACGGAGTTTCCTCAAAAAACTAAGAATTGATCTATCATATGATCCAGCAATCCCTTTACTAGTTATTTACCTCAAAGGCTAGAAAATTCACATCCGAAAAGATACTTGCACACCGATGTTCATAGTAGCATTATTCACGGTGGCCAGGACATTGAAGTAACCAAAGGTCCAAGATAGATGATTTGCTAAAGAAGCTATAATACATATATACAATGGAATATTACTCAGCCACAAGAAGAAATGAAATACTGCCATTTGCAACAACATAGATTGACTGCAAGATAATCATCCTAGGTGATATAATCCAGAAATACAGAAAATAATCTAAATGAAATGGAGGCAAGCAACCTACCAGAGACAGAGTTCAAAATAATGTTTATAGGAATGCTCAGTGAATTTAGGGCGAGAATGGATAAGTTAATAAGAACCTCAACAGAGTGATAGTAAGCATAAAAAAGGACAAAGAAACCATAAAAAAGAACCAGACAGAAATGAAGAATACAATAACTGAAATGAAGAATACACTAGAAGAATTCAACAGGAGATTGGATGAAGCAGAAGATCGAGTCAGTGAATTTGAAAGCAAGGTAGCAGAATATAGCTAATCAGAACAACAAAAAGAAAAAAGAATTTTTAAAAAATGAGGATAGCTTAAGAGACCTCTGAAACAACACAAAGCTTAACAATATTCACATCATAAGAGTATCTGAAGGATAAGAGAGAGAATGAGGGAATGAGAATCTATTTGAAGAAATAATGACAGAAAACTTTCCTAACCTGGCTAAGGAATTAGACATACAAGTTCAGGAAGCACGAAGAGTCTCAAACAAGAAGAATTCAAAGAGACTTACACCAAGAAACATCATACTTAAAATGCCACGGGTCAAAGACAAATAGAGAATCTTTAAAGCAGGAAGAGAAAGGCACTTAGTTACTGACAAAGGTACTTCCACAAGAAAGTCTGCTGATTTTTCAATGGACACTTTGCAGGCCAGAAGAGAATGGCAAGAAACATTCAAAGTTATGAAAAACTAGAATTCACAACCATAAATACTCTACCCAGCAAAGTTTTCAACTAAAATTGAAGAAGAGATCATGAGAATCCTAAACACACACACACACACACACACACACACACACACACACACACACACACACCTTAAGGAATTCATCATCAACAAGCCTGTATTATAAGAAATAGTAAAGGGACTTCTAAAAAAAAGAAAAGGGTAAAAATAAAAAAAATACAAATAATAAAATAACAGGAACTGTGTACCTATCAGTAATCACTTTAAGTGTAAATCAATTAGATGCTTCAGTCAAAAGACATAGGGTAGCCAAATGGATAAAAAACAAGACCCATGGTTATACTGTCTACAAGAGACCTACTTCAGATTAAATGTCACCCACAGACTGAACAGTAAAGGGATGAGAAATAATATCTCATGCAAATCAAAATAATAATTAAAAAAAGCCAAGGTAGCAATACTTATATAAGATAAAAAAAAATAAACAAAAGACAAAAAAGTGATTTAAATAAAAGAAACAATAAATCAAGAGTATCTAATCCTAGTAAATATATGCACACCCAACATAGGAGCACATGCATACCTACATAAATTATTGACTGACAGAAAAGGAGAGATCAACAGCAATACACTCATAGTAGGAGACAAGGAAACAATGAGCCTAAAAGACACAATATATCAGATGGATTTAGTAGATATTTTAGAGCATTTTACCCCAAAGCAGCAAAATACACATTCTTCTCAAGTGTACATGGAACATTTTCCAGGATAGACCACATGTTAGGACACAAAAAAATTCTCATTAAATACAAGATTGAAATCACATCAACCATCTTCTCTGACCACAATGGTATGAAACTAAAAATCAAATACAAAACAAAACAAAACAAAAACAAACCTGGAAAATACACAGACACATGGAGGCTAAGTAACATGCTACTAAACAATAAATAGGTTATCAATGAGATTAAGGAAAAAATCAGAAGAAACCTAGAGACAAATGAAAATGAAGATAAAAACACAATGACTCAAAATTTATGGGACACAGCAATAGTAGGCCCAAGAGGGAAATTCATAGCAATAAAGGCCTACCTCAAAAAAATAAGAAATAAACAAGCAAAGCTTACCCTTAAAAGAACTAGAAAATAAAAACAAAAAACAAAGCCCAAAGTGAGTAGAAGAAATGAAAAGATATACACACCCCTGTGTTCTTGGCAACACAATTTACAACAGCCAAGATATGGAAGCAACCTAAATGCCCATCAAGAGGCAGTTGGATAAAGAAGTTCTGGTTCATAGATATAATGGAATATTAGTCATTAAAAAATTAAATTCTACCATTTGGAACAACATGGATGGACCTAGAGGTTATTATGCAGAGTGAAATAAGTCAGACAAAGATAAATATCATGATTTCACTTATATGTGGAATCTAAGGAATTAAAAGAACAAACTAATTAAAAACAGACCCACAAATATAGAGGGCAATCTGGTGATGGCCAGAAGGGAGGGGTTTGAGGAGATGGGAGAAAGGGCTGAAGGATTAAAGAAATGCAAATTAGTAGTTGATAGATGGTCATGCGGATGGGGAGCACAGCATAGAGAATGCAGTTAGCATTAGTGTAATGGCTAGGTGGAGAGCCAGAGGAGAGAAAAAGAAATTAGAGGAATCTTTTTATAAACTATATAAATGTGTAACTAATGTACTGTATACTTGAAAAAATACAAAATTTAAAATTTTAAAAATTTTAAAAATTTATTTATACCGACTTTACATTTATATATGTAATTACTCTTACTAAGTTTCTTATTTTTTCATGTACCTTTATACACTTGTCTTGTGTTCCTCATTTCAGCTTGAAGGATTCCTCTTCATATTTTTTACAAGGCAGATCTGCTAGTGACATATTCTCTGTCTTAATTTCTACTTTATCTTTGAAGGATAGTTTTGCTTAATATAGTATTCTTGATAGTGTTTTTCTTTCAGCATGTGGAATATCCTACCCTATTGTTTTCTGGCTTCCAATGTTTATGATGTAAAAACAACTGTTGATCTTATGCAGAGTCTTCAATGCATGATGAATCACTTCTCTACTGCTTCTTTCAAAATGTTTTTTGTTTTTGTCTTTTAATAGTTTTATTATGTTATGTCTGTGTGTAGATTGCTTTGAGTTTATCCAAAACAGAATTTATTGAACTTCCTGAATGTGCTAATTAATATTTTCCCTCAAATTGGAAAGTGTTTGGCTAATATTTTCAGAAATATTCTTACTTCCTCTTTCTCCCTTCTCTTTTGTACATCCATTATACATATATCAATATGCTTGATACTGTCCCATAAACCTCTGTTTTATTACTCCTTTTCTTTTTTGTTCATCAGATTATATACTCCCATCACTATGGTGATGGTGGGCCCATCACTATGGTGATGGTGGGCCCATCACTATGTTTGCTTACTCTTATACCTCATAACTAATGTTAATTTCCTCAGTAAATTTCTCACTTCAGTTATTGTACATTTCTTGTCTAGAATGCTTCAGTGAGTTCATTTTCTATTTAATATTTTCTGTCTCTTTACTAATTTTTTATCTTTGGTCAGGTATTCTCACACTTTTATTTTTTTAGGCATGATTTTCTTTAGTGCTTTGAACTATTTTAAAATAGCTTACTTAAATTTTTTACCTGGGAAGTTCAACACGATAACTTCATCAGAGATAGTTGTGTAGACTGTTTTTGCTCATGTGAATGGCTTGTGCTTCCTTATTTCTTTGCATACACATGTTTTGTTTAAAACTCATCGCTTAAAATAATACAATGTGGCATTTTCAGACATCAGATATTTCCCTGTCCAGGGCATGTTGTGGGAGTTGTTTATTTTTAGTGACTTTCTTGGACTAATTTTATAAAGTCTCTATCTTATATGTGCCCACAAAGTTTAAAACCAGCTAATGTTTGTAAGGCTTTTCTTTAAGTGTCTATAACCAACAAGTTTCCCAGTCTTTGTTCTGGGCTTCAGTTTGCATCCCAGGCAGTAACTTTCACTTCCTTCTTTTTTTGAGCCTCAATGTTAGCCAGAGCGAGTGGTTGGTGCATTCTCAGGTCATTCCTGAGTAAGCACACAGCTCTGAGAATGTGACTAGGCCTGTGAATACAGTGGCCTCCAAGACTCCCAGGAATATGTCTGACCTTTTCAAAGTCCTCTATGGACATCTCATTCTCCATGGTTACTTTTAAAGCATTTGGTTAGCAAGTTTCCCCACAACTACTGTCTCTTGCCTTTGGCAGCTATGATGTTTAGCCTTTTATTGTTTTATTTTTCAAATGCCTATGGGGTCTGTTTGTACTAAATGAGTGCTAAATCAGATCCAGTGAAGACAGACTTGCTAGAGGGTCTTCTATGGAATCAACAAACAAATTAAATAATTATCATTCTCTGAAGATGGAGCTTGGAAACAGGTTTGATCTTTTCTTGCCCCTTCGGTGGCTTCCCAGCTGCTGTTTTCCACCATAATTGCAGGCCAGGCTGTAGGATATAGTAGAATAGGAGAAGGGAGGATAGAAACAAACAAGTTAAAGGACCATAGAGCTCACTGACTTTACTAAGTTTCAGCCATTTTTCTTGAGTAAATGCCCTGGATTTCTGAAAGACTTTTTTAGTTTCTAGAAATCTGGAAAAGTTTACTCTGAGAAAATTTCCAATGTATTAATTGCTTTTTTGGAGTAAATGTATTTTAAGGAGTTTTTATTATGCCATTTTTGCTAACATTATGCCTTCATTTTGAAAAGATATGTTTGCTGCATATAGAATTGTGGGTTGACAAGTTTTTTTCTCTACTCTAAAGACATTGGTCTATCGCCTCCTGACTTGCATTATTCCTGATGAAAAGTCTCCCATAATTCTGGTTCTCTTGGTCCTATATGTAATGTCTCTTTTTCTTTCTGCGTGCTTTAAGATCATCTATCTCTTATTTTAAGCAATTTTATTATGATGTCCCTGGTATTTTTTTTTTTATCTTTCTTCATGTTGCATGGGATTATTTGAGCTTCCCGGGTATGTGGGCTCATAGTTATTATCATAAGTATTCTTTAAATGTTGAATGCTCTCTTCAGAACTGTCAGCAGCTTCTTGGTTCTTAGATGGTAGATGAGGAGTATTGGCATGGGGGTGAAGATAGCATCAAAAAGGAAAAAATATTGTTATCCCTCCTGCATATGGGTGGTCTCTGTGGTTAAAGATTTAATATAGTCTGGACAAGAGTAAGGTCTCAGCACACTGGTAGTAAGAAAATGTAAGCTAGGATCATGTCCCCCCACCCCACTGCCCCCAGATAATTATGCCTTATCCTCTCACTGAGCAGCTCTAGGTACACAATTCTGGGAAATGATGCAGTTTGAAAGATCCAATTGATTGGATTTGTTGTTTGCATAACAGCAAATATCCATACAGTTGGGATCATTCAGATTTGGAGCACCATATATATGCAACATTAGAAAGTTAGCTTTTAGCATTTATATTCTTAGTGAGAACAGAGGTAGGACACGGCATTAGAGCTTTCTGGAATTAAGGAAGATGACTTCAGTTCTGAAACTCCAATGAAAAGATAAATTGCTTGGTTTGGTTGTCTGTACCCTTAACTGTTGATAAATTAATATTAGACATAAAAAATAAGTGTCTAACCACTAAAAGTCAGAAGATAGAATAAAAAATTCTCAAGAGCACCAAACTATAATTTTCAGTTATTTTCCTTAGAGTGCAAAATAATATAAAATACTAAATTATGTTGCTTTTGTTATATATATGTACATATATAAAACTCTACTGTTCTGTTTGCAACACTTCAAAACAGAAGTGAAAGCTAAATGGAAAAGAGAAAATGGCAAAAAGATTTGGAGAAAGGGATGGAAAAGATAATGCAAAAGACTTCAAATGGCAAAATAATTGAGAAGGGTCAGAGAGAGATGAAAATGGAGAGAGGGTAGAGCACATAGTAAAATAAGGGGTTCAGGGACATGGAGAGGCTGAGACTGAGGGGGGACAACACATGCAGATGGAGGTGTTGAGAGATGGATAGAAAGGAGGAGAAAGAGTAGGGTAGGAAAGGAAGAGAAGACAGACTGAGCAGAGCATTCACGGGGTATAAAGTACACACCCTTGATTTTCTTTGGGGGGGGCTTTGGGTTTCACACTAAGTTTCCTTTTTGAATCTGAGCTATTCAGCCACAGATTTGGGGTTTCAAATTTCCTTAGCTGTAAATACTTGGAAATCTTTAGTGTAGGTTAAAATTACATGGAGGCAGAGCTTTTCTCAGCTCTGGACGAGGGGGTTGCATAACTTTTGGTTTTTGCTTCTTGACTCAGATGAACTCATTCCAGTCTGATAGATTTGTGTGTGATCTGGCTGATCACACATAGGAGAGCAGGGGCACACTCTCCCGAAAGGACAAGGGGAGTAATTGGGATAAAATTATTTCTAGGGTCTTCATATCTTATAAGAATAATAATGGGAACCCAATCCTTAAGATGTTATAATCACACCTTAAAAATATGAGAAAATTTTGGAATGGGGGAAGGTGGATGATTAAATCACAATAAAAATGGCTAACGAAGTAGACTCTAAATCAGTTGTGAAAAAAATATTCAAATAAGAGAACTAAAATTGTTGGGTCAGAAGTTTGTTAAAAATTTAGGGGCGAATTAATCACTTATATTCAGTGGTGAGATTCCATCTGACAATGAGAAAGCTGGCATCTAATTGTTCATTTCAGAGGAAGAGGGCCACAAGACACCAGTGGCAATTTCAGCCATTTACAAAGAGTAATTTTTATTTCAATGAGGTTTAAGTTTATATTAGAGATGGTTAATAGTTTCTCCTCCAAAGAAACTCCAACCTATCAGAGAGGAAGTGTCAATTTCCCATTCTGCCTTACCCCATGCTGTCACAGGTCTTGACTTAGTCTAGTTTCATCTGAAATGTCTCTTTTTTTTTTGGGGGGGGGAACTTTGTGTAAAGAGGTTACACTAGATAACCTAATCTTCTCTCTTTACATGTTACTAGATAACTGTCTCCAATTAAATCTAAAAGAAGTGGTTTCTTTCTCCATGGCTCTGTTTCCATGAAAGAGATATTGATGCACAATAGACTCTTCATGGGTGCTGGGGCTGCCTTGTCTTTTTCATAACAGATGAGTTGAGTTGGTTATAGCAACAATTTATCATAACCCTGTGGACAGGAGATAAGACATTGGTGACAGTGAAGGAATGGTTGAGAGCTTTGCCTGGGGATTGTCTTTTTCCAATATTTTTCATTATTACCTTAAAAGCAAATCAATATGTTTAGCTTCATTTTTATTCTTGCATGGAAGAAGAGGACACTTACACAGCTTTATGTGAAGACACCTGACTCTAGAAGCAAATAAGACATATAGATCTTGCCTCTTTTTTCAGCCCAAATATCAGTCAAGAAACCTCTGCTCCCAAATGTGAAAGACAGCTCTGCACACTGGTCATTGGGGGACCAGGTGCTTTCCATGGTTCATGAGACATAAGCCATGCTATAAGACTTTTCGCAAACTGTGGTACCCCTTCCCTGAAACAAATTGAAGTAGAATAGCTTTTAAGTATATTTTTAACCTGCTAGGTGGGACATTTATTAACTTCTTCCTGTCATTTTATTTTATAAAATAGAATGTTTGTATTGGGAGAAAAACAGAAGTTAAATGAATTCAGCTTCGTTGTCAGGAATAGAAGTGCTCAATCCAGTCAGCTGAACCCCAAGTAAATAAATGTGTATTGGGTTTGACCACATGTTCTTGTGTTTATCTGCCCTGTCACTCAAAAATATTTCTGGTTTGTCACCTCCCCCAACCCTCCCTGCCCTGCACCTTGAGGGCACACTCATTTTTCTCTTGCACAGATAATCACTCATGTGAAGAATGTCCTAAAATTTCATTATGTGTGTATTTTGTAGATGAAAACATATCTTTAGTATAATCCTCAACGTATTTTGGATTTAAAAAGAAATTGTTTTTATTTTCCAGAGATTTAGGGATGACTTAGCATACAACTTCTAATTCCCAGCTCTTTGTTTTTTTCTTAGTAAAGGTAAATTTCTTATCCCTTACTTTCCTTCCCATTTTAAATGTCTGTGTCTAAATAATTTTCCACTGTGCTAATTCAGTTACCCAACCAAACCAATTAAAATATGATGGGTGTACTAGTAAATTTTAAATTCCTTAGGTTTAAAGTTTAAAACAGTGTATTTCCACAATTATAGATTCAGCTACATTCACTCTGTTTTCTTCTCTGCTGAAATGTGAATGTTTATGTGGCAACAAGTAACTAGACAAATACAAAATATTCAACTTTATTCTACTGATATAAACCTGCAACTAGCTGTCTATTTCCGTTAAGTTCACTATAATTATGTATTCTTAAAAATAAAAGGTTGAAACTTTAAAAAAAAAAAGTCTTCATGAATTCCTTTTGATAATAGAAGGAACCATATCAAGAAATAACTGAAATTTTAAGTAAAATAAAAGTATTTAAAATAGAATAATTTCAATGGCTTTTTCTTTAGTTTTATAATACAGTTTCTTCATTTTCAAGATTAGGAACCAAGAACCCAATTCAGTTTTTATTTTTTCTTAAGGACCTTTTGAAACATGGAGGATTTTTGGACTTTCAAGGACTGGAGATGACACTTATCTCCTTAGTGGTTGAACAAAGTATCAGTGACTCATTTCCCTTTCTTAGCGAAACTTTATCATCATTATGGTTACTGCCTCTCCCACCTAGACTACTGACACTCCAATGACACTGTTTTCACATGTGCTACCACCACCCTCATAGCCACCACCACCGTCATCATCAGTGCTATGGTGCTTACCTCGTGGAGGCTCACAGTCTGCATGTGAGCCTGAACTTCTCATGGAAGCCTGGGGAAGATATACATGTCTCACCAGATGTATGTATACCTGAGCTTAATTGGGGCACCAGAGGTCCCACTGCAGTTTCCAGTATGGCAAGACCAGAACCGAGACCTGGACATCAGGGCAGGGCTGATTTAGACTGAAGTGGAGCTAGTGATTAACACCCATCATGTCCAACACCTTATTCAGAGCTCACAGCACCTCTTTGTTCCTCAGACTGTATGAGGGGATTTAGCATGGGGGTGAGGATGACACCAAGCATGAAGAGAACCTGGTCTAGTTGGGGACTGTGGTAAGAACTAGGCCTAATGTAGACCAGTATGGTTGGACCAAAGTAGAGGCTCACCACAGTCAGGTGGGAAGAACAGGTAGTCAGGGCTTTGTTTCTGCCCTTGGAGGACTGTATGCGGAAGATGGCAAGGAAGATGAGACCATAAGAAGGCAGGATGAAGGACAAGGGGACAAGGAGCACCACAATACTTGTCATCACCACAGCCTTCTCATAGGCAGAGATGTCCTCACATGCCAACTTTAGGATGGCCATGACCTCACAGAGAAAATGGGAAACCTCTCTGGAACCACAATTGGGGAAATGCGCGGCAATGTGTGTGCGAAGGATATGCAGGCGCCCACAGCCCAGGGTATGGCAGCCATCTGCAGACAGACCTTCTGGCTCGTGATGAGGGCATATCTCAAAAGGTTGCAGATGGCTATGTACCGGTCATAGGCCATGAGGGCAATGGGGATGCACTCAGTGATTCCTAGAGTCAGAAAGAAGAATATCTGAGTTCCACAAGTCACCCAGGAGATGTTTCTCCTCCCTGAGAAGAAGTTAGTTGCCATCTTGGGTACAGTGCTAGAGAGATTAATTTCAGGTCCATGAGAGCCAGCTGGCTCAGCAGGAAGTATATGGGGGTGTGGAGGCGAGAATCCACGCATATCATGGAGTTTATGGAGAGAGCTATGGCGTACATCAGGAGGATAGCAGAAACAAGGAAGTGGACGTGTTTTATCCCAGGGAAGAGACCAAAGAGGATGAGATCCATGTTGGAAGACTCATTGTTTCAATCCATGTCTCTGCTGTGTTAGAAGTAATTGACCTGGGAGAAAAGCCAGAATTGGAGAAATCACAATGATGTATTGAATTCTGTTCCCTATGCTCTTGCTTTTCTTACTTTTTTCAGCATCAGAAGGCTGAGATATTTCTGGAAATAATATTATTTTAGCCAATTATTATGGCTAAGTAGGCTGTCTTACACCACTCTCCAATCTCCTTTCATCACAGAACATGTAAATGTCCATCCTGCATCTAGTAGTATAAGCTTGGACTCAATACCACCCCCTCCTTACCCTCTTCCCTGTGTGCTGGTCCCCTCCCTTAAACCTGTGACAAGTATGTGGCATTTGTTCCACCCTCAATCATACATATTCCCATTTACTACCTGCCAGCATGTGCTCAGTCTTAGGGAGACAAGATGAATGAAGAATAATTTCTGACATCAAAGACCTTTAACTTTTTTTGATGACGAGTAGGGAAAGACTCATGTGAAAAAATATGAAAGATGTTTTAATGGAAAAATATAGATGACACTTTGCACAATGGAGATGCAAAGTAGTCTTCATTTTCCAAAAGTTAAGGGCATTGCATGATGGCAAAATCTATGTTCACAGAGTCTTCAAAACTAAACCATCAAATCTCAGACTTAGCATCATGGGATTGTAGGTGTTTATAAAGGAAAGATGTCTCAGAGATTGGCCCAGAAAAGCTAAGGGGCTTTCCAAGTTCACATAATTCATGTTGAAGAGAAATATCTAAAAATCATGTCCTAGCCTTTTTCTGAATTACAGCCCACTTTCATATCCTCATTAAGTATATTCATAGTAGTATTTTTATTAAATGTAGCTTTGTCTGGTTTGCACTTTATTTATGAAGATAATGCTAGCTCTTGTAGTAGACAGTCTTCCAAATCTCAGTGGCTTAAGATATCAGAAGTATATTTCTCATCAATGAAGTCCAAAATAGATGTTGACAGGCAGGTGGCTCTCCTCTGAATGGAGTTTCAGGACCCAAGCTCCTGCCATCTTCTTGTTTACAATCTACAACACTGGCTTCTGAGGTCATTCTGCTCATCTGTGTCATCAGCAGGCTGCAGACAAAGTACGGACCTGTTAATGAGCCAAGCCCCAAAATGCTGCACAGGCCCTCCTCTAGCATTTGGGTCCAGTAACATGGCCATTCCTCACTGAAGGGGAGGCTGGAAGTGTTTCTAGCTCAGTGCAGAGGGAGAAGAGGAAATAGGTTGGTAAGCAGCTACCAGTTTCTATCACATCTAAATTAATTTGTGTTTGCACACTGACAATAAACTGGTTCTCAGCAGGGATGCTGTCTGTATTCCTTTACCCCTTTACTTGACCACAATGGTGGTGCTGTCAGCACTTGTTGAATCAAATGGAGCCTATCTTTCTGGTTACCCAGAAGAGCAGAGTCTCACTTCCCTTGCATAGATCAGATTCTTGGTCCTGCCAAAATAGAAGTGATCTTTTTTTTTAATAGATGGTGTCTGTTATCTATTATGACATAATAGTCATCTTAAGATAAAATAACACACATTTATTACCTCATGGCTCTTTCCATCAGTAATCTAAGTGCATCTTGTCTGGTTCCCTCTGCCTCAAGGTCTCTGGTGCTGGTGATGCAGTCTCATCTGAATCCTCAGCTCGGGGATCCTTCCCAAGCTCAATTGGTGTTGTTGGCAGGTACAGTTCAGCCCTTCTGGTCTATTGGGCTGAAGACCTTAGTTCATTGCCTTTATATGAAGCAGCTGACAATATGGTAGCTGGCTTCCTTCAAGGAAAGGGAGAAAGAGGGACAGGGAGAGATGCAGAGTGTGAGAGCAAGTGGGAAATCACAGCCTTTTTGTATCTTGATATCAGAAGGAGTAAGTGCTAAGGTGAAGCCCTGCTCAAAGGAAAGCATGCACGAAGACATGAGTACTGGCAGGCATGGACCATTGGGAGCCGTCTTTGAGGTTGCCTATCACTGAGATCCTACACGTTTGTTGTATTTTCATGGAACCTTTAGATTTTAGAATTAGAGGCTACCTTTAGAAAATCTACTTTACTCTTAGCCCCAGTAATTTTTATTTCTCTGTTACTTTAGCGATGAAGAAGAAATTGGAGTTCAGAAAAATTTAATAGTCCCAGATCAGCCATCTGGTTAATGGTTAAGGACTGTGCCCAGGTCTGCTCTTACCTAGACTTTTCTTACCACTTGAAGACTTTAAATGATTTCTTGAGTTATTTTTAACTTATTCACATTAATTTTTTTACTTCGATGACCCTTAGGAAAAGAACTTGCTCTAAGTCAGCATAAAATATACTCATAGATAAGGACTGAGAAGAAGTGTTTAGAAATTTGTGACGATAACTAATTTCAACTTACTAAATTATCAGTTTGTCATAGTTTACATGTGGATTTTTATTCTATAAAACATACTATAAATATTCATGTATTTCAATTATATTTATATTATAAATTTTATCATTCGTAAAACTTTAAAAATGTCTAGTCATTTAAAAGATATCTATATTTAGCTGAATGAAAATATGTAAATATATTTGGCAATATATTTTGGAATTTTATGTGTCTTGACAGATTGCTTTGATAACTGTTTCATTTACAAGTGTCCAGGAAATGAATCATTTCATTTGGGCTGCAAAACGGCATGATCAGCAGAGGCACAATAGAAGACTTGGTCATGGTGCTTGCATGATTATGGCAGATTCTGCTACTTATCATGGCCTGATCTGAAGCGGCTCTTTCTCTGGGTCTCAACCCTCATAGTAACACATGTATAGACTCAGACCTTTGCTTCTCACAGCTTACAACCCTGACCAAAGTAGTAAACAGGTTCTTTTCTCAGAGTGGAATGTGCTCACTCTTTTTTCATCTTCCCTTTTACAGAGAAATCAAATTCTATTTTCTCTCATAATTTCCAAATAATGAGGAAAATATATTTGAAAAGAAAATATGTTAGCATACAAGGAGATGGGCTTCATTATTTTTTGATTAGTTATCAACTAACCAATTGATGTGTGGAACATTGTTTCCTTTACATAACATTACATGGTTATAGAAACCCTCTCATGACTGCTTTTAGGAGGTTTTCAAAATTAAGTATTCTGAATTTTATCACTTCTGGGAAATTTCTTTAGTATATCACTTCCAAGTCAGTTCATCAATAGGAAAAGAAGACCATGGTTTGATTCTTTTCTCTGGTTTAAAGGCAGTCACCTGAACAGGCACCTTGAAATGAAACAAAAACATCTTGTTGAACCTATCTGAAACAGCATTTGGTATGAAATACTTTTCATCTTAGTTAAAAGGATGGGTTTGTAACATCACTGAAATGAAATTGCTTATGACATGTGTTAAATGCAACCAAATTCAATGTTATGTCATTAAGGAGACCATTTTTTCTTACCTTACCTTAGTTTTTTACTTGAATCTGTGAATACATAGTTTTCCAAGATATGCACTTTTTTGCTTTTGTCCATTTTCTTGGGTGAATCCAGCTAGGTAGACAGAACTGACCATTTTTTGCTGCCATCAATACAGGAAAATCCAGAACTTGTTAGTGAGGCAGATTTTTTATGCTCAGGAAGTTCTTCTTTTGGATTTCCACCAGCTAAACACTTGTTTCTCTGTGCGATCTCTGCAATGGCAGCAACATCACCTGCCTTTTCTATGCCATTTCTTCCCAGAGAACCCCGTGAGAGCAGACACAGGTCTTCCCTATCCCTGAGGCCCATCTTCTGTCCTGGCTGCCTGCCATGTGCTCTGCTCTGAGCAAATTGCACAAGGGAGCTGTGGCGGGTCTGTTATAGACATTTACGTAGTTCTGTTTCAAGGTCCAAACACTGCATTGTATTTGTACTAAATTTTAGCATTGACAAAGATGATTTTACTTATTTGTGTCACATAATCTTCAAGAGCACAGTGTGAGTGGAGCTAATGTGTGTTATCATTTCAACATTGTGGACAGTGAAAGTGATATCTGAAGAGCACACAGCTATGATGATTCAGGGTTATGACCCCCACCCTTTTCTCTGGATTCCAGATGACTTTGGAGTTGCTCCTCTAAGAGCTCTTGCTGGATTTCTATTATTTCCATAATAACTGATAGTGAATATAAACTCCCATCCGCCTCCACCTACCTTTCCTAAACCCCAGGGGGTGGCCTAGGTAGGAAAATAAGTTTCTTAAGAGATGGTTCATTGAGGTGACCAAATTCAAGTTGGAGTGACTGTGGTGTGTGTGTGTGTGTGTGTGTGTGTGTGTGTGTGTGTGTGTGAATTGCCATCAGCAAGGTACATATTGTTTACTTTGTAATATTTTCAATCAGAAGCACCTTCAGATGTGTGCAAGGTTAACACTGACATCCACAAAATAAACTTAAGGAATTAGTTATAACCCTGAAGTCCTAGTGGCAAGCTAACCAGGCATTGTAAGTGTCATCAAATATAAGACAATTTTGTTGGCATGAATGAAAGTATGACATGTGGAAAGTCGAAGGGATGCATATTTTCTAGTTGGAGGAGATGACCTAGTTCCAACCCTTAACAACTATATAGGCTCCACACACAAGCACAGTTTGTTTTGATATTGGCCTGAGTTGGTCTATATACTTCAGCTATGCTCTGGCTTAACCCATTCTATTTGTTGTGGGTTAAACAACACCACAAATAATAGTAGCAAACATCCATAGAGTGTTTTCTAAGTGCTCAGTATTCTACTAAGCAATCTCTGTGTGTTGCCTAATTGTTGTATCTTACAAGTTTTGATATGTTATATTTTTATTCTCATTTGTTTCTATGTTTCTCTTGATTTCCCCTTTTATTTTTTATGATATACAGTCATTCTTTAATAGCATATTGTTTAATCTTCACATATTTGTGGGGTTTTTTGCTTTTATGCCATTGAGTTCCAGTTTCAAAGCATTATGGTCAGACAATATGTTTGGTATGATTTCAATCTTCTTACATTTGTCGAAAATATTTTTGTATCCTAACATACAATCTATGTTTGAGCATGTTTTATGTGCACTAGAGAAGAATGTATATTCTGGTGTTTTGGGATGAAAGGCTCTGTAAATGTCAATTATGTCCAGTTGTTCTAATGTGCCACTTAAATGTATGTTTTTAATTAGTTTTCTGTTTGAATGATCTCTTTATAGCTGTATGATTCCCTACTATACTAATTTTGTCAGTTTATCTCTTTAGTTGTACTAGTAGTTGCTTTATATATTTTGGTGCTCTGAGAATGAGAACATAAATATAAGTAAGTGTTATGTTGTCTTGATGTATTGTCTTCTTTATGATTATGGTGTCCATCTTTATCGTTTGTTAACTTTTTTTATCTTGAAGTTTATTTTGTCAAATAGAAGTATGGCTACATCCACTTTTCTTTTTATGTCTCATTTTAAACACTAACCTCCAATATAGACCATTTGACAAATATATTTCTAGGTGACTGACACACACACACACACACACACACACACACACACACACTCATGTACTTTTGGAACACTTGATATTAAATTACTCTTTTGATAACAAATGTCAGAAGCAGTTGCTGATCTTACAAGACTATGCCTAGGTTGTCAATAAACTGTGTGTGATAACATAGGTAGACATTTATATCTCTTTTTTCTAGAGCAGGGAATGAAGGATGTAGAAAGAGTAGCACATTCATTTATCTCAAACTGTCCAGTCTCTAATTTCACACATTTCTTGGTGTATCCCTTCTTCTGTTTTGTGAATTTATTCCTTTTCTCCCAAACTACAGTAAGAACTCTGGAGATTCTTCACCTCAAGCAAGTGAAGATAAGGGCTCTCTGATTCTTACAGAAAGCTTACCATGTGCAGGGCTTGAATTAGGCCCACATCAACCCTTCCCTCATCTATTTCTCATCTCTTCATCAACATTGCATAGCAGTTTTGCTCACCTGAGAATAAGTAAAGATTTGAAGATTTGCTAGCATCCATTTCCATATGTATGATGCACTGTATGTGACCTACCAGGAACCTGGATAGCTTCATGCCTCCTTTTATCTGTTAGTTCTAAGCACTCAACAAACACAGGAACCAAAATCTAGAAAAAAATGCACCAATAATTGGATAAGAGCATTGGGTTTTCTGAAATTCATTGGACCTTACATTACAATAAAGACTGGATGCAGCTTTCATTTTCACCACATAAGCGTTCTACCTTTTGGGCTTAAATACTGTAATTGTTCTCCCATGAACCTTATTAGGTGGCCTTGGTGTTACCCTCTGATCTGAGACAGTGATGTGGTACTGCAATGCGAGACTACTTTTTGCTGCTCAGAGTTCCAGCGACAAAGAAAGAACCCTCAGCAGATCAGAGCATCAGTGAGGTGTGATGTGCAGGGTGGGGCCAGATAGGAAAGACCGCATGAAGAGCAGACTGGTCAGTGGCTAACAGTGGTAGGACAGTGCCACCTTGGTTCCAAAGTGAGGGAGTGGTGAGAATGGAACCAGGAGTATTTCCTATAGGGTAAGGGTTCTTGGTGGAGGATGAAGTCATTTCCTGCCCAGCCTGGTGAGGACAACTTCTTTCTATCTTACTTCTGACCTGTTGATGCTGTCACTGGCCCAATCTAACAGGAAGTCACAAGACAAGGGATTTGAGGTGATGGAGTCTGGAGATAGGCTGACATGGAGGAAAAGACAGGGCCACACTGATTCTGGTGGCCATGAATCTTAACATCCAGGTGCTCCCTGTCCCTGGGACATTGCTGGAGATATGCTGGGCCCAAACATTTAAGATAGCTCCATATGCATGCCAGCATCTCAGAGCTGCTTTGCCTCCTCCTTCTCCCTCTTCTCTCAGCCAATCTGGAGACACATCCAGAATTTAGCCCATTTCTTCAGCTGATAGGCTTCCACTCAGCTTAAATATCCTCCACCTAGCCCCAGTGCCTTTTTCGTTAGCCCTATATAATTTGCCCATGCTTGTTGCTGACTGTCTCTCATCACTACTGCCAACCACACTAGCCTCATCTCTGTCCCTTCAACATTAATGCCCACTTCTACTACCCTCAAGGCTTTCTTTTTACTGCTTCTATGATGGAATGATTTTTCTTTGAAGTGTGCTGCTTTTCACATACTCAGTAAGGTCTCTACTCAAGTATCTCCTATTTAGAGATGCCCTCCCAGACCAACTGTAAGGAGTAGCACTGTTCTTCTTTCTTCCTTTCTTCATTTTCTTTTTCCTTTGGAATACTTATCAGCATGTGACATATTGAACATTTACGTATTATTTCCCATTCCCCAGCTATCATGTAAGCTCTATGAGAGTATGCTTATTCTTTCTTCACTGCTCTAACCCCAGTTCCTAAAACATTGTCTGCCGTAGGAGTCTTTCAAAATATTTCTCGAGTGATCAAGCAAATAATGTTCTCTTCCACTATATCTTTTTGATCATGTATGAAGAGACCTTGCTTGGACTGAAGTGTAGCTGGGAGAATGCAGTTCCTATCAGGGGGACCAAGAGCTGGAGCTTGGGGTATGCTGATGCCTGCTCATCACTTAACAAGAAGCCATTTAGTTGTTACACAACAACCACCCTATTTCACCCTAATTTTCTGTACTCAAACCTAATATCTTCTGGATGACATGCACAAAAACTATTAGAAAAAGCAAGACCCTGAGCAATTATTCAATGTTCTGTAAAATTTTAGTGTTCATGATTTTTCTCATGTAGATTTATATTCTTTTGACTTTTAATGGGTAGGTTGTACAATCAGTGATTATAATTTAGCTTTCTAATTTGCCAAAAATTTCTCAACTTATTTCTTAAGGTAATATAAATATTTTTATACCAGTTGTCTCTGGAGTCTGAAAAGCATATGAAAACTGAAGAAACTTTCCTTCCATTACCTGTCATCCCCTCCCTGCTCCAATTCAATGTCCCTCTTTTATTTTTAGTATCTCTGGGCTCCTGAAATAGCAATTACTCTGAATTTCCTTTGAGAATAGAGAAATTTTTTCACATCCTATTCCAACAGTATTCTAGTTTTCATCTCCAAACATAACGTTTTTAGTTACAAAATTTTCTTTCATATTGTATTTATTAATTTATTTAATTTGAAAAACACTTTATTAACAGAAGAGATATGAGTTGTTTATAACAAAAGATATGCACAGAATAGCACTGATAAGTTAGAGAAAAAAATTAAAATCATGAACAAAAAAATGAAAAAAAATATCTATGATTTAATTCAGATAAAACCTTAATTTTATGGAATGACTATATACTTAATTATTTTTATTACATTATTTCCCCTTAAAAGATTAAGTCATTTCATGCAAGAGAGTCCTCAAGAAATGGAGGATCACCAGTCAAAGTCCAAGACGAGTGTTTTCCTTATGAACCCTTAGAAAACTATTTGCTGTGAACTTCACATGGTTAAAATGCTTATCTTTCCATATAAAAATATAACTCTGTATTTAAAGTTTTTCATACATAATAAACATGTTTCGTGAATATATATATTTAAAACATACTCTTCATTCTGAAATATTATTATTTCTTATTATAATTCTTATTCATTATTATTAATATTTCTCCCTTCCTTCCCAGAGTCATATTCCAAACCCAATCTTATCTGTGGACCCTCTTGCAGTCCTAGAGTGTGATGGCCTCACCAAGTAGGTGGTGACAGCCCCATGAGAGTGTCCATTATGTACCCCATTCCCTTACTTTAGGTGACTGATAGATTATTTCACTCTCCAGGGAAAAGATGTATTGACAGAGTATTAAGGGAAGTTCCCAGGATTCTTCCTTGAACTAGCTTCCTTAAATCTACACCAGTGCCCTAGAAAATCTAGTGGGCCCATGTTTAATATTGTTGCCACAGTTATTATTATACATAAGATTCTTTAAGCTTTCTAATACTCAGATTTTCTATTTATAATAATTGTCTTATTAATGATTTCTGAGACATCTAAGAAGGGAGATCTCAAAATATCAGTGCTCACTATGATTGTTTCCTATTGACTGAAATGCAGGCTCTTTTTCTATTTTGCTTATCATTTAAAAATGCATAGAATTAGTTCCTAGTGTTTTCACTAACTGTATTGAATATGTTCAATTTTTTACATAAAGCAACATTTTGGAAACACTTATTTTGCAATTTGCTTAAATTTTTATTTTGTTATAAATTTTTTATATAGGTCATATTTCAATACATAAAAATTGTCTATTTTACTACTTTACTTACTCACTTCTGTGTACAAAAAAAAACTTTAAAATTATAAAGAAAGGTGTACTTTCAACCATTTTTGAAAATAACATTAGTTTCTGCCAGCTACCTTAACTCATCCTATAGATACTTTATAAAAAGGTCAGGAAACTTTAAGACTGGTAAAATATTTTACAAAGCTGGTCTAGAAAAGATACTAGGTCAATAAATATTTGGGAGGCTTCCATCCATTGGTAGTTATGAGAATCTCTTGAAGGTCTTCCAGTCAGATTCTTAAATCCCATTTAACAGGTTCTACTTCTGCTGGTCTGAAATGGCACAGGTTCTACTTCTGCTGGTCTGAAATGGCACAGTACTACTTTGTGTGTACAATTAATAAAGACAACATGTGATTCTAATGCAGGTGATCAAGAAGCCACACATTGGAAGCACTGATGTAGAGGTGAAGATCTGCACTTTTATAGGATTGAGAGATATTAATAGTCTTCTTAGATAGAACAAAAGAACACTGGAAAATTTACTTGATTCTCAACAATCTATCCTCATAGCTATTAATTAACCAGTGAGTGCTTCTGAGGCATTACCTGAGAGCTAGGGGATGTTCTACATTCTATGAACTTTCTTTCATGGAACCAACAGGCAGCTCAGCAAACGTTAGTACACATGTGACCATCAAGTAGAAATGGTACAGAGGAAGGATGGGCATATTCCCTTGTCCTGTACCAGCATGTCATCTGGGACTATTAGACAGAAATTCTAAGAAAGAGACAGGAAAGAACTTTAAACATTTATATTCTGCAGATGCAGGAAAAAAATGCTACTCAGTAAAATTAGTTGACTCTTCCAGTGCCCTAGAGGGGTTATTTTTTCACTGACGAAAGGCCCCTTTGCTGGCATGTCTCTGAATTGCTTGTAGCTGATAGTGGGCTTTCTACCCTCTATCTGGAAGACTGACACTTTCTCATTAACTTTTTTAGTGAACCTATAACTTCCTTGTTTCTGAGACTGTAGGCAAGAGGGTTCAGGAGAGGGGTGAGGACTGTTCCAAACAGAAAGAGACCCTGATTCAACTTTGGAGTCTTGGCAGAGCCAGGTCTCATGTAGATGCACATACCTGGACCAAAGTAGAGACCCACCACGCAGAGATGAGAGGAGCAAGTGGCCAGAGCCTTGTTCCTGCCTTCTGGGGAGTTCATCTTGAGTACAGCAAGGAAGATGAGAACATAGGAGGACAAGATAAGAGATAAGGGCAGCAGCAAAACAAGGATGCTGGTCACCACCACTGCCTTTTCGTAGGCTGAAATGTCCTCACAGACAATCCTAAGGACAGCCATGACTTCACAAAAAAAGTGAGGGATCTCTCTGGGGCTGCAAATGTGAAAATGCAAGGTGAAAGCGGCATGGCCCATAGAAGTAAGTGCCCCTCCAGCCCAAGACATAGCAATCATCTGCAAGCAAGCCCTAGAACTGATGATGACAGGGTACCGGAGGGGATTACAGATGGCCACATAGCGATCAAAGCACATGACAGTTATAAGGATGCATTCTGCAATGGCCACAGTCAGGGAGAAGAATATTTGAGTCCCACAAGCCAGGAATGAGATTCTCCGCTGTCCAGAAAAGAAGTTGGCTGCCATCTTGGGGACAATGCTGGAAGTCAAAGTCAAATCCATTAAGGAGAGCTGACTAAGCAGGAAGTACATGGGGGTATGGAGCCGGGAATCCAACCAAATGAGCAGGATCAACAGAGTGTTGCCAGTGAAGGCAGCCATGTAGATCAGAAGAATGGTGAAGATTATGACTGTGATGTGTCTAAATTCTGGAAAAAAGCCCAGGAGGGTGAAATCTGTGAGTTCTGTTTCATTTTCTCTCCACATGACTGGTGTCAACAGAAACGGAAAAGACTTGTAAAAACTGTCATAGTAGTAAAGCGATTTCTTATTAAAGTCTTTTATAAATATTACAAAACAATATTATAACAATGACAAACATATAAATAGTCATCCACAATCACTTGAATCAATTCTTAACATTTTTTCATATTTCTTGTCCATGTTCTGATGTACTTTGAAACTGGTGGACATATTATGATGTATTCCATTAACTTAATGTAAGAAAGGCATTTTCCTATATTAACGTCAAATTTATACATATATTCCAGTCTGATATTACAGACTTAATTTTAACCTGAAAAAAAGCATTATTAATGTAATCTACACAAGAATATTTCTAATTTTACAATGCTCCTGCTTTATGGGATTTGCTCAAGATGGTAGAGAAGTAAACACTGTGCTTGCCACTTCCCATGACTGCATTAAAATGACAACTAAATTATAGAATGATCAACCTGAAGAACTATTTGAAATCTTGCTGAATAGAACTCCTACAATTAAGGATTTAAAGAGAAAACCACATTGAGTTGTAGGAGTGGTAGAGTTGGAAATGGCCTGGCCCCACAACCATGTGTGGCAGTTTAGCATTAAGGGGGATATGTAGGCCGTGGAGGTTTCCCTCCGGTGCCAGGGGGAGGAGTCCCCAAAACATCTGGATGTGAAAATCAGCGATGATTCTGGTGTCCAGATGAGAAGGAAGATAGCTGGGAATCCAGGCATCCCCGTAAAGTGCCTACATAGCAACTTGCTCACACACATACTGAGGGAGGACTGAGTTGTGTGGTTTCAGGGCAAGGGCTGGAGAAATAGCTGTCATTGTCCCTTTGTTGATATATCCTTTTTTCCAACTTACATGTGAGCACTGCATTGACTGTGTTGAGCTCTCCCCGCACATGGCCAAGTCTAAATTTGCTTTGGTCTGGTGAACTCCACTTACCCCACCCTGGAGACTCCCTGAAACCCATCCATCTAACTAACCCACATTGTTGGAGGAATTCTATGGCTGAGAAACCAGCCCCACCGGGAGCTCTCTGCAGGAGGCTCCTTCAGAAGCAATCAACAGACCTTGGCCCAGGCACCTCTAGAGTCACTTGTGGTGGCAGGCAACAATTCTTGACGTGAGCTGCAGCATTTTTTGAAAAAATAACAAGGGTCTTTGGGCCCAAGGTGGGAAGCAGCCTGGCTTCAGTGTGATCTGAGACATTTTGAGTGGCCACAGGCTCAGCACTGGCAACAATCTGAATCTGCACTAACTTAGGGAGCATGACTTGCCCAACCTTGGTGATCCCCTGGACCCTGCCACATCCAACTTGCATATCACATGAAGCTCTTTTGGTTGCTGAGCCTTAAGGCCAGCTGGCAGGTAATCTCAAGTCTTAGGGTGCTCTGGGCTTTTTGATGAGCTGCTCCAGGCCCAGAGCTGGTGGCAGCTGGCCTTGGTTCACAGTATGTCTTCTCCATGTACAACACAGGCAATGCCCAACTGTGGATAGCTTTGTAGCTCCCTACCAGGTAGCCGTGGACCACCACAGGCAGTGGATGACCTTGGTCTGAAGGGGAGCTCTCACAAGAACCTACACATTCAGGGGTTGGCATCAGACCACAAAGAAGCACCACACAATTTGCCATATAAAATGCACACACAAAGAGTGGTCTCAACAGGCACATGAGCCTGCTGGGGTGAATCCCATTTCAAAAGGCTAGCCTTCACACAGCAGAATCTAAGGACAGATAGAAAGCTTCCCAGACATAAAAAAGCTAAAGGTATTCACTACCACTAAGACAGTTATTATATGAAATGTTAGATTTCTTTAAGAAGAAGTGGGTAATCGTAAAATGGCAAATAAAGTGGCAAAAACTATGTACCTATCAATAATCACTTTAAATGTGGATGAATTAAATGCTCCAGTCAAAAGACATAGGGTGTCTGGATGAATAAGAAAACAAGACCCATACATATGCTGCCTACAAAAGACCCACTTCAGATTAAATGACACACAGAGACTGAAAATGAAGAAATGGAAAAAGATATTTCACAATGGTGATGAAAAAAATGCTGAGGTAGCGATACTTATATCAGACAAAATAGACTTTAAAACAAAGGCTATAATAAGAAACAAAGAAGGCATTACATAATGATAAAAGGATCTATCCAACAAGAGGACATAAATCTAGTAAACATTTATACACCCAACAAAGGAGCCCCTATGTATATAAAGTAAATAATGACTCATATAAAGTGATAAATTGATAGCAGTACAGTCATAGTAGGTGAATTTAACCCCCATTGACACCAACTAACAGATTTTCCAGACATAAAACCAAAAAGGAAACAGTCGTCTTAAATGAAACACTAGACCTGATGAATTAAATATCTATAGAGCGTTTCACCCCAAAGCAGCAGAATATACATTCTCCTCAAGTGCACATGGAACATTTTTCAAGACAAATCACATGTTAGGCCACAAAACAAGTCTCAATAAATTTAAGAAGACTGAAATTATATTTAGGATCTTCCATAACTACAAGGGTATGAAACTGGATACTAATCAAAAGGAAAAAATGAAAAACACAAATACATAGAGTTTGCTAAATAACATGCTACAAAACAATGTATGAATTAATGATGAGATAAAGGAAGAAATCAAAAGATACCTTGAGACAAATGAAAGTAAAAACAGTATGATTCAAAATTTGAGTGAAACAAGTCAGACAGAGAAAGATAAATACCATATGATTTCACCTATATGCGGAATCTAAGGAACAAAAAGAACAAACTAATCAAAACCGAACTCACAAATATAGAGGACAATCTGGTGAAAGCCATAGGGGAAGGGTGTTGGGGGCTTGGAAGAATGGAGTGAATGGTTAAATAAGTACAAATTAGTAGTTGATAAATAGTCAAGGGGACGGGGAGCATGGCATAGGGAATGTGGTTAGCATTAATGTAATGGCAAGGTGGAGAACCAGAGGAGAGAAAGAGCAATTAGTGGAATTGTTTTATAAACTGTATAAATGTCTAATCAATGTACTGAATGCTTGAATCTAATAATAAAATAAAATAAAATAAACAATATTAGCGATTTAAAATATAATCAACTTTCACTTCCACAAATGCATATATATCACTTTGTTAAGCTTATGAACTAATAAAAAGTTAAATAAGATCAGCTAAATTCAAGCAAAACATTTAAAAAGTCAAAAAAATTTTTCTACAGATGATTGATAAATATGCTTACATCTAAAAAACAAAGTATATGACAAAATTAATATCTCGATAATTAATCATAAATATGGTACTTATATGCAACGATATTATTATTTAACAAAGGGAAAGACTAACAAATTTAAAACAATTAAAGCCTGCAAAGAACAGAGATTACTAAAAGCAGAGAAACCAAATGAGGAGGTCACCTTAGTAGCTAGATGCCCACTGTGAGAAACACACTAAAAAATGGGCATTAGAAAAATTACATATGGCCTCTACCCTATGTTCCTTTCACTTTCTGTAATGATTTATGCAACACTTTCATGCAACACTCCTAATTGTGTTTCTCCACAATAACATGCCCCTTTATGAATTTAAAATACTATATTTTCTCATCTAAAACTATTTGCACTTTAAACGTGGTAGAAATCAGAATATGAAATAAACAAGAACAACACAAATATACATATGAAACAAAGCAGTTCTAAAAGAAAAATTGTTAGCAATACAGGCTTACCTCAAGAAAGAAGAAAAAGTTCAAATAAGCAATCTAACCTTACATTTAAAGGAGCTAAAAAAAATTAAAAAAAAAAAAAGAAAACCCAGCAACAGCACACACATATAGTCCAAAGTGAGTAGAAGAATATAATAAAGATCAGTGTGAAATTAACAAAATATGATTTAAAAAACTGTACAAGATCATGGAATCCAAGAGCTAATTCTTTGAAAAGATAAAAAAAATTGATAAACTTTTTAAATTTGTAACGTTTTTTATTAAATGTATTGAGGTGACATTGGTTAATAAAATCACATAGGTTTCAAGTGTATGATTCAAAATATATATATTGCATTGTGTGTTCACCACCCGAAGTCAGATCTCTTTCCATCACCATATATTTGACTCCCTTCATCCTTATCTACCTCCTCCTTTACCTCCGGTAATCACTAAATTATTTCCACATCCATGAGCCTGTTTGTCATGTTCGTTTGTTGCTTTCAGTTTTATATCCCATATAAAAGGAAAATTATATGGTTCTCAACTTTTTCTGTCTGCCTTATTTCGCTTAGCATGATAATCTCAAGATCCATTCATGTTGTCACAAATGGCAATATTTTATCTTATGACTGAGTAATATTCCATTGTATATATGTAGCACATCTTCTTTATCCACCATCTATCAAAGACACTTCAGTAGTTTCCAGTCTTGGCTACTGTGAATAATGCTGCAGTGAATATCAAGGTGCATATTTCTTTATTTAAAAAAATTAAATATTTTAATTTTTTAGGTAAATACCCTGAAGTGTGATGCTGGGTCAAATTGTAGCTCTATTCATAATTGCCTGAGAAAACTCCTTAGTGTTTTCCATAGTGACTGTGCCAACTTACATTCCCACTAGCAATAAATGAGGGTTCCATTTTTTTATAACCTCTCCAACACTTATTATTTTTTGTCCTGTTAATAATAGCCATCCTAACAGGGGTGGGGTGGTATTTTTTTGTGGTTTTGATTTTCATTTTCTTTATAATTAGTGAAATTGAATGTCTTTTCATATGTCTGTTGGATACTTGTCCATCTTTTGTGGGGAATGTCTGCTCAGGTCCTCTGCCCATTTTTGATTAGGCTGATTTTCTTTGAATTGTATATGTTCTTTAATATTTTGGATATTAATCCCCTATTAAAGGTGTCACTTGAAAATATTATTTTCCAATTAGTTGGTTAACTTTTTATTTTGTTGTTTTCTTTTGCTGTGCAGAAGCTTTTTAGATTGATATAGTTCCATTCATTTATTTTTGCCTTTACTTCTTTTGCCTTTGAGGTCAAATTCATAAAATCCGTGAGTTTAGTACCTATGTCTTCTTCTGTACAATTTATTGTTTCAGGTCTTACACATTCATCAAGAAAAAAAGAGATTCCAAATAAATAAAATCAGAAGTGAAAGAGGATAAGTGACAACTGGCTCCACAGAAATACAAAGGATTATAAGAAAATACCACAAGAAATGTATGCCAACAAATTGAACAATCTAGGAAAATGGGATAAATTTCTAAAAACATAAAATCTTGCAAGACTGAGTCAAGTAGAAACAGAAAATCTGAACCAACTGATTACTACTAACAAAATCAAATCAGTAATCAAAAAACTCCCTAGAAAGGCAAGTCCTGGACCAGATGGCTTCACAGGTGAATTTTACCAAATATTCAGAGAGCAATTAACATCTATTCACTCAAACTATTTTAAAAAATTAAAGAAAATGGAGGCTCCCACACCGATGTTATGAGATCATTACCCAGATTCCAAAGCCAGACAAAGACATTACAAACAAGAAAGTTATAGGCCAATATCCATGATGAACATAGATGCAAAAATCATCAACAAAATATTAGCAAACTAAATTAGCAATACATTAAAACTATCACACATCATGATAAAGCTGGAATTTTTCTGGAATGTAAGTGTAGTTCAATATTCACAAAACAATAAATATGATACACTACATTAACAAATTGTAAGATAAAACCATATGATATCAATAGATACAGAAAAAGCATTTGACAATTCCAGCATCTTCTTATGATAAACATTCACGAATTGAAAAAAAGAAAAAAGAAAAAGGATCATATATGACAAACACACAGCTAACATCATACTTAATGGGGAAAAGCTAAAATTGTTTTCCTTAGGATGAGGAAAAATAAAAGAATATCCACATTTACTACTTTTATTTAACATGGCATTTTTAAATGTGGTACCTATAGACAATGAAATATTATTACTCAGCCATAAGAAAAGATGAAATACTGCCATTTGCAACACCTCGGATGAATCTTGAGAGTATCATATACTAACTGAACTAAGTTAGGAAAAATGTTGAGACTGTATGATTCCATGTATATGTGGGATATAAAACTGAAAGCAAAAAAAATACCAAACATGACAAACAGAGACTCATGGACATGGACAACAGTTCAGTGATTTCTAGAGGGAAGCAGGGAGGGGAGGTAGCTAAAGGTAGAGGTGGTTACCCCAATACATTTAATTTAAAAACAGTTCTAGCCACAGCAATCAGAAAATAATAAAACAAAAGAAAAGGCATCTAAACTGGAAAGGAAGAAGTAAAACTGTCATTATTTGCATATGACATAATATTATGTATATAGAAATGTAAAGTTTCCACAAACAGATTGTTAGAAAAGATAAATGCCTTTAGTAAAGTGATAGAAAACAAAATCAATATTCAGAATTCAATTGCATTTTTATATACCAATAATGAACTATCAGAAAGAGAAATTAAGAAAACAATCCCATGTAAAATTGTACCAAAAATTATTATTTAATTTAATTGAGGTAAAAGAAGTGTACTTATAAAATTATAAGCCATTTTAAAATTAAGTTAAAAAGACACAAATTAATAGAAGCCCCATATTATGATCACGAAGAGGAAGAATTGACATCATTAAAATGTCCATACTACTCAAAGCAACCTATACATTCAATAAAATCCTTAGCAAAATGACAATGGCATTTTTTTCAGAATCATACAAAAAATATTTTAAAATTTATATGGAACCATAAATGACCTTGGATAGCCATTTAATCATGATAAAGTACAAAGCTGCAGGTATCATGCTACCTGGTATCAAACTATACTACAAGGCTATATATTAACCTAATCAGCATGGTACTGCCATAAAAACAGATACATTAATCAATGGAACAGAGTAGGGAGCCCAGAAATAAACGTACACTTATATGGTCATGTTATCTATTACAAAGGTGTCAAGGGGGTAAAGACAATCTCTTCAATAAATGGTGTTGAGAAAACAAGACAAATACTTGCAAATAATGAAACGAAATCACCTTCTTACACCAGATATGGAAATAAACTCTAAAAGTAAGACCTGAATCCATAAAACTCCTAGAAGAAAACATAGGCAGCAAACTCTCTGACACTGTTGTTACTGATATATTTTTCTGATGTATATCCTCAGACAAGGGAAACAAAGGGGAAAATATACAAATGAGGACATATGAACTAAAAAGTTTTTATCAAAGGAAACCACCAACAAAGTGAAAAGACAATATACTGAGTGGGAAAAGATACTAGCCAGTGATACATCTGATAAGGGGTTAATATTCAAAATTTATAAAGAACCTAAACCACTCAACACCAAAAACAAACAAACAAATGAACAAACAAACAAACGAACAAACAAAGAAAAACCCACAAACAATCCAATTTAAAAAAAATGGGCAAAGTACCTAAATAGGCACTACTCCAATGAGGATATACAGATGGTCAATAAATATATTAAAAGATTCTCAACATCACTAATCAACAGAGAAATGCAAATTAAAACCACAATGAAATATCACCTCACACCTGTCATCAATAAACAAATGTTGGTGAAAATGTGGAGAAAAAGGAACCATTGTGCACTGTTGGTGGGATTGCAAATTGGTGCAACAGATATGAAAAAGTTTGGAGGTTCCTCAAAAAATTAAAAATAGGACTACCTTATGACCCCAAAATTCTACTTCCGGTTTTTATTTTAAGAAAATGAGAACAATAAATCAAAATGATATATACACCGTATGTTTACTAAGGTGGTATTTACAACAGTTAAGGTATGGAAAAACTTTAAGTGCCCATGAATAGACACTTAGATAAAGAACATGTGGTACATAGATTCAATTGAATATTTTAAGAAATGAAATCTTACCATTTATGACAACATGGATGGACCGGGAATGTATTATGCTCAATGAAATAAATCAGAAAAAGACAAATACCATATGATTTCACTTATATGTTAAATGTAAAGAACAAAATAAACTAAGAAACAAAATGGAAACAGACTCAGATACAGAAAAGGAGCTGATAATTGCCAAATGCGAGACGGGGTGGGTAGAAAAGATGAAGGGCTGAAGTACAAATTGGTAGTTATCAAAGAATCACAGGGATGTGAAGTACAGCATAAGAAACAGAGTCAATAATGTTGTAACAACTAAGTACAGCGGTAGGTGGGTACACACCAATCAGAGAGAAATTACTTCATAAATTATATAAATTACATAAATGTCTAATTACGGTGCTGTATATCTGAAACTAACATTAAATAATATCATATATTGACAGTAATTTTAAAATAAAAATTTTAAAAACTGCTCCCCCTTTACCCAAATTCTGGCTCTGGGAACTATAATTTAAGGAGAAATTATTATTAGGAATGTGCACATTAATGATCATTTAAGCTTTTCTTGAAATTGGCCCTATTCTGTCCAGGGAGAAAATTCATTGTATTTACATGGTCTATAGTAATTTTTTTTATTCTACATGGCCTTGTAGGTTCCTGCTTCTGCAAAATGTATACTGTCTTTAACCACTAGCCACAGTAGTTGTGTGCATGGTGGGCACAGAGAAAATGTTAGAATTTTTTCCCTCCGGCTTACCAATTTTTTCCTTCTTGGGCTTTTCTTTCTGTATACCACCCTCCTCTCTGATATTTGTACAACCATGTAAACATCTAGACAAACTCTGGCTGACTTTACAGCAAGGGGATACACACCCATCTGATCCTATGGCCTTGTTACAAAAACCTGATTTAAAAAAAAAAAAAAAACTATGAATAGGGCAAATGTAAGCAAATTTTATTCCTGAAAATAGTCCCAAAAATTCTTTAAAAAAAAAAGGAAGAGTGAATTGATTCTAACAGTATATTTAAAACTCCATAAATATTTGCATTTAATTTAAGGTAAAATTAACACTAGAATATTCTTAAAGTTAGAGATGTTTATAAACATTACAACAGATTATAGGAAAAAAAATTATACCCTTTGTATTAATTATAAAACCTTGACATCACTTTATCTCTAAATCCTGATTTAAAAAACATCCTAACAAACTAGTAGTAGAATAAAATACTCCAATATCCTATTCCTTTACCTTCTTGACGACCTTTGTCATTCATTGGTTAATGCAATTATTGAAAATATCATTTCTACATAGTTAGGCTATCCCCCTCCTCTGGTGTGTGTGTGTAGGTATGTTAATATGAATAGCAAGATACAAGTTACATTTACTTTTTACAGAAAGTGTAAAAAAATCTGTTGCCCCTCCACCCAGTACCACATCCTTAAAAGAGCTGGCTCTAATATTTGGTTATTGATTACTGTTCTAATTCCTAGGCATATTGACTTCAACTCACTGCTTCCATCTAGATACTTGACTTAGATTTGTTCACCTAAAATAGTGATCAGTTTGGAATGCAGACATTGTTATAACAACAAAAATTCTAAGTCTGTTCTCCCTTTGCTCATCCACTAGGAGCCTCAAAATTCCTGTGAAAAACTGGCAGAACTCTGCAGGTTGGCACAGTCAATAGTAGGCACATATCTACATAACCAGCTTTCCTCTTGAGCAGGCTGTCTTGATCACCTTCAAACCAAAAGATCACATTCTCATCAGTTCTGCCTCATATCACTGGGTGTTTGATTGACTTGATGAGTTAGCCTGATTTTAGAGGTGGAGATACTTAGATAAGAAAAAAGTTCATTTTAATAGCAAAATTGGCCAGCACATACCTTACTGTTTGCCATGTTAAAGTGAGTCTCGAACCAGTCAGTGCGTTTCTATAACTGACCTAGTGTCATTAGATGGTGAGAAACCAAGATTTCAAAATGACCAGACACTGAAAATTCTCTAACTTTGCACAGAAGGAAATTGAGGCTCTATGATTTGAGTGCTACGTCACACAGCCCCCAACTTATAGCTCAAGTTCTGATTCTGAAGCTTTGGAGCATCTCTAGATTTGGTGAGGTTCTGTTCTTATAAACTCTCACTCCAAATCTATTCATCATAGACTGAATAGAAATCTAAATTTCATCACTGTTAGTGCTTACATGTGTTAGCTTCTGTTTTACCCTTTACACCATGAGGTTTACCATGGAAAGAACTGCGTTTGCTCAGTTTCACCTTTTCTCTCTCCATCTAGCATGTTGCCTCTGGTCAAAATGAGTTACACACACAATAAGCTGAGGGCTAGAACCCAACTCTTGGATTCTGAATTTCATGCCTGGACCATACTAGATGCTTTTAGCACACACACACACACACACACACACACACACACACACACACACACAAAATTATTTCCCTCCCTAAAGGCATTACTTTATTTTGCCCACTGCTCCTTACTAGCTTCGAAGCACTTTCCAGCATTTTACATCATTGGGATTTATAGGAGGAGGCTGGGCATGGTGATATCCACTTGAGGAATGATATCAGGAAAAGTGTACATGAACTGTCAGGTCACATAGATAAATAATGCTTCCTGACAGCTGAGTAAAGTCCCTGTTTACCAAGACCGAGCCTCACAAATACTAACGGACAACCTATAGAGTTGACATGGAGTGGATTTCCACAATCTGCAAAAGTTTGATGACTTCCCTGTCCATATTCTTACCTTATAATTTGTGTTGAGTCACTATAATTTCTTAGAAAGTGTACAATATTTAAAATTCCTTCTGATCATTGGTACTGGGGGGGGTGCTGTTAAGGAAGTAAGAGTAGACGATTTGAGTAGGAAGGGCATAACTGAGTGGGTCTCACTAGATTGTCCTGCCTCAGCCTGCTGGATTGTGAGCAGGGCTAGGATCACCTTAATCCCCAGTGCTATGGGTCCAGGTGAGTGGCCAGTCAGCCTGAGTGATGCTACATCATGGCTCAACCCCACCAGCTTCCCATTAACGGCTAAGGCACCCAGGTGTGGTGTCCTAGAGGCATCTTCTCCCCAGGATATAATTAGAGGTTTTCAAAACAAGCTCTGATTTTTCTTTTGGGTTGTTTTGGTCAGCTCCACCATAATTTCCCCAGAGGATAAACTTGGAATTTTGACTTTTAATCATTAATCTCATATAATGATTAGGCAAGTTATTGATTGCTGTCTCATTTTCTCCTTCTTCCCTGTCCCCAGGACCCACTCTCTAGACCTATTTCCTCAGTCTAGAATTACCTTCTTTATTTCAGATTCTTAGCTAAATTATCCTTCTTCAGGATCAGATTTAAGTTATACCTCCACAGTAAAATTTTCTTTATTTCCTCAGTGAATATCAACATATTTATTTAATTAATTGTGACATATATTTTCCTTTTGGCTTATCATACCTACATTGTCCTTTTATTCATCTTTTACCACTCTCACAGTCAATGATAAGATTTTAAACTATGGAAGCACAAGGTTTTGCTTCTCATTCTCCCTTTGTTCTCTAGCCTGAAAGACTATCTTATTCTTGGTGTGCACTGATTTACATGATTAATTAAATCAAATTTTATTAAAATCAATAAATGTCATACTATATGCTGGGAATTCACAATGATAAAAAAAATTAATGCACTAAAGCCTGGTAAAATAAGGAAAACTGACTAATTAAAAACAGATTATGATAAGTGAGATAGGACAGCAAGAAAAGTAGGTAGACATTGCTGCAGCCACACATAAAAATGTTAATTTGTCTAGATGCAAAATTGGTGGATGATCAGAGAATTTATGAAACTAACATCCAGTGAGTTTGGTTTTAAATGAACCAACACTGGTTTTTAGTACAATGAAAGAATCCATAGTTGTTCTATAATATTAACTAAATCCTGTGCTTTATTCAGATTTCACTCATTTTCCCCTAATGTCCTTTTTTCTCTTTGAGATCCCTTTCAGGAGACCACATCCTATGCTTTCTTAGGCTCCTCTGGCCTCTGAGAGTTTCTAAGACTGTTTTCATCAGCCCTGGCAGAGTAGCACTAGTCAGTATTTGGTAGAATATCCCTAGATTTATGCTGGTCAGATGTTTTTGCTCAGAGTTAGACTAACAGTACAGGTTTGCAGGGGTAAAGTGCCCTTATCATCATGTCATATGAGTGGTACAGGATTTCCATATGACTTGGCTGAGATGATGTTTGCCATATTTCTCTGTTGTAAACTTATCCCCCCTGCCCCATTTCCATACCCTGCTTTTCAGGGGCAAGTCACTTAGTGCAGCCCACACTCAAGGCAGGAGGGAGTTCTAGTTCCGCCTTCCTGAGGGGCAGGGTATCTACATAAAGTATGTAGAATTCTCCCACACAGGAGCTTGTCTACCCCTGCGCCTCCCTCCCACTATTCCCTTTTTCTCCTTTCTCCTTCCCTTCTCCCTCCATCTCTTCCTTCTTTTTTCTTCATTTTTTCCTTCCTTTCTTTTTTTTCCCTTCTTTCTCTTTCATTTATATCAGAATGAACTCATAGATTTTAAGCATTTCCTTCTAGTGTCTAATTTATCCTCTTGAAAGGGTCTTTTTTAAGATTAAATATATTGGAGTGACATAGGTTAATAAAATTATTTCCAGTGTACAATATTAAAAACATCATCTGCATAGTGCTTTGTGCATTCACCGCCCAAAGTTTAGTTTCCTTCTGTCACCATATACTTGACCCCCTTTACCCTCTTCAACCTCCCCAAAACATTTCCCTTTGTTAACCACATACTGTTGTCTGTGTCTATAAGTTTTTCTTTGTGTGTTTGTCTTGTTGATTTGCTGCTTTCAGTCTTATACCCCACAAGAGTTAAGTCAAAAAGTTCTCAACTTTTTTTGTCTGACTTATTTAGTTTACCATAATCTCAAGATACATCCATGTTTTTGCAAATGGCTGTATTTCATCTTTTTATGGCTGAATAATATTCCACTGTGTATATGTACATCTTCTTTATCCAATCATTTACCAAGGGACACTTCAGTTGTTTCCAATCTTGGTCACTGTGAAAAATGTTCCAATAAACATCAGGGTGCATATATTTTTGTAGATAAATGTTTTCAAGTTTTTTGGGTAGATACACAGAAATGGGATTAATAGGTCAAAGGCAGCTCTATTCTTTTATTTCTTTATTAAATTTATTGGGGGTGACATCGATTAATAAAATTATATAGGTTTTAAATGTGCAATTCAAGAATACATCATAAGCATATTGCATTGTGTGTTCACTAATCAAAGTCAAATCTTCTGTCACCATATATTTGACACCTTTCCCTCTATCTCCCTACCCACTTCTCCCTCCCTTCCCTCTGGTAACCACTAAACTGTTGTCTGTGTCCATGAGTCTGTGTTTGTCTTGATCATCTGTTGCTTTCAGTTTTATATCCCACATGAGTGAAATAATGGTTCTCAACTATTCTGAATTATTTTGCTTAGCATGATAATCTCAAGATAGCTCTATTCTTAAATTTTCAAGGAACCTCCACACTTATTTTGCATAGTGACTGTACCAACTTACATTCCCACCAGCAGTGTATGAGGGTTCCTTTTTCTTCACAACCTCTTCAACACATTATTTCTTGTCTTGTTGATGATTGCCATTTTAACATGTATATGGTAGTATTCACTGTGGTTTTCATTTATACGTCCTTTATAACTAGTGAAGTTGTGCATCTTTTCACATTTATGGTGGATATTTGCATATCCTCTTGGGAGAAATATTTTCTCAGGTCTTCCGCCCAATTTAATTGGACTGTTTTTTGTTGTTCAGTTGTATAAGTTCTTTATATATTTTGAATATTAGCTCCTTATCAAAGGTATCATTTGCAAATAGCTTTTCCCATTTGATTGATTGCCTTTTTATTTTGTTGGTGATTGTTTTTGCTGTGCAGAAGCTTTTTAGATTGATATAGCTCCATTTATTTATTTTTGCTTTTACTTCCCTTGCCTTTAAGGTCAAATTGATAAAATCCTCCCTGAGACTAAAGTCCACGAGTTTAGTACCAATGATTTCTTCAGTGTATTTGTTTAAGGTCTTATATTTTGGCCTTTGATCAATTTTGAGTTAATTTTGGTGTATAGTGACAAATAGCAGTTTCATTCTTTTGCATGTGACTTTTCAACTTTCCCAACACCGTTTATTAAAGAGGTTTTCTTTTCTTCATTGCATGTTATTAGCTCTTTTTTTTTAATTACTGGCCCATGTACATGTGGGTTTATTTCTGGGCTCTCAATTCTGTTCCATTGGTCTCTGTGTGTTTTTTCTGCCAATAATGTGCTGTTTTAATTACTGTCAATTTGTAATATAATCTGAAGTCAGGCAGAGCGATACCTTCAGCCTTATCCTTTTTCCTCAGGATCACTTTGGCTATTTGAGGTCTTCTGTGGTTCCATACAAATTTTATGAATTTTTGTTTATTTCTCTGAGAAATGCCATTGGGGTTTTGATGGAGATTGCATTAAATCTATATATTAATTTGGGTAATATGGCCATTTCAACTGTTAATTCTTCTAATCATGAATACAGAATACCTATTCATTTTAGTGTCCTCTTTAATTTCTTTCAATAAGGTCTTCTAGTTTTTAGTGTATAGGTTCCTCACATCCTTTGTTAAGTTTATTCCTTGCTAATGTATTCTATTTGTTGAACTGCAAATAGAATTATTTTTTATTTCTTTTTCTAAATTTAATTGTTAGTGTAAGAATGCAATGAATGTTTATACATTGATTTGTACAAATCCTGCAACTTTATTTTATTGCTTTTGTTAGCTTTTTTTGTGGAGTTTTTTGAGTTTTTTATATAAAAAATAATGTCACCATAAAATTAATTTAAAAAAAGGAATGTCATTTGCAAAAAGTGACCATCTTAATTTTTCATTCCCAATTTGGATGCCTTTTCTTCCAGGTAATTAAATTTGGTGGCATATAGCCTTTTGTAGTATTCTTGCGCAGTTCTTTTTATCTCTGAGGTGGCCTTTGCAATTTCTTTCATTACTGATTTTGTAATTGTGTTTTCTCTGTTTTTCTTAGTAAGCCTAGCCAGAGGCTTTCTAATTTTCTTTTTAAAGAAGCTCTTTACTGCATTTTTTCTGTTGTTTTTTGTTCTTGATTCCACATAACTCTCTTAATTTTATTATTTCCATTTCTCTACTAACTTTTGGTTTCATTTGTTCTTTTTCTAGTCTTTAAAGTGAAATGTTAAAACTGTTTGAGATTTTTCTGGTTTCTTAAGTAAGGCCTGTAATGCTACAAACTTATCTTTTATTACCACTTGCTGTATTCCAAAAGTTTTAATATGTCGTCTTGTCATTCTCATTTGTCTCTTGAATCTTTTGATCATTGCTTTTCTTTTTTTGCCAGTTGTTATTTAGTTTCATGTTGTTTAATCTCTGCATATTTGTGGTTTCTCTTGCTTTCTTTTTTCAGTTAATTTCTAGTTTCAAACATTCTGGTTGTAGAATATGCTTAGTATGAATTCAATCTTTTTAAAATTGCTGAAGCTAGTTTTGTGTTGCAACACATGGTCTATCTTTTAGAATGTTCCATGTGCATTAAAGAATGTGTAATATGGTGTTTTGGGATAAAAGGCTCTGTAAATGTTATATCTATTTGGTCTAGTGTGTTATTTAAGGTTGATATTTCCTTGTTGATTTTCTGTCTGGATGATCTATCCATAATTGTCAATGAGGTATTTAGTTTCCTATTATAATTGTTTTTGTCAGTTCTTTTTTTCTTTTGGTAGTGCTTTACATATTTTGCTGCTCCCAGGTTGAGTGCATGTATATTGATAAGCATTATGTCTTCTTCTTGTCTTATCATTATAAAATGCCCAGTTTTCTTTTGTTATTTTTTATCTTGAAATCTGTTTTGTCAGGTGTAAATACAACTACACCTACTTTCCTCAAAATGTCAATATGCTTGGAGTATCATTTTCTGTCCCTAAAAGATTTTGTTTTTGTTTTTGTTTTCTGTAGTAAGAATGCAGAATATCTACCCTCTCTGTCTCACTTATTTCACTTAGCATAATACATTCTAGGTCCTCCATGTCGTTGCAAATATAAGACTGAATTTTTGTAATGGCTGAGTAATATTCCATTGTACATATGTACCACAATATTTTCCAATTGTCTATTGATGGGCATTTAGGAGTGCATATATCTTTTCAGATTAGTTTAGGTTTTCTTAAAATAAATACCCAGAAGTGCAGTTTCTGGGTCAACGGTAGGCCTATTTTTTTTTTAGGAACCTCCAAATTGTTTTCCATAGTGGCTGTACCAATTTGCAGTCCCACCAACAATGCACAAAAGATCCTTTTTCCACATCCTTGCCAACATTTGTTGTTTTTTATTTATTGATAGCCATTCTGAAAGATGTAAGGTAATAACTCATTGTGGTTTTAATTTACATTTCTCTGATTAGTAATGTTGAGCATCTTTTCATGTCTTTTGGCCATCTGTATGCCCTCATTGGAAAAATGCTTGTTTATGTCTTCTGCCCATCTTTAATTGAATTTAGTAAGTTAGTGAGTTTTTTTTTTTTTTGGTGATTAGTTGTATGAGTTATTTATAAATTTTAATTATTAACCCCTTATCAGATCTATCATTGACAAATATATTCACCCATTCAGTAGACTGCCTTTTCATTTTGTTGGTTTCCTTCACTGTGCAAAAACTTTTTAGTTTCATGTGCTTCCATTTGTTCTATTTTTTTTTCTTTTGCCTGAGGTGACATATCAGAAAAAAATATTAGGAGCAATGTCAGAGAGTTTACTGCCTATGTTTTCTTCTAGAAATTTTATGGGTTTTGGTCTTACATTTAAGTCTTTAATCCATTTTTGAGCTTATATACGTATATGGTATAGGAAGGTGATCTAGCTTTATTTCTTTATATCTGTTCAGTTTTCTCAACACCATTTATTGAAGAAACTGTTTTTACCTTATTGTATATTTCTTCTCATTTGTCATAGATAAAGTGACAATTTAGGCATGAGTTTACTACTGGACTCTCTATTCTATTCTATTGATCTGTTTGATTTTATGCTAGTGCCATGTTGTTTTGATTATTATTGTCTTGTAGTATAATTTGATACCATGTATGTTACCTCCAATTTGTACTTCTTTCTTAAGATGGCTGTGGTTATTCGAGGTCTCTTGTGGCTCTATATAAATTTTAGGATTATTTTTTTGAGTTCTTTGAGAAATGCCATTGCTATTTTCATAGGAATTACACTGAATGTATAGATTCTTTGGGTAGTGTGGACATTTTAACAATGTTAATTTTTTCTTTCTGTGAGCATGGTATGTTTTCATTATTTGTATCTTCAATTTCTTTCCTCAGTGCCTTATAATTTTCCGAGTTCAGGTTAAATTTATTCCAAAGTATTTAATTTTTTGATAAAATGTAAATGGAATTTTCTTAATTTCTTTTAATGATAGCTATTGGTGTATAACAATGCAACCAACTTCTGAATACTAATTTCATAACCTACTTTACTGAATATATTTATCAGTTCTTATGGTTTTTCATTAAATCTTTAAGATTCTTTATATAATCATATCAACTGCAAATAATAACAGATTTACTTCCTCCTATCCTATCTGGATGCCTTTTATTTCTTTTTCTCATGCAATTGCTGTGGCTAGGACTTCTAATACTTTGTTCAATAAAAATGATGAAAGTAGAATTGTCTTCTTCCTGGTATTAAAGTTTTAGATATTCACTATTGAAAATAGTGTTAGCTGTGGGTTTGTCATATATGGCCTTTATTATGCTGAGGTGTTTCCTCTATCCCCACTTTGCTGAGAGGTTTTATTATAAATTAATGCTGAATTTGTTGAACACTTTTCTGAATCTATTCATATGATCATATGATGTTCTATCTTTCATTTTCTTCATGTGGTGTATGTTATTTGATTTGGAAATATTGAAACAACCTTGCATCCAAGGAATGAATCTCAGTTGATCATGGTGTAATTGATCTTTTAATGTACTGCTGAATTCAGTTTGCTAGCATTTTGTTGAGGCTTTTGCATCTATTCACCATGGCTGTCAAATTGTAACTTTTTTTTTTTACAGTCTTTGGTTTTTGTCAGGGTAATTATGGCCTCATAAAATAATATTGGGAAGTTCCTCCATCCAGAACCACCTCTGCTGTGTCCCATAGATCCTGAGTCAATATGTTTCCATTTGTCTCAAAGCATGTTTTGATTTCTTCTTTGATCTCTTTGCTAAACCATTCATTGTTTAGTTGCATTTAGCCTCCACATATCTGTGTGTTTTTCAGTTTTGTTTTTTTTTCTTGTACTTGATTACTAATTTAACACCATTTTGGTCAGAGAATAAACTTGATATGACTGCAAATTTCTTAAATTTATTGAGATTCGTTTTGTGGTCTAATATGTGATTGTGGGAAATGTTTCATGTGCACTTGAAAATAATGTATATTCTGCTGTTTTTGTGTGAAGGGCTTTAAAAATATTAATTAAATTAATCTGATCTAGTGTGTCATTTAAGGCAGCTCTTTCCTTGTTAATTTTCTATCTGGAAGATCTATCCTTGGTGTCAATGAGATTTTTTAAGTCCCCTACTATGACTCTATTACTTTTGATCTCCTTTATATTGGTTTGTATTTGCTACATGTATTTAGGAGCTCCAAGTTGGGTCTATAAATGTTTATAGAGTTTATATCCTCTTGTTATATTGATCCATTGTTTATTATGTAATGTCCTTCTTTGTCTCTTATTATAGCCTTCGTTTTACAGCTTGCTTTCTCTGATGTAAGTATTGATACCCCGGACTCTTTATTGTTCTGTCGCTTGAAATATTTTTTCTTTTTTCATCTCTTTCAGTCTGTGTGTCTTGATTTGAAGTGGATATCTTGTAGACAGCATATGTAAGGGTCTTGTTCTCTTATCCATTCAGACATCCTATGTCTTTTGATTGGAGCATTTAATTCATTTACATTTAAAGTGGTTATTGATAATGTTTTGCCATGTTGTTATTCATATTTATTAACTCCTCCCCCTCCACCTTCTTCTACTTAAAGAAGTCCCTCTAAAATTTTCTATAATACCAGTTTGGTGGTGTTGAACTCCTTTAGCTTTTTCTTGTCTGGAAAGCTCTCTGTCCTTTGATTTTAAATGATATCCTTGCTGGGCAGATTGGTTGTCAGTCCTTGCTTTTCATCACTTTAAATATTTTGTCATTCCCTCTGGCCTGTGAAGTTTCTGTTGAGAAACCAATTGACAGTATTATAGTAGTTTCTTTGTAGTTAACTGCTTTTCTGTTGCTTTTAGGTTCTTTCATTGTCTTTAATATTTGGCATTATAATTATGAAGTGTCTTAGTGTGGGCCTCTTTGGGTTCAACTTGCTTGGGGACTTTAGTGCTTCCCGTGATTGTATGTCTACTTCCTTCACCAGATTAGGAACATTTTCTGCCACTTTTAGAGGTTCTCACACTTTTGCTTCCCTCTTCTTTTTCTAGTATTCTTTCTAGAACTTTTAGAAATACACTTGATGTTGTCCCATAAGTCCCTTACACTATCCTTATTTTATTTTCTTTTTGCTATTCTGATTGGGTGTTTTTGCTACCTTATCTTCTAAATTGATGGAAAAGGTGAAGAGATTAAGAAGTACAAATTGGCAGAAAGTAGTCATGAGGATGTAAAGTACAGCAGAGGGACTACAGACAATCATATTGTAATGACTAAGTATTGTGCCAGGTGGGTACTAGACTTATCAGTGGGATCATTTCCTAAATTATATGCCTCACCATAATGCTTTACACCCAAAATTAGAATAAAATATTAAATGTCAACTCTACTTGAAAATGTTAAAAAAAAAAAAAATCTTACACTATTGTAATTGTTGACTGTGTACCCAGAAACCATACAGCCACCCCACACCAGCTCAGATTTGCTGCAGTCCAGGGGCAGTCCTGACCACCCAGGAATCTGATGGGAGACATGCTTATCCATGCCTCCAGTGGCAGGCCTGTTGACATTAGTCCCAAAGACAAAAACATCAGTCATATACTGGCTCCAGCCCCACTTGACTGCAATCCCACTGACAGTCCCATCAGTCTGTAGTCCTGGCAGGAGACCAAAGCCACTCTGTAGACTTTATATCCAAGAAAATGGAAAGCAGGATTTGGAAGAGATATCTGCATACTTGTGTTCACTGCATCATTATTCACAACAGACAAGAGACAAAAGCAATCCAAGTACCCATTAACGGAGATAAAGAATATAATAGATGGAACTTTAGAACATTATTCCAAGTGAAAAAAGCTACTCACAAAGAGACAATTCCACTTGTACTAGGTACCTAGAGATCAAACTTATAGAAACAGAAAATAGAATAGTGAGTGCCAGGGATGGGAGAGGGATGAATGGGCAGTTGTTCACTTGGTGTATATTTTCAATTTTGCAAGATGAGAAATTTCTCGAGATCTTTTGCACAAGGATGTGACTGTATTTAACACTTCTGAACTATTCATTTAAAAATGATAAATTTTGTTTTGCCACATTTTTAAAAGACATAATTACCTACCCAGCAATCAATGAAGTCTTGTAGACAACATCATTTTCATGGCTTGAAGAGCTTTGGAGTTCTCCAAGCCTGCAAGGTCTGGTGTACTAAATATTTTATTGTGTTCAGTTCCCTAGCAACTAGAAAGGTATTTGAAATGGTACCCAGAATGCCAGGACAACTTTCATATCCTTTTCACTTACAAGATGCATATGGTTCTGTCGTACTAGAGGAGACAAGGTAGACGATCTACTCAAGTGTTTCCCCACTTGTAGGGGTGGTGACCACCCATAGTTTCATTTGTACCTTAGTCTTCCTTTCAGAATATGCCAACAAGGAATGTCATCTAACCTGGAAGCCAGATGTGATGTTCGATGCGGTCCACGCAGGCTTCTACTGAATGTGAGGTTTGGCTTCAGGTAGTGACCCGGGAAATGCTGCACATTCTCCTGATAATGTTACGACCTGAGACCACTCATTTGTCCCAGAAGCAATATTTCTTTTAGCTGTTAAGGAAGGAGTCACCATTGCCCATTCTGTAGCTTCTGGAAGCTTTACAGCCTAATTTCACAATCATTGCAATTAATTTATTTGGACCATCAGTAGTATGGTAAAAAAAAATATTTGGCAAGTATCTGCTAATATTTCTGGATCATCATGATGCAGGAAGCAAAAACTGAAAAATTAGAAAGAATTTGCTCAACAAGCTTTAGGACAAACATTTAAGAGTTCCCAGGCTTGATTTCTAAAGATGGAAATAGTGAACCAAAGGTATGAATATTTTTTAAAATTGTTATTTTGAAAGCATTTCAAACATACAAAAATTCCCCAGTAATAGAATTCATTTTACCCACCCTCCCCAGATGCTGACACCTTTGCATAACCATAACACAGTTATCAAACCCAGGGCATTAACATTTATAAAATAGTATAAACTAATCCAAGGCTTTATTCAAGTTTCATCTACTCTCCCATTCATGTCACTTTTGTAAACCATTTCTGTGGCACCCAGGCCAGGATTGCACACTGCCCTTTGTCATACCTCCTGTTCTTGTCCAATTATCTACAGGTCCTTATTCTCATTGTTTTATATAGCCTTGAAACCACCAGTGTTAGTTAACCATTTTGTGGAATGCCCCTCAATTGGGGTCTGCCCTAGGTCTTCTCGTGCCTTGGAATTTAGTCTGTACATTTGGCAGGAATACCAGAGTGCACCATACCTAGTGGGTAGGGGAGGCACACAGCATGTTTGTCTTGTTACTTGCAGTTTTACCTTGGATTGCTTGGTTGAAGTGGTGTCTGTCTCATTTCTCCACCAAGGAGTTACTGTTTTTTCCCTTTGTAACCATTGGGTATCTAGTGAGATGCTTTGCCCTACAAACTTTAGCATCCACTAATAGCTCTTCCTACAAAACTGTTACAATCACGTACCACATACTGTCATTTTAGTCAACAGACCGTATATATGACGGTGATCCCATAGGATTATAATGAAGCTGAAAAATTCTTATTGCCTACTGATATTGTAGCTGTCCTGATGTTGTAGCACAATGCATTCCTTATGTGTTTGTGGTGATGCTGGTGTAAACACACACTTACTGCGTTGCCTGTCATACTATCAAAACAGCACATACAATTATGTACAGTTCATAATATACAATAATGATAATGACTATGTTACCAGTTTATGTATTTATTATATTATACTTTTTATCAGTATTTTAGAGCATATTCCTATAAAGTGCTATAAAACAGTAGCTGTGCACACTGCCAGCACCCTCATTTCATATTTACTATGGCTCTTCATTGCATCGTCTCTGGTGTGTGATTAAATCTCATGTTGTTTTGTACAGTAACGTGCTGTACAGGCTGGTTGCATACAGATTAGGTGCAGTAGGCTGCATTACCAGGTTTGCATCAGTGCACTTTATGATGTTTGTACAACAAAATCACCTAGTGATGTATTTCTCAGAATGTACCTGTATAACATGTGGTGTTTGCCAAAGAGTAATTTATTTCCGCCCTACATTTATTGATACTTTACTGAAAAAAAAGCTATGTCCCTTCTCCCTTTTTTATTTATATCACTATGAACTAAACATGTGCTTTATTCTATGGGTATAAACATTTTTTAGGATTTTGGATGGACTTTAAATTACCTTTAGAATGGTTGTACAGATTTACACTCTTTAAGGTACTGCATTGTTCTGCCATCTTTCTATACCCCACCAACAGTATAATGTATAAATGCATCTGATGAGAAAACAATGTATTGTTTTCCTTTTCATTTTATTGCCACTAAATTGGAACCTCTTATATTTATCTTCATCACTCGTTTTTCATCTTGAAATATATTTTCTCAATTTCTTTGCATTTTAATTCTGATGTCAATTTAACTGTTTCAAACAGTCAAATATACTAATATCTTTTTTAATTTGCACTTATATAAAGTTCTTTTCCATGTAAAGAAAAGATATTCAACATGTTTATTTGACTTTTCATAGGTCCAAACTTTTACATGCATTTCTGTTATTCTTCTGGAATGTATTCCACTAGGCTTTCCAATCTAAATTATTTCCTGTATTTCAATACTTTCCCCCAAACTTCAGAAATTTATAAAGATAGAATTTAAATCAGTGGGGAAATATTTATAACTTTTAACAAGTAATGCAAACTTTGGGTAAAAAAGATTCCTACTTCACACTATAAAAATTGAATCCACATGAGAATATGTGTGTGTGGTAAAAATATTTTTATCAAAAAAATATAAACTACAAATCTAGCCTTCTGGATAAATTTGAGGCAGATTGTACCTCGACAGTTTGACAGCATAAAATTAAAGTGTAATAAATGTGATTACGATATCCACCATACTGACATAATTTTTATATATTACTGCCTGTATCTTAGATTATAATTGATAGAACACAACAGTGGAACCTTTTTACTGCTCGTGAAAAGTTTCTCTAAAGGATTTGATTACATTTGATTGTCCTCACTAGGATTCAGCTATATTCCAAAGCAAAATTTTTATTTGAATAAAAAGGGGCTCATAAGGTGAAATAAATAACAGCATAAAATACAGATTTACAAACATTTGTGGTTGCTAATATAAATACCCATTTATATTACATGTAGGTATAATAGAGGATAATAAACAGGTAACTGACATGGAAATGGAGAGAAAATACACCACTCTTCATGACAGGTTCGGTTCTCTTTTTCCCAACAAAAATGAAACATAAGTCCTCCAATGGCTAAATATCTCACTCTCCACCAGACACCAGGCTCTCCCTGCTCACGCATCACCGGATGTGGTACTCCCAGAAGCACTTTGGCATGCATGCCCTTCTGGCACTTCTCGCAGTGGGTGTTGGCCTGCGAGTGGCAGAGGGCACAGCGGGTCCTCTTGTCCTGGTGCACAATCCAGTGCCCGATCATTTCGAAGCGGCTCTCGGTTTTCAGCCACCGGCCATGCCTCCTGAGACGACGTGTCGGCGTTGCTCTCCAGGTACACACAGGCCACGTACCTGCGGAAGGCCAAGAGGTCCACCTGTGCATTGCTGCAACAGATCCAGTGCAGCTGCCATGCATTGTTAAGGGCTGCGTCCAGGACATAGCCCATGAAGCTGAAGTACCACTTGATGCCCTGGACCCGCACTTGGTACCTGGTCATGTTTTGATCCATGTGGCCCATACCCACCGCCTTCTCGTGGTATAGTTGCAACAGGCACAGCAGACAGACCTGGCCCCGCACCCCTACCGCACCTGTGGGTCGGCTGCTCACCCTCACCAGCTCTATGCCATGACATTGGAGTAGATGGTGCCCACACTGCTGTCACGCCAATGGCATACGATTACCTCCTCACACTCATCCACTTTGTAATAGAATGAACCCCTCTTCATTTTCTTCAGTTCTTTAGGACCTTTAAGGGGGCAGCACTCTATCCTATACTCACGCACAGTTCCCATGGCCTTAAGCCCCCTTCTCCTCAAAATGGACATCAGTTTGACACTTGTGAACACCTCATCGATAAAGATGTGGTAAGGCAGCCAGCCACATTCCTGCAGCGCGTCTGTGAACCTGCTGGTGCCCAGGTCCAGGCCCTACTCAGCCTGGTGAACAGCATGCCCTGAAAGGGCTCGAACCACACCAGGTAGCCGCTGCTGATGGTGCCACACCAGACCTGGCAGCCCAGCCGCCCTGACCGCCCCGAGGGCCACCGAGACCCACTATGCCTGAAGTACTCACATGACGACTCACCAAAACTATAGAACTCATCCAAGGGTGCATGCTGCTGGATACTGGTTCATCCACACAAGGAGAGGCCTTACCTTGGTGAACCTGCCACAAAATGGTGATGCGAATTGGGAGAAACTTCCCAAAACATCCTTCTCCTGGGAAAGGATATGTACCTGCTCAGAATCAGAATGCCCAAAACACACTTCAGTGCCTGGGTCGTGAGACCCAGATGGATATTTTTCTGCCAAGCGTAACGATTGGTTTCATTAACAATAAAATTAATTAATCATTCCTTCACCAAAAAACAACTCAAAGAGGCCTACAGTACTCAGCTCCTGGCTCCTGAGGTGCTCCATATGCAGATCTGTCGCTGGCCAACTGCTGAAGTCCAGACCCGCTGCAGCCCGGCTGCCTTCCGCCTCTTCAAGGGCAGCAGCAGCTGCGGGTCCTCCTCACCCCAGCTGCCATCATCCTCGGGTAAAACAGAGGCATGCAGCACACAGCTGGGCAGTTGGGCGCCTGGCCAGCCATCCTCATCCCCCGAGTCTTTGTCAGTGAAGTCCCCCACGGCACTATCCGGCGGGGCAATGAAGATTTCCTTTCTCTGATGGCTGGACTCATCCTCCAGAGTGCTCAGAACCTCAAGTGGCTTTCAGGCTGGAAATTCCACTAGCAGTGAAGCCACTTTAGTAACAAGAAACAGAAATGACACCCTGTTAGCACACTGCCCCCACTGCAAAGCACCTAGGATTGAACAACATCTGGAACCTGTACCCTAGGCACAGTGCCCAGGAAGTAAATTTCCAGACAAAGACTGATTTAAACTATTTTAATGATGGGAGGCATTCCACCCTTCCTTTCTTCTTAAATAAATGTCCTGAATAGAGGGACCCCTCCGGTGGTGAGTCCAGATGCCACCATCATCACCCAGATAACAGTAACCATCAATGGGAAGCCTGGGCCACAGAAGTGATCCCCACAGATGTCCCCTGACTCAGTGGCCCCAATAGCTCTGCTTCATGTTGCTGTCTCACCTGTCTCTTCCCTTTCTCATATTCATTTGGCAAGTACAAGTGTCTCCACTCCCCAAATTCTCAAACTCTCACCAGCTGAACTCTTCCTAGGTGAACTCTCACTACCCAAGCTCTGGATCTGAACAGACCCAAACAGATCTTCAAATGAAGCATCCACATCAGACATCTCACCACACACTCACTGCAGTCCAGACCTAACGCCACTGGAAAACACAGAAACCTCCTCCCTAGACCCGTGGGAACTTAATGGACAGCAAGAGAAACTATTGCATGAGCAGGCACTGCCCAGAGGTTGGGAGTGGACATCCTCCATGCCCACCTGCTCAGGACTTGTTCTAAGTGGAGGAGACAGATGGCAGATCAATAAGCAGTGACCCCACTGAATGGCACTGGGTGATGATGAAGGCCAGCCATCCTGAATGAGGATGGAAAATGCAGCCAAGGAGAGGACTGGGGTGCTACTCAGACAGAGGGTAAATGAAGACTCGCAGGGCAAATGGTCTGCAAGTGAGGGAGTGAGGCTTACAAACAGCTGGGGACAGGGTAGCCCAAGCAAGAGAAAGAACCAGAGGCACAGGCTCCGAGCCTGAAGAGAAATGGTACCTGCCAACAGCAAAGATGCCAGGTGTGGCTACAGGAGCAGTGCAGGGAGGAGAGCACAGCTGAGGTGGCAGCAGGCCCCACGGGCTGCAGAAGCCCTCAGCAACACTGGGTGTGACTGTCAAAGGAAACCCACAAGGGGGTGAGGGGACACAGGATGCTGGGGGTCAGACACAGCACTCTGGCTATAAAAATGGGCTGCATGGAGATAGCGGGCCCACTGTTGTTTGCGCCCCTCTCCACATGCCCAGAAAGAGGCACAGGCTTCAGCACAGAGCCTGTTTGCAGACCTGCCCTCCATGTCTGCAGTGAGTACATTACATACTTGCTACAAGCTCATTTCTGTGCTGGGGCCAAGTCCCCACTCTGAGCACTCCAAGCTCTACACAGGCCAGGAAGGGAGCTCTATCTTCCGGGGGAAGGAAGGCTGAAATCCTTACCACAGAGTGCACACTGATATGGGGGTCAGTGCAGCAGCTGCCTTCCCTCGTCCTCTGGCTCAGCCCAGTCAGGGCCCCTGTGAGCCTCACCTTACCACCTGCCACTTGCCTCCAGGCCCCAAATGCCCTTGGCACATATCTGTTCTGACCCATGGGTGGGAGACCCTGTGGGGAAGTGTGCCTTCTGTCTTCAACATAAACCACGTTTTTTCCTATCAAGGGCAGACACAGCAGCTTCACAGCCACACCAGTACCACATACTCCCTGTTTACCTGTCTTTCGTCTAACCTTCTCCAACCCCTCTTCTTTCTTCCTCCATTTTGCTTCCTAGACACCAAGGACTTGGTGAGACCAGCAGGATGAAGGGCTAAAATCATAATGGGCTTGGTCTTTCAAAAACAAAGGAGTAATTATCTGTGTGAAGCCTCCCATCAAACAGTACTCCTACCTTGAGGTTGAAACCATGATGAACTAAAACACATTTGTCTTGACATGCAGAATTTAAGAATCTGTAAGACAACAGAAGTCGATTTTTTAGAAATTGCACCTTAACTAGCAAGGCAATAAGACCTTCTCTATCACTTAAGGGAAAACATCTCTAGCTTAATGCTCACCACTAATCAGTGGAAATGGGCCGAGTACATACAGGAAATGGTGTCTAGCCAATTCACTAGTCAGAGGGAAATAGAACAAGCTATTTCACCTCACAACAGGATACACCCTAGGGTAGGGTTTTCTACGTTGGCATTGCTGACATTTGGGGCTGGATGAGTCCTGTTGTGGGAGGCTGCCCATGTATTATGGGATGTTTAATAGTAGAAGCAGCCCAGGCCGCTACTCACCAAACCCCAGAACATGCATCCCTCTAGTTGTGAAAACAAAAATTCCTCCAGGCTTTGCCAAGTGTCTCCTGGGGACAAACTGTGCCCTGGCCGACACCTGCTCCAGTCAGCACTACTACTAGAACCTACTTGAGGACGAAAACGTTATCACCAATGCTGCCTGATATGGCAGCCATCAGCCACACATGGTTATTAAGCATGTGACAGATAGGTGGCTAGTGTGACTGAGAAACTGGATTTTTAACTTTATGTAATCTTGAGTTTAATTTAAATAGTCACAATTGGCTGGCTGGTGGCTACTATATTAGACAGTGAAGCCCTAGATGTATTAACTACTTGTGAAAAGGCAACACTGTTAAATGTTTAAAGTATTCTAATGACCACAGAACAAGGAAGCCTTTCTTGTAGAAAACACACACACACACACACACACACACAAAGATGGGTAAAATGGACTACATAGATCTTCCAGCAAATCCCTGAGAGGTGATCTCTAAGATGCCCCCAAAACCCCTGACCCCTGCTGTTCATACCTTGTGTGATCTTCTCTCCTGAGGAGGCTGGGCCTTGTGAATTCTCACAAACTCACTGTGGTAAAGTAGTGAGCTGTTTCTTCTGGGGTCAGGCCACAAAGAGATGGGCCCCACCTTGTGCTCACTCATTCTGACATGCCCTGATTGACTCCATTGGCACCCAGCTACAATTTTCTGAGCTTCCCATGGGAGTGGCCCATGGGGCCAGGAATCAAGGGAAGTCCCTGGCCAGGAACCAGAGGGCACTGAGCCCTCCAACAACCACAATGACTGAACCCTGAGGGGCACCCCCTCCCAATCACACCTTCAGAGGAGACCACAGCCCTTACTGACAATTTGCAATCTTAAGAGATGAAGAGCCACTGGAACTCAGCTAAGTCAAACCTGGATTCCTAACTGGAAAATAAAAAGAGATAATGTTGTTTTAAGGTTCTAAGTTGTGGGGTAATTTGTGATGCAGCAAAAGGTAACTAATATAACATTCATACAACAAAGCACTGAAAATAACAAAGTCATAGCTGTTCATGAGATATTCAAAATACATATAACCGGGAAAGAACTAGTGTCCAGAATATATAAAGAATTCCTACAAGACAATGAGAAAAAGATAACCCAAAAGGAACATTTACCCTCAGGAGCTCTCATCTACCTGGTGTTCCTGAGCTTCCATTATGAGGACAACATAAAATGTAGAGACTAGAGGAGACTGAAGCAGACCTACACATCAGGCTAACAGGACAGGACTGTGTGAAGACCCTGCACAGAGCGGCACCAGGAAACAAGGACAAACGATAAAGTACCACTGTACAGAAGTGGTCAGCAAGCAAACACCACTGCATAGGAGTGGGGAGGGCAGAGATCGCCTGAGAATTTTTAACCATGGATTGTTTATGAGGTCAATTCACATTTCTTAGTGGTTCCAATAACCTCAAGTGAAAATTTAAATAGAAAGTGACCTTCAATGGTAGTGCCCCCCAGGGAATAGTGGAGACAAACAAAAACCTCTTGGGGATAATATATCCCAAACAAGACTTTAAAAGGCCTCCACTGAAAATAATTCTAAAGAGCATAAACTGACAATCAGAGAAAAAAGAAGGTTGCAAAATAAACAAGAGAACAAAAGCAACATGAATGGGAGCCAGCAGAAACAACACATAGCAGAATCAGACCCACAGAAACTAGATACTATACATATCAGAAAAATATGAAATTAGTATGTTTAATAAGTGCCAAGAAACAGCATGAACAAGAAATAAGAAATTTAAAAATAAATAAAAAGGTCAACAAGAGTTAAAAAAGAACCAAACAAAATTTTGAAAAACAAAAACAAACCAGCAGCAAATAAAAATATAAAAATAAAAAAACCCACAAAGGAAAATAAACCTAAAGGAAACCACAAAGAAAAAAAAAGACCTAAATAAATGGACAAAAAGAAAAAAAAACTACAAAAATACCAAATAAACAATACCAAACAAATAAGGAACCAAATAAAATTTAAAAGACTATATAGAAACAAAATTATGTAATAAGAAATTAAAAATTCAAAGAAACAAGAGGGCCATCAGCAAAACAGGGAACTTGGAAACTCCATGTTCTCACCCATGCAGAAGTGCTGAGGAAATCCACCAGAGGCTGTCTAAAACAACTCTGTAGGACCTCTGAAAGCAGATGAACATTTACAGCAACCAAGCAAACCTTCAACTGATAAAAAACCATCCTGGTTCTGTCTGGGCAGTGAAACTAATTCACAGCCTCACCCATTGTGGAAAACAGCCTTTAGAAAACCTATCCGATGCATACAGTAAATTCCACAGCCCACCCTACCACTACACTTACAGTGGCATTCAACACAGAGCACAACTGTCTGCAGAGCAAAATCGGTGGCCCTATCTGACCAAGTAATTCAGTGCACAATCCTACCTGACTTGGGCCCCCAAATAACAAGCCAAGCTAGCCATGGGGCCCATTCTGGTGCCTCGTGCCTCACTCAAGCAGCAAAGCTAATTCATAGCCCTGCTTACTGCTGAGTACAGTACCCAGTGCCAAGCATCTAGGGAGCCAGACAAGAAAACCCAGGCAACCACGGAGCCCATCCTTCAGCCTCACTTGAACAGGGAACCAAGCCAGCTGTCCTACCAAGCTATTCTCAGCCAGCACGACTGCTTATCACCTGAATTCAGAGCTCAGGCAGTGGCCTCACTCAAAACCATACCCTGAGAGCCATCCTCACCTGCCCAAGCACACTATCATTGAGCATATCTGAGACCCCAAGATGACCCAAACAGAAAGAACTATCCCTGCCAAAGCAAACCAGTGAAGTCTGGAAGAAAAGACAGCTTATACAAATGCACAAATACCAATCTAAGAAAGTGAGTACTGTAAAGGATCAGGTAAACACGATGAAAGAAATTGAATAAAGCTACAATACCTGACCAGAAAAAAATAAAGATCTATGGAATGCCAGCAAATTCAGAATAATCATCTTTAAAAAGTTTAACTACAAAAACACACAGATGGAAAAGAAAATTAAAAAAACAATGTGTAAACAAGACATTCAACACAGAAATATAAACCATCAAAAGAAAAATTCCTAGAGTTGAAGAATATGATAACTGCACTGAAGAATTCAACAGGGACTTTCAGCAACAGACTCTACCATGCAGAAGTCAATGAGCTTGAAGACAGGTAATCTGAAATTAGCCAGTTAGAAGAAAAACAGAAAAACAAAGAATGAAAAGAGTAAGAAAGTCCACAAGACTTATGAGACACCATTAAGCATATATATGTATTATGCATGTATGTATATATGTATGTACATATGTATGTATGATATATACAAACATACATACACACACATATACATTATTGGAGTCACAGAAGAAGAGATAACAAGGCTGAAAAGTTTATTTAAACTTAAATAAATAATGGAAGTGATGTCCAAAACATGGCAGAGTGAGAAATGTCCCCAGACCTCTTCTCTTGAAACAACAAGCTGAAAATCTAAAACTCAACAAAAAACACCCAACTTGCACACCAGCACATCTGAGCATGGGATCTGTGCATAAGAGCTACCACATGTCAGTACACCAGGAATCTGGTGGTAGGCTGGGAGAAACAAAGAAGCTACCTCTTGCAGCTGGAGGAAGGGGAGTGGAGAAGGTATGAAGGGTTCCCTGAGCAACCCCGTCTGAGAAAGTTGTGTGCTCCACAGAGTGGCAGTACCCAGGGACCAGGGTAGAAGGCAGAGAAGTGGGGATAGCAGAGAAGTGGAGATGGCAGAGGAGTAACAACTGGTTATTACCAGCCACAGCTGCAAAATGCGAGGCTGAGCCACAGCACCCATTCCCTCAACCCAGAGGGACCCTCCCCCCATATACTTCAACTGAACATGGCAGAGCCCCAGGGGAATCTGAACAAATGATACTGAAACTCTTACTAACATTGACAAGGACTGAGAAGGAGGTGATTATGATTGAATATTTGTACGTAAAAAAGAAGGCTTTGTTAGGACTTTACATAAAGCAGAGATCCAAGAGGCTTAGACGCCACCTACTGGAAACCAAAAGACAAAAGCCTTCTTAGCAACAGGCTAAAGAGAGACTTTTATATAATAAAAATTCTTTCTGGGAAAAATAAAATAATAATAATAAAGCAGAATACACTTCCATTAATCCCCAGAGAAATACTTCATTAAATACAATGAACACCTAAGGTAACAAGGCACTTCAGAAAGAAAATGAAAAATCCCCAGAAAATAAGCTGAAAGACATGGAAATATGCAATTTAAATGACAGAGAATTCAGAATGGTACCTCTGAAAAAACTCAATGAGTTGAAAGGACAACTAGATCAGCAGAATCAGCTTTTTAGCAAGGATACTGAAATCCTTAAAAAGAATAAAAAATAACTTCTGGAGATGAAGAACACACTGAACGAGATGAGGAATGAAATAACAAGCTTGAGAAACAGAGTCGACCAAATGGAAGAAAGGATCAGTGTTATTGAAGAAGAAATCTAGAAACAAATCAGAAGGAAGAAGAGAGAGAAACCGAAGAATGAAAAGTAATGCAAGAGAAATATAAGAACTATCAGGAAAGGAAACATAAGAATAATAGGCATTCTCGAAGGAGAGGAAAAGGAGCAGGGATTAGAAAGCATTTTCAGACAAATCGTTGATGAGAAATTGTCAAATCTGAGAAATGAACTGGAGCTTGAAATTCAAGAAGTCAACAGAACACCCAATTATCTCATCTCAAAAAGGCCTTTCCCAAGACACACTGTATTAAAATGATCAAAAATAAATGACAAAAAAAGAATTCTCATGGCAGACAGGGAAAAGAAGATGGTAACCTATAAAGGAAAACCCATCAGATTATCTTTGGCCTTCTCAGCACAAACCTTATAAGCCAGAAAGGAGTGGAATCAAATATTCAAACTATTAAATGAAAGAAACTACCAACCAAGAATAATGTATCCAGCTAAGCTACTGTAGATATGAAGGGAAAATAAAGACCTGTCCAGACATACAAAAAATGAGGGAATTTACCACTGAGAGGCCTACATTACAGGAAATAGTGAAAGGGGTCAGCTCAGCTAAAACAAAATGACAGAAAAATACATAACTAGGAATAAGGTGACTAGCAGACAGATAGCAGCAGAGGTGTGCACCCCTTACTAAGAACAGGCCATTACAAGTTTAAACAATAAAAAGAAATTAGCTATAGCAAGATAGTAATGAACATTCAGCATACATAGGCACAAACTAGGACAACAATGACAGAAAAGGGGAGGATTCAAAGATCTAAGTTCGGAAAGGGGAATGGAGATAAAGCATCCGCAGAAGGAAATGGATGACCGTATGTATGTATATGTACATATGTTTGTGTATATATACGTGTATATGTATATGTGTATGTATATGTGTGTGTATGTATGTGTGTGTGTGTGTGTATAACACTCCTTTACACATTCATAAAGGTAACCACACGCCAAAGATAAATAAACAAAAATAAAAACACAAGGACAAGGAAGCAATGGAAACACTGAGCTATCAGAAAGCAAAAGATAAAATGGCTACAGGAAAACCTCATATTCAATAATCACCCTAAATGAAAATGGAATGAACTCACCAATTAAAAGCTGCAGAGCTGCAGATAGGATCAAAAACAAAACCTAACCATATGCTGCTTCCAGGAGACATACTTCATTTCCAAAGACAAATATAGACTCTAAGTGAAAGGGTGGAAAATGATATTTTAAGCAAATGGCATTCAGAGAAAAACAGGAGTAGCAGTACTAATATCAAACGAAATAGACTTAAAAAAAAAAAAGGTAAAGAAAGATACTGAGAGACATTTCATAATGATAAAGGGAGTCATACACCATGAAGACATAACACTTATTACATCCCCAAAATAGATAAAGCAATTTCTAACAATTAAAGGAAGAAAACACCCAAGCACTATCATAGTAGGGGACCTAAATACCCCATTGTCAAATATGGACAAATCATCCAAACAGATAATCAATAAGGAAATAACATCTTTAAATGGTGCATTAGATAACTGGACATAACTGACATATACAGAGCATTCCATCCCAAACAGCTGCTTCTATATTCTACTCTAGTGCACATGCATCATTCTCACGGATTGACCACATACTGGGACACAGAAATAGACTCAACAAATATAAGAGGGCTGAAATCATGCCAACTATATTCTCTGATCATAATGCTTTGAAGCTAGATATCAAGTATAAAAAGAAAGCAGAAAGAATCACATATACATGAAAATAAAACAACATGCTACTGAAGAATAACTGGGGCAGAGAAGAAATAAAAAGAGATCAAGAGATACATAGAAATGAATGATAATGATAGTGATAGCACAACACATTTTGCCATGGGAAATGGCAAAAGCAGTCATAAGAGGAAAGTTCATATCATTACAGGCCTAACTCAAAAAAAAAAAAAAAAGAGCTCAAATAAACAACCTCACTCTTCATCTTTAAAAACTAGAAAAGAATAAGTGAAGCTTAAAGTCAGCTTGGAAAGAAACAATCATAATTAGAGCAGAATTAAATAAAACTGAAAACAAAAAAAAAATAGAAAAAATAAATGCACCAAAGAGCTGGTTATTTGACAAGGTTAATAAAATTGACAAACCTATGGCTAGACTCACTAAAGAAAAAAGAGAAAGGACACAAATAAACAAAATCAGGGATGAAGGTGGGGAAATTATGACTGACACTGCATAAATACAAAGGATCATACAAGAATACTATGAAAATTATATAACACCAAATTTAATAACCTGGAAGAAATGGTCAACAAATACTTAGAAAAATACAACCTTCCTAGACTCAATCAAGAAGAACTGAATCAGCAGTATGAAACAATCACCTAAAAGTAAAAGTCCAGGAACAGATGGCTTCACCAGTGAATTCTACAAAACAGTCAAAGAAGATTCAATACCTATTATCCTCAAACTCTTCCCAAAAATCGAAGAGTAGGTAACTTCCTAACTCATTTTATGAAGTCAATAAAACCCTCGTACCAAAACCTGGTAAAAATAACACACACACACAAAAGGAAACTACAGACCAGTATCTCTCATGAACACAGATGCAAAAATCCTAAATAAGATACTAGCAAACTGAACACAGCAACACATTAAAAAGATTATACACCAAGACCAAGTGGGCTTCATCCCAGGGGCACAGGGATGGTCAACCTATGCAAATAATAATTGTAATACATCACATAAACAAATTTAAAATAAAAATCATATGATCAAATCAATAGATGCGGAAAAAGCCTTCAACAGGATACAGCATCCATTTATGATCAAAACGCTTAAAAAACAGAATAGAAGGAAAGTACCTTAACATAATAAAGGCCCTATATGACAAATTCTCAGCCAACATTGTACTTAATGATGAACAACTAAAAACCTTCCCTCTAAGATTAATAACAAGGCAAGGCTGCTGTCCACTATCACCACTGATATTCAGTATAACATTGGAGGTCCTAGTGAGTACAATCAGGCAAGAGAAAGATATAAAAGACATCCAGATAGGAAATAAAGAAGTCAAACTGTCACTATTTGAGGATCACATGATCCTCTATACAGAAAACCCTAAAGACTCCACAAGAAAACTACTAGAAATGATAAGCAAATACAGCAAAGTTTCCTGATACAAAATCAATGTTCCAAAATCCATAGCATTCCTATACTCTTAACAATGAAGTGTCAGAAAAAGTGAGAAAAATAATTCCTTTTGTAATTGCAACAAAAAGAATAAAATACCTAGGAATAAATTTAACGAAACATGTGAAGGACTCACACAATGAAAACTACAAGACCCTACTAAAAGAAATTGAAGGTACAAAGAAATGGAAAGATATTCCATGTTCTTGGATTGAAATAAGTAATATATTTAAATGACCATATTACCTAAAGCATTATACAGATTTAATGCTATCCCCATCAAAATCCCATCGACATTTTTTAAAGAAGTGGAACAAAAAATCATCAGATCTGTATGGAAGCACAAAAGGCCACGAATTGCCAAAGCCATCCTGAGAAAAAAAGAATGAGGCTAGAGGCATGACTCTGCCCAACTTCAAAATAATTACAAAGCGATAATAATCAAAATGGCATAGTATTAGCAGAAAAATAGACACACAGACCAGTGGAATAGATTTGAGAGTCCAGAAGTGAATCCATTTTTACATAGAGAAATCATTTTCAACAAAAGCCTAAAACATACAGTGAAGAAAGCATCTCAATAAATGGTTCTAGGAAAACTGGAAAGGCAATTACAAAAGAATAAAATTAGACTGTTGTCTATCACTGCACACCAAAATTAACTCATAATGGATTAAGGACCTGAGTATAAGATCTGAAACAATAAAATGCATAGAAGAAAACACAGGAACTATAAACTCAAGGACCTTGGACTTAAAGAGGATTTTATGAGTTTGACCTCAAACGCAAGAGGAGTTAAAAGCAAAAAATAAATAAATGGGACTACATCAAACTAAAAAGCTTCTGCACAGCAAAAGAAATCATCAATAAGGTAAAGAGACAACCATCCAAGTGGGAAAATATATGTACAAGCAACACCTCCAATAAGGGCCTAATATCCAATATATACAAAGAACTCATATGACTCGATAACAAAACAAACAATCCAATCAAAAAATGGGCAGAGGACCTGACCAGACACTTCTCCCAGGAACACATACAAATAGCCAACAAACATATGAAAAGATACTCAACTTCACTAGCTATTAGGGAAATACAAATCAAAACCACAATGAGATACCATCTCCCACCTTTTAGAATGGCTATCTTCAACAAGAGAAGTAATAACAAGTATTAGAGAGGATATGAAGAAAAAGGAACCCATATACATTGCTGGTGGGAATGTAAACTGGTGCAGCCACTATGTAAAACAGTATGGAAATTCCTCAAAAAACTAAGAATAGAATTATTATATGACCCAGCAATCTCTCTTCTGGGTATTTACCCCAAAACTTTAAAAACACTTATCCATAAAGATATATGTACCTCAATGTTCTCGGCAGCATTATTCATGGTGACCAAGAAACAACTGAAGTGTCCTTCAATAGATGACTGGATAAAGAAGATGTGATACATCTAATGGAATATTACTCAGCCATTAGAACAGATTAAATACTGCCATTTGTGACAACATGGATAGGTCCTGAGATTATCATGCGTAGTGAAATAGATCAGTCAGAAAAAGTTGAAAACCATATGTTATCACTCATGTGGGACATAAAACGGAAAGCCAACAAACAAACATGACAAACAAACAGAGACTCATGGACACACAACAGTTTAGTGGTTATCAGAGGGGAGGGGTTAGGGAGATAGGGATAAAAGGGGTCAAATATTTGGTGACAGAAGGAAATCTAACTCTGGGTGGTGAACACGCAATGCACTATATGTATGACTTACTGTTGAATGGTAGACTTGAAACTCATCTGACTTTGTTAATCAATGTCACCCCAATTATTTTAAATTTTAAAAAATCCTAAGCAAAATACTAACATCAAAGAGATTATACATTATGATTAAGAGGGGTTCATTCTAGGGGTACAAGGTTGGTTTAACATTCACAAATAGGTTGTGATATACCACACAAGCAAAATAAAGAATACAAATCACATTAATAGATGCAGAAAAAGCATTTCACAAGATACAGCATCCATTTATGATTAAAACACTTAATAAAATAGTATGAAAATAAAGTATACCTCAATGTAAGAAAGGCCATGTACGACAAACCCATCCACACCTAACATCTTGATGAAAAACTGAAAGCCTTCCCTCTAAGATCAGGAACAAAAAAAGGATGGCTGCTCTTACCACTTTTATTCAATATAATGCTGGAAGTCCTCGCTAGATCAATCAAGCAAGAGAAAGAAATAAAAGGCATCTAAATTGAAAAATAGGAAGTAAAAGTGTCATTGTTTGTAGATGATGTGATTTCATATATAAAAACCCTAAAGACTCCACAAAAAAATATATATTAGAAATAATGAGTAAAGTTTCAAGATACAAAATCAATATGCAAAACCCTGGTGCTTTTCTATACACAAACAACAAACCTTTAGGAATAAGTGAAAAAATATTTATGATTGCAACAAAAGGTATAAAATACCTAGGAATAAACTTAACAAAAGAGATAAAAGACCTGTACACTGAATCTACAGAACACTGTTGAAAGAAACTGAAGAAGACACAAAGAAATGGAAAGATATTTTGTGTTCACTGAAGTATTAGGTGAAATGAAGACTGTTAAAATGTTCGTATTACCTAAAGCAATTGACAGATGCAATGCAATCCCTATCAAAAGGCCAATGGCATTTTTCACAAAAAGAGAACAAAAAAAAATCTAAAATTTCTGTAGATCCATAAAAGAACCCAAACAGTCAAAGCATTCCTGAGTAAAAAAGAACAAGGCCAGAAGTATCACACTCCTCAACTTCAAACTATACAACAAGGCTACAGTAATCTAAACAGTATGCTATTATCAGAAAAACAGACATAGAAGCCAATAGAACAGAACTAAGAGCCCAGAAATAAACCCCTATATATATATGAATAACTAATTTAGAACAAAGGAGGCAAGAACATAGAATGGAGAAAGGAAACTCTCGATGAACTGAATTGGGAAAACTAGACAGCCCTTTGCAAAAGAATAAAACTAGACTACTATCTTACACCATACATAAAAGTTAAGTCAAAGTGGATTAAAGACTTGAAAGTAAGACCTGAAACCACAAAATGCAAAGAAGAAAACACAGGAGCATGGACATTAGTCTTAGTGAAGTTTCTGTATACTTGATTCCACCAGCAAAGCAAACAAAAACAAAAGTATATAGGAGTACATGAAACAAAAAAGCTTCTGCCAAGGATACCATCAACAAACAAAAAGCAACCAATCAAATGGGAGAAGATATTTATAAATGATATTTCTAATACAGGATTAACATCCAAAATAAAGAACTCATGCAACTCAACAACAGAAAAAAAAATCCAATTAAAAATGGGAAGAGGACATGATAGACACTTTTCCAAGACACACATATGGCCAAAAGGCACATGAAAAGATGTTCTATATCACTAATTATTATGGAAATGAAAATTAAAACCACAATGAGATATCGCCTCACACCTGTAAGAATATCATCATCAATAAATCAACAAACAACAAGTGGGCAAGGATGTGGAGAAAAAGGAAACTTCTTGCCCTGTTGGTGGGATTGCAAATTGGAGCAACCACTATGGAAATAGTCTGGAGGGTCCTCGAAAAATTAAAAATAGAACTACTTTATGACCCAGCAATTCCACTTCTGAGTATTTACCTAAAGAAACTCAAAATACTAATTCAAAAAGATCTATGAACCCCTATGTTCACTGCAGCATTGCTTACAATAGCCAAGATATGGAGGCAATCTAAGTGCCCATCCATAGGCAACTGGATAAAGATGTGGTACATATATACAACAGAATAGTATTAAGCCATAAAAAAAAAAAAAAAATGAAATCTTACCTTCTGCAACAACATAGATGGACCTAGAAGGTATTGTGCTGAGTGAAGTCAGTCAAGCGAAAAAGGGAAAAACAACTTCATGATTTAATTCGAGGGCAGAATATTTTTTTAAAAGTAATAAATGAACAAACAAAACAGAAATTCATATAACTACAGACAACAGACTGGTGATTTCCAAAGAGGAAGGGAGTGTGGGGAGGGAAAAATGGGTCAATTTTATTATGGTAATGAGGTTATGCTTGGGGAGTAGTTAGGCATAAAATTGAGTGCAGCTTTTCTTAAAACATAGAGGGGCATATATATTCCAAGTGTTAGTAAAAGATTATGTTGCAGGAAGCAACACCTAACAGAGGAATCTGTATGCTCAGACAACTTTGTTATAGGAAGAAGAATTTATTGCATGGGGTTAACAACTCTATGCATGAACTCACTTTGGTTAGATTTATTAGTTTACATAAATATTAGTTTATCTGCATTGTCCATGCAAGGAATGCGTGATTCCCTTGTCTGAGGTTTCACGTGTGCCTTATGACTCAGGATGGAAAGGAGGAGCTTCAGGTGGGGGACTACAAGGAGGGAGGAATTTTCAGACCACTGGTCTTACAGGTAGTTTGTCTTATGACCTTGGCATTATCAGCACTGTTAAGGAATTCTCGAACAGAGGGACAGGACATTGAGGTTATAAATAGGAAGTAACACTTATTAATGCCAGCACCTGCTCAGGGGATTCTGATCCAAAGGCTGAGCCCCAATTGTAACATAAGAAGCAGTTTTATATAATCTTGTTATTTCTACACAGCTACAGAGATAAGGGAGGACTTTAGTTAGTTAGCAAGCCATGAATCAACAGATGCGAGATGAAGAGTCCTACAATGGGGAGAGGGCAGTTAGGAATAAACTTTAACTAGCTGAGTTAGTCATTTATGTAAGCCCTTCTCTTTGCATTTTTTAGATGCCTACTTTCCTCTATTTGACATGTTCTTGTTGTAGACAAGTGTATGGTGATGGGTGTAAACTAGACTTCTGGTGGTGAGCACCCTATGGTGTATATAGATAAGAAATTATAATGTGGTACACCTGAAACTTAAGTAATGTTATTAACCAATGTTACTTGAATTAAAAAAAAAAAAAAAAAAAACTCCACTTACCACAGTATTGAAAAGAATATTTAGAAATAATCTCAATGAAGAAAGTGAAGGAGCAGTACACTGAAAACTACAAAACATTAATGAAAGCAATTTTAGATAAACAAAAAAATGGAAACATGTGTTCATGGATTGTAAAACGTAATATTCCTAATATGTTCGTATAACCTGAAGTGATCTACAGATTCAATGCAGTGTCTGTCAAAATCCAATAGCATTTTTCAGAGAAATAGAAAAATCCATCCTAAAATTCACATGGAATATCAAGGAACCCTGAATAGCCAAAACAATTTTCTAAAAGAACAAAGTTGGAGGACTCACACTTCCTCATTTCAACACATATTACAAAGCTACAGAAACCAAAACAGTGTAATGCTAGTGTAAGGACACACACACAGACCAGCACGTCAGAACAGGCAGTAATAAACCTTCATGCACACAACCAGGTCATCCTCAAAAGCATGCTGAGACTGCTCAATACAACAAGGACAGTCTCTTCAACAAATTGTGTTGGAAAAATTTGACATCCATGTGCAGAAGAATAAAATTGGGCCCTTACTCCTTAGTTTATACCACATACAAAAATTAATTTAAAATATATCAAAGACCTACATGTAAGCATTAAAATTATAAAACTCTTCAAAGAAAACACAGGGCAAAAGACTCATAACATGAGATGTGACGAAGATTTCTTGAATACAATACCAAAAGCAAAGAGAACAAAAGCAAATATAGACAAATGGGACTACAACAAACTTAAAAGTGCATCAAGGACACATTCAACAAAAGAGACAATTCACAGAATGGGAGAAAATATATGCAATTCGCACATCAGATAAAGACTTAATACCTAGAATATGAAGAACTCCTACAACTTAACAGCAAAAAAAAAAAAAAATAGTAACCCAATTAAAAAATGGACAAATAATCTGAATAGACATTTCTCCAAAGAAGATATACAGATGACCAATAAGCATATGTAATGCCAAACATCATTAGAGATGCAAATCCATACCACAATGAGACAGTGCCTCATACCCACTACAGTGATCACCATGAAAAATACAGAAGATAAGAAACAGCATGTGGAGAAACTAGAACACTGCACTGTTTATGGGAATGTAAAATGGTGCAACTATTATGTACAACAGTATTTGATGGTTTCTCAAAAAATTAAAAAACAGAAGTACCATATGTTAAGCAACCCAACCCTGGTCATATAACCACAAGAGATGCCTACATTCAGAGCAGCAGTATCCACAATGGCCGAGCAGCAGGGAGCAATTCAAGTGTCCACCGCAGGTGAGTGGGTGAAGAGAACATGGTGCATAGCTACAATGGACTAGTATGCTGCCTCAATAGGGAAGGAAATCTTTTCATGTGCCACGACACAGATGACCTTTGAGGACATCATGCTAAATGAAGTAAAGCAACCACAAAAAGACAAATACCATTATGACTCCACTTCTATGAAGCATGTAAGGTACTTAAATTCACAGACCCAGAGTTGGGTCAAGGGGGAGACAGGGAGTCGCTGTTTAACAGGTTCAGTTTTAGAGGTTCAGTTTTGCAAGATTAAAATTTTCTGGAGACTAGTTGTATGACGTGAGTATACCTAACACTCCTTACAAGTGGTTAAGATGATAAATCGTGCTGGGATTTTTTTCCCATTAAAAATAACGTAAAATAAAAAACAGAAGTATTATCAGAGAAAATGAAAGTCACTTCACAAGAAAAAAGTTTTGACTCACCAGAAATATGTAATAATTTTAAACTTTATGCAACTAATATAACTTCAAAATAGTTTTAAAAATAGCAGAATTATAGAAATTGACAAATCCTTCATCATAGTAAGAAATTCCAACACACGTGTTTCAGTGATTAATGATCAGCTGAAAAAGTTACAAAACCTGCTTACTCTATCCTGAACAGAGCGGGGGTCCATTAGCAAGATGGTGGACAGGAAGTCACCAACCTGCAAATCTCCACACAGTGACTTGGCAGCCAGTCATGGGCAAAAGTGCCTTTGTGGAACCTTTGGGATAGGGGGCAGGGGAGGGAGTCCTGTACACTGTAGACTCTGCCCACCAGAGATAGCAGCACCCCACCTCCCAGTTATGACAACCAAGCATCTGCCGCCCTTCCCACCACACCCTGCTCAAGGACCAGCAGCCCCAGAGGCACTGGTATACCTGTGCACCAGGACACCCAGAGCAGCACATGCAGCAGCACCACCTCTTCAGTGGCAAAAACTGGACAGCCCAAGTGGCCACCAGCAAAAGGGACATGGGGAACACAACAGAAAAGGTGGAGCACATCAGCCACACACACCACTAAAGGGTCCTCAACAGAACACGCAGCGATGCACCAGGAAACCTGCCACATGACTACAATTTACAGGGACCAAGAGGTAAACAAAACTAAAGGGAAACTATACAGAATCTGGAGACACACACCTACACATGGTGAAACTGTAAAGAAACACAATGATGAGTAGGAACTTCAGGGCAGAGGTTACCTCTGAAGAGAAACAGTGCAGTCTCCTGAAGACTCCCTTATGGAATCCCGATGAAATTGTTCACCGGAATTTCCTAAAGCCCAGCCAGCATGCGTCCCAGCTGGTCGGCACAGTGCCCTGACCACCAACCTCCTCCTCTCGCTCCCTAATACTGTGTATCACTCCCCTACAGCTTGTGATAAGAGCTCATCACCCAGCCAGACTACAGGCTCCAGCACCTGGAAAATGGAAGTCAGGTGTGTGAGCACAGGTTCTGTGGGGTGCCACCTGTCTTCTGACCCTGCTGGCATGTGGGGTGACTATGCAGGCACCAGGGATCTGAACAGGAGAAACACCTTGCCCCTTCAATTCTACAAAGCTACAGTGACAAGCTAGGTGACCATGGGTGGTCACCTGCCTTCCCCCTAGAATGGGATCTTTACCGTGCCCCACAGGGTGGTTCAGATGAGACACCGGAGGTGAAACACACACAACAGGCCTGCTCTATCACATGCCACTTATCATTTAAGATCCACAACACCCCCACACCCACCCACAATTCTCAGAATTCAAAAATGCTGTGAAAACTAAACATTTTTTCCAAAACTTGACAACAAACTCTTTGGCAGAAAAATCTGACATGCTGTCAGGTTTTTAATAATCTTTATTTTCTTTACTTATTGCAAATACTGCATCTTGCTACAGAAATGTTTGATTAAGGGGTGCTTCATACGACTTTGAAGAAATTCAAACATCCTGACTTTTTCCCTGCATCTGGCCAGGTTTAGGTCAGGGAATGTGACCTGTGTGACCATTTCACAGTCACTCTGACCCCTGGCAGCTCATCAGATGCATCACCATTCCCTCTGTTGTGCCCTAGTCAACTCACCAACATTCAATGACGGCTTGCAGCCAGACATGCTGACACCAGCCCACCCTCACGGCCTGCAGAGAGCCACCCCTGGTCACAATCCACGGGCCCTGAATAAGGTTGACGCCACTCACAGCCTAGTACCGAGCCTTCCCCTCAATCAGCACCTGCCTCAGTTCAGACCACTCCTTGCCCTGCACCGTCCTTCTCCAGCTTAAGGCTTCCTTCCCCATCACAGCATTCACCTGGATCACTACTCCTGGCCCCGCCACATGTCCTGATAGTGGGATGGGTGCAGAATGGGTGCACTTCATACCTTCAGAAGCCAGCCGGACTCCTGGTGTGTAGCAGGTACCCAACCGTACTGGCTGAGCTGAGTAACTAATGCTGCTGAGCAAAAGCGCCACCTCAGGGAACCTTCCCCATCACCCTGCAGCAAGCCCTGCATGTCTGCCCTCCACGCTGCTTAAAATAGAACTAGAAACAGATGATGTATGCTGGCCCTAACCAAACACATTCCTAAAGATTCTCTGAAACCTTGGTATTAGTCATGTCAAGAGAGAGTCACTCAAGACAGTGGACTCAGCCAGGACAGAGGTAACTAGGCAGGAAGGTGACAGAAGCCACTTCTCCCTTTCAGAGGTCCCCAGGCTTTGCCCCCCAGGCCCTCCATTCCCTTGTGTGTGGCTACTCCATCCTTCTTGTCCTGCCTGATGGAACCAAAAGAGGAATAGGACAAGAATAAGCAGTGCTTTAACAGGCCATGCCAGCTCCCAATGGCAATCATGTCCAGGGAGAGGCTACGGGGCAGCCACAGTAAGTACCCCATCACTTCTTAATTTACTTGGCCAACACCAGAAGTGTCTGCCAGGTGTCAAGGATGTTTGTACAAAATTGCCACTATAATAGGGCTACCAAGGAGGGAAGTGGACCTGAACCCAGTAAGGGAGGTCACAGAACACATCCCCAAGTAAGGATGACCAGACAGAGAACTACAAGAAGAGGAGGAATTCTGAATAGGCAGAGAAGAGTTCCCCACAGAGGGAACAACAAAGGGGTAAAGCAAAGCCAGTCAGGCTGGAGCAGGTCACCTGGGGGACAGCAGACACAGGATAATGCTGCACCTGCTGCACACGGCCTTGCCTTTACAATAGAGCAAAGGGAAATCAAAAAAGATGGCAGGCAGAGCACCACAATCAGGTTTGCATTTCAAAAGCTTATTCTGACTGTGGTGTGAACAACTGAGTGAGGACACCAACTATATGAGGTACAGGGAGACAGACAGGAAGGCAAGGTGATGCTAGAGATGGAGAAAAGCTGGGGAAAGGCTGATGGGAGCTCACTTGAGGTCCTGGCTGAATGACTGGGTCAAGGTACCATTCACAGAGCCTGAGAGACCAGAAGGGGACCAGGCATGGGTGAGCTCCAGCTGAGTTTTACCCAAATTGAGACGGAAATGCTTCTGAGATGATCTGGAAAGTCAGCAGGTAGGCCACAGGCTCCATAGGTCTGGGACAGAGAAGTGGCCTGGGCTACAGTCATATGAGTGCGTTTTCTGAGAATCTGTGGAATGCCCAAAGCCACGGGATCCTTGAGGCCACAAGAGATTGTCCAGGGAGGAGGCCCACATGAAAGAGATGGCCCAGATGGACGTCTTCAGAAAGATGAGGGTCGAAGGTGGGCCTGCGCGGGAGGCAGACCTGGAGAGGCTAGGCAGCATGGTGGGTCACCACACAGAGGGCAGGGCAACCACCTATGCAACGCTGTCAGAAGTCCAGCTGCATGTTTTTCACTGGCCCTGGAACCCAGGAAGAAAAGGCTCTTTATTAGAGGTCTGGTGCCCAGTGACACTCTGAAAAATCTTGGGGAAGGGAGCCGCCACTGTTTAAAACGTAAACTGATCCAATGAGACAAGTAAATACTGATTTGGATCCTATACCACAAAAAGAGTGGGAGAGAAGAGCAAAAGACTCAGACTTGACGTGACTGCCCTAGCTGTGCCGACCCTCCTGTTAAATAAGGTGGAACGAGGGGAACGGAATGTGGGAATTCTTTGTACTGGTAACTTTCATAACATTATTTCAAAATGAATTTTCTTAAGACAGCTTATAAATGTAAATGTCCACTGGGTCAGGTGAAAAATGGTCCGGAATGGCCTTTGTAAGACATGGGTCTCTCCCTTATCCTCTCCATCTCACACCCAATGAAGAGAGAAGGGACCAAAAACACCCTCCGCAAACCCCGGGACCCGGACGCAGGCAGAACCCGCACAAACGCAGAAACGTCCTGCGGTGGCGCGCCCCCGCCAGGGCCGCCCGTCCCGTGAGGACGGACCCGGCGCCGCCTCCTCGCCCCGCAGCCGGAGAGCCCCCGTGCAGACCCTCGGAGCTCGGCGACCCGAGGCCCATTGTTCCAGGCTGGGTCCTATCCGCCAGCCGCCTGCGCGTGGCAGTGAGGGCCAAAGCCCGGGGCGCTGTTGAGAAAACGCAACGGTAAAGCCCACCGCCCCCTCACCCAAGCCGGGGCCCAGTCGGCAGCGCCAGCGGGGCTACGCCTACCTGCGCCGGCCGGCCAGCAGCCTCTGCAGCCGAGCCGAACACCACGGCCAGCTCTGAGGCCAGAGGCCCGCGGCCGCGTAACATTCGGCCCTAGAGCGCGGCTGCGCCCGGGCCACGCCCCCAGCAATGGCCACGCCTGCGACCCGGGCGACCATCGAGAAGCCCAGGCCTCCGCGACGCCTAGAGGGACCCTGGAAGTGCCGCCGATGCCTAGCCTGGATCACGAGTCGAACCGCGTTGCTACCGTAGCCTCCAACACCCTGCTTCCTTGCTTGCTAGTTAGATACCGGCCTCGCTCGAATGCTTATTTCTTTCCAGAACGATGGTTCTCCCACGTGGTCCCAGACCCATGGTAGCTTCACGTTGGGATCCTGATTGAAGTGCGGATGTAGGAGCCTACGCAGATCTATCAGTTCACATGCTGAGGGTGGGCAGTGATGCAAACCCTGGTCCCAGAACCACTGCCCTGTGACAGGTTTCTCAACCTCCACACACTGGATGTTTGGCCTGCATAACTCTTTTTGTGGGCGCCTGCCCTGTGCTTTGTAGGTAGAGTCACCAGATTAGATACTGGGCACTCAATTGAATTTGCATTTCATATGAATAACTCTTTAATCTGATTCAAATGTAACTGGGAGTCCTGTACTTCATTTGGCCACCCTACTTACTTAGTGTATTTTATTTGCTAAAGCTGGCAACCCTGCTTGTGTTGCAGAAAAGTTGCAAAAATTAGACCAGCAAGAAACCAAGCAGCACTCAGAGAGTTGGAGAACTCAGGTTTATTATGCCAGCAGTCCCAGAAGAGCTAGCCATCTTAAGATCTGGGCTGGGAGCTCAGTTGCAACATTGCTTATGTAGAATTATTTGGCATGGACTGATGGTCTTCAGATGGTTATAAAGCACTGGAGTTGCTATGGGTAGCAGGCAGTTACAAAGAGTTACAAAGTGTAAGAGTTGCTAGGGGTACAGGCAGTTACATGTGTTGCTTAGACAGAACAAGCAAAATGGAAGATGAGTCTTTAGTTAATTTCAAATACAGCCTATGCAGCAAGCATAGCTACAGAAGCAGAACAGAGAGCTGATTAGCCTTTTGATTGAAAATTTTGCTTCAGTTGTAGAGTATTGTGCATCTCTGTCCTCTTATCAGCTAGGTGCCAGAAGCGCACTACAGCCCTGACTCTCCAGTTACAACAATTGAAAATGTCTCCAATGTCCTCTCCTTTACCCTAGTCTACCCCCACCCTCTCCACACGTGTGTGCGTACACACACACATGCAAATGCACACAGAGTCTTTATGGTGCTTACATTCCAGTGAGAAAAACAGATAACAAACGAACCAGTAAAATACATAGTTTGTCCAAATGGACAGTGCTATGGAGAAAAATAAAGCAGGGAAGGAGGATAATGAATATAGGTTTACACAGTTTGGAAAGGGAGATCCTCACTATATTTGAGGGAAAGCCAAAAGATCTCCAGAGCAAACCATGCAGAATCCAAGGAGAAGATACTTGAGTCAGGGAGAAAGCCATGTTTAAAGACTCTGAGGTAAAAGCAAGCTTAGCAGGTTTGAGAAGCAACATGGTTGGAGCTGAGTGGACAAGGACAGTCAAGGAGGTGACATCACAGAAGTTCACTCGCAGCTCTAGCAGAGGGAGAATGCACTGGATGTGATTTTGACAAGTATCTCTGTGGTGAAGCAGAAATGAGGAGCTGGGCAGGAGGTACAATCCTAGTTCAGACCAAACATAAGGAACATGCCCTGGGACCAGGTTTCTCATGGTAGAGGGAGAGAGAGGCAGGAGGGTTCTGACTATAATTTGAAGGAAGAGATGAGAGAATTTGATCATAAGTTGGATGGAGGACATGGGAGAAAGAAGTCGGGAAAGACTCAAGGTTTTGGCTTCACGAGTAGAAGAACAGCACTACCACCAGCTGTGAAAGGAGAGGTGGTTTGATGAGAGGTCAGGACTTTGGGGTTGCATGTATTAGCTATGGAATCCTCATTCTTTCGGGACCTTTCTTAGCAAGTTAGTGAAGGAGGCTGACTGACTTGTCTTATCTAGATAGAGACATACAGATATGGCACATATCCAGCCTTAGTCCTAATTAATAGGTAGATCCAACCTAAGCCATTTTTTCCCACATAAGTGCTCAGTAGGAAATCTGAAATCTTGCTTGGATGAAAGCATTGTTCCCCTCAGATTTAAGGTTCCTTGCTTCCATGTAGGTGATGAGAATGTTCACAACCTCTAGCTAATGCATTATGTTTAACCTGGGGAGGGGTTATGCTGAGCCCTCTGCCATATCCCCACTTCTGTCCTCAGATAACAGGAAGGGTGTATGGAGGGACTGCATCTGGGTGGATGATGCCCACACATATGATGCTGGTCCCATAAGATTATAATAAAGCTGAAAAGTGCCAGTCACCTAGTGACGGCACAGCCATCATTACATCATAACTCACTACTCCCATGTTTGTGGTGATGCTGGTATAAGCATACCTACTGTGCTGCCAGTCATATGAAAGTATAGCACCTACAATTATGTATAGCATGTACTACTTGAAAATTATAATAAACAGCTGTTACTGGTTTACGTGTTCACTATACTTTTAATCATTAAATGTATTCTTACAAAAAAAATGTTTGTTCTAGAACATTATGCCATGCACAGCCTCATTTTCTCCTGCATTTCATTTAACGTTGTGTTGTTTTGTACAGTAACATGCTGTCCAAGGTTGTATAGGTGTGTAGTGGGCCAGGTCTGTGTCAGTGTACCCTGTGATGCTTGCACAATGACAAAATGACCCAAAGACACATTTCTCTGAACATATCCCTGTCGTTAAGCAGCACATAACTATTCATATGGCAATACAAGTGAGGGAGACTGTGGCACTTCATTTGTGAATGCACTCAGGCGGTGAATAGAAGAATCTAAGAGTGAGAGGCTAGTACCCACCAGAATAGTTCAGCATACCAACCAGGTGCCTACTGTAGGCTATTAAGGACTGTTAAGGACTATAGGGATTTGAGAAAGTGGGGTCTAGGTTTAAGGGAGAAATTAGTACAGACCAAAAATAGAGGGAGAATAAGATAGTCATGGAAAGATGGATGGAAGTTAGAGAAGAGAAAGAAGAGAAGGATGATAGAGAGGTGGGTGCCAGGGTCTTCCAGGTGAGCCTGTCTGATTTCTCCTTGACTGGCTTATCTCCTTAGATTATATTGAAGAATATATGTAAAGAAACAGATGGTATTTGAGGTCTTAACCATCCTTTAGTGTGACACACAGTGCCTCTCAGAAGATATATCCACCCAGAACCTCAGAATATGATCTTATTTTGAATAAGAGTCTTTGCAGATGAAATAAAAGTAAAGGGGGTGAGATGAGACCATCCTGATTGCAGCTGTGGGTGTGAGACCAGCCCCAATCTCATGCAGATGTGAGGCTAGCCCAGAATCCAAGAACAGATGTCCATAGCACTCCTGGGCTTCTGGTTCATCATGCCCATCTCTGCCTATGCCTATATAGCTTTTCCCTAAGTCTTGTGTATCTTTTCCTTTCCTGTCTTTTATAGAAACATCCTTTACCCTGCCTTTGAGTTTTAAGCTGTTGCTCCTCATATTCTGGCAAAAAAAAAAAAGACTAATCTATTTGATTTTAAGTTTAGGCCTTAGCATCTTGGGGTCTTAGTAATCATGTATTCAGAAATGTTAAAGTCACCTTTTATAGCTTATTTTTATTTCAGCTAAAGCCTTTTACAGCTTTATTTTTTGCTTCTCTTGAACATACTTTATGCCAAATTTTATTGAGTTAATCATGTGACACAGTGACTGACAAGAAATTCACCACCCCTCATATGTCCTGCTTTGTATAGGTCAAACTTTCATTTATTGCTTAATTTGTATGAATGCTGTGTCCTATTGGAACATATTGAGCCAGGAGTAATGAGCCACAAAAGTAGTGAGCTTGGAGCCTGTCCCTTCAGATATTTAATATCCAGAAAGCATACTCACTGCACTGTGGATAGCAGCATAAGTAATTTTATCAAAAATTAATAAAAAGATCAGCATAGGACATGGTTCCATAGTGTAGCAGTTAGCAAGTTGCTTTACATGCTGAAGGTCTTGGGTTCACACCCCAGTGGAGCCATGGTCCATGATTTACAGCCATGCCACCCTGAATAAGCCTGTCTGATCTCAGAAGCTAAGCAGGGTCAGACCTAGTTAGTACTTAGATGGGAGACCACCTAGGAAGACCAGGTGCTGTAGCAAAGTAATTAAAAAAAAAAAAAGATCAGCACCAAGGCTACACATTTATGGAATTTTTAAGAGCCTATCTAGACATTTTCGGTATCTTGCTTTGAATTAAGTACATTAACAATAAAAAAGTCAAAACGTTAGAAAAAAAAATTTTTAATTTGGGGTGGAAAGGAGGAAAAAAATCCTACATAACAGGCATTGAAAAAATCCAGCTGATAAACCAGAATCATTTCTAAAAATGCAAATTTTGAAATTCTCTTTAATTGAGAAATAGGCTAAATAAGTGTTTTTAATTTTTGGAAAAAACTATTAAAATTAGGTTTATTATCTTGTAAGTAAATGTCATGTAAGTCTTATGATAATGTTTATAAATACTATCTTGCTTTAGGGAGCTGATAAATTGTTTTAAAGGGTGTAACTATAGGTACTTGAGTGGGGAAAGGTACTTTGGGAATTAAATTTATACCTTTATTTATTTATGTCATTATTTAGTTTATTTCATGTGTACATGTAAGGTGAAATTTTACAAATAAAAATTCTCTTGTCCATCAAGCAATGACTAAATAGCACTTTATGTTTGACAATGCCATAGGCATGACACAACAGTATGTGGAAACAAGGGCTTATGAGTCAGTTACTATCAAAGGGTCTTATTTAGGGAAATGTGTGGAGGTTTTAGGCAAAATGGCTCGAAAGAAAGAATTAGTTGCTAAGTACAGTGTCAAGCTAGCACCTCCCACTGGGGATGGGCCCTGGGGCCAGAGGAGTAGCATTAATCAAGAGGTTCCTGGCTTCTGGATGCTTGCTTGTTTAGGAATGATACTGGAGGTAACACACATGCTGACGAGAATTGAATCAATTGGATGCACTGTATATGATTAAGGATTTAATGTCCTGTATAAAGTTAAGAATTGCTATAGGTAAAGAATATCCATGGGGACAATAAATATATGCACAGTTACATATAATATGTATGATGTAACATCAAGAATACAATGTTTACATGCTTATCAAGAATACATGCTACATTAATGTAGCTCATGACATTCATGTATGATAACATACAGCATATACTATGCAAAATTAAACATATGGATTATTGGTATGAATATAAATATAAGTACATACCCTTATATTTAAAAGATATTCATTATCCAAAATTCAAATTTAATTGGGAGCTTTACAACCCGCAGAACATCATGCTATTATCTCTAGGTAAAGACATGAAAGAGATGAGGTCTCAGCTGCTGTGCTGACTGTAGACAAGGAGGGGCACAGCAGCTGCAGGGAAACCACACAAACTGCAAAGTTAGTTATTATGGAGATATCCAGACAGGAGATGAGGATGTGTGAGACAGGGATTAGAGCAGGTGCTACAAGTGGTTAGTTGTATTTTAAAGGTAGAGTTGATGGACTTTGCTGAGGTGAATGCAAGAGTGGAGTCTGGAATGATGGCTCAGGTTTGTCATGAGCAACTGAAAGTATAGAGGTGCCGTTAGTCAAGACCAGGAAGACAACTGTGAAAGAACAGGTTAAGCTGGAGTAGGCAGAGACTATAAGTTCAGTTTGAACTCTTCTGTGCAAGGTGCTTACTGGACATGCCAATAGACCCAGCTTGAGGTCAGGGCAGAGGTCCTAGCTAGAGAAATGAATTGGCCAGAGAATATAAATGGTACTTAAATCTGCAAACCTGGGTGAGAGCTCTAGCTGTGAGGGTGAGTGAATGGGCTGCAGGGCAGGAGCTGAACCCCTTCCAGACCTACCATTCCACCAGGGAGGCAGAGCCAGGCAAGCATAGGTCCCTAAGTGGCTTAATGCCCACCATGCAGGCCAGGTCTCCTCTGCCAAGCTGAGGAGGACTTGGCCTGGGAGCCCAGGCAATTTGGACAAGTCCCAGAGAAGATGCACTTAACCCAAGTACAGTGACATCACTAAATCATTCAAATCATTTATCCTTCATAGAATAGGGGTCCTGAGATTGGGCCTCCCAATGTGAGCCATGGTGCCCCAGCTCCCAAATCCCTGAGTAAGCCCATTTCCCTGCAATTTAACTCCCTCTCCCCTGACAAATATCAGAACAGCACTTTTCTAATTACATGAGGATTCTGATGAATGGTGTTCTGAAAAAGCAAGCCTTGACTTTGCCTCTTCCAGCTTACCAGGGCTAGCTGGCCTTTCCCACGCTCATTCCTGTGCTCTCTATCTGCCACTTCCTGAGGCCTGGTCTTCAGTCACTCCTCAAAGGCAGTCTTGCCTAACAGTCTTGCCTCCTAAGCTGCAGAGCCCTCACTGCTCACACCAGCCCCATCACCCCGGTGTGTCCAGCAGGGCTGGCAGTGTGGCCTCCACATGTACACAAACCATTCCCCAGCAAAGAGTAGGCCTAGCACCAAGTGGGCAGGGCCAGTCCCCACAAAGTCAGAGCAGAGCCAGAAGTCCACAGTCACACTCCTCTGGCTTCTCTCTGTCTGTCATGTTTCCAAACATCAGCCTGCTGCTGGGCATCTCCAAGACCTCCTCAGTTTTCATAGAAGGACTCAAAGAACTGAGAAAAGTCATTATACTCGCAGTTATAGTTTGTACAGTGAAAGGATACAGATTAAAATCAGCAAGGGTGAAGCATGTAAGATCCAGGAAAGGCTATGGGCAGGCTTCCCTTGTTCTCCCCCAGTGGGTTGTTCAGACAGAAAGTGCTTATTTTCCCCAGTGATGAGGTCTGACAACATATACATAGCATTGCCCACCAAGGAAACTCACCAGAACCTTGGTCATGGTTTTCACTGGAAGTCAATCACTTAGATATGATTGGCTGCCTGGCCTCCAGGCACTCCAAAAGTCAAGCTGATACAAGCTGATATGGCCTAAGGTCCCCACCATAAGTCCCATTCTTGTCATAGACTATCTGAGGTGGCCAGGTAAACAAAAATGAACCTATCAGGCAGCATATTCCAAGGGCTTATAAATTGCCACTAGGAGCCAGGCAAGGCCTTCTGGGCATTCCACATGGTTGAGTCAACTTTTCACTGCAAAGACCTCATGAAGGGCTTAGGAGCTCTTGCTTTCGTGCTCGTTACCTAGAAAAGTGCAAATTAGCTATAAAGATTTTGGTTATAGGGGTTGGACTTTTCTCCAAATCACTTTTTAAAAATAGACCATTCTCTTGTGACTCTCCATCAAAGCATGTATTTCTTATTAAGCAAAAGAGATGACAAAATGAATCAAGAATCTTCAAAATCTATATGAGAAAACTCAAAAAGTGTAAGTCATATTCCACACCCATAATTTCAGATTTCTCAGAAATGGCTGCAGCACAGCCTGTCCACAGTATCCTCACCCCTGGGTCCCATGCTATCTGACCCCAGGGTTGACACATAAAGGAGAGGATAGTGCGGCATCTCTCAGGATAGTGTGCTGCAGGCAAACTTTTCCCACCTTTTAGAGAATGATTAATGAAGTTAGAAAAGTCCAGCATTTATAAAAATGAAATTCCAGAGCACCACAACCATTAGAGATAGTTTCTATATAATTTTTATTTCAGTTATATGACTATGAAGTATGTGTATAGCTATGTGTGACTGTGTGTGTGGGCATGAGAGTGTATGTGGTTTTTGTGTGTGTGTGTGTGTGTGTGTGTGTGTGTTGTGTGTATGTATGAGAGTGGGTTGTGTTTGTGGTGTCTGGTCTATATGTGTGAATGTGTGTGTGGTATATATGGTGTGGTGTGCAGCATGCATGTGTGGTGTGATGTGAGGTGAAAGGGTCAGACTCAAGGACCAGGAAGCTTGGAGTTAAATGCTGGCTCTGTTCCTTATTGCATTGTAACCTTGGGCAAATATCTTGATCTCACTGGATCTCAATTTCTTTATCTAAGAATTGTGAACATAATAATAGTGCTTACTTCTTAAGATTGGGGTAAGCGCTGAATGCAAAAATATTAAATGTAAAACATTTAGTACTATGCATGACTAATTAAGTAACATTAATTTTGTTATTTTCATCATTCTTGTTTTTATTGTTATTATAGGTCATGGCCTAACATCACTTAGGACAGATTAAGGAAGCCCAGCCAGCACTGCCCATCAAGCCGGCCATGCCCTTTAGCCCCTGTAAAAGGGCTGAGTGTTTCCTGAAGCCTATCCAAACAGAAGGAAGACCCCTGAGGATACAAGTCTCTCTTCTGGCAGTGGGTAGACAGACTTACTTCCCAAAGCAATGGCTGGCCGCTGGACGAGGCTCAAACATTCTGCTTGTTGTGGTGTGTTTTTCTCCCACCGTGTTCAAAACCTGTCTTTGCTAATCAAGGTTAACATCATCACTAACAAGACAGATGGACACTGCATCACCAGTTCAACAGATGTGGTCCCTGACACCACTCTTTGCATCGGCCTCAAGTGTGGAAAGTTCCGGTCGGGGAGAGTAGCTGACCAGTGAGCTTGTCTTTGTTGAGACCCCACTTCCTGGGAGCCCCACACATCCCCACCCAGGACGGCGAAGTTGCCTTCTCTAGCCCAGGCCTTGTGCCCCAAAGGGGTGTCTCAGCACTGAAACTGGGTTTGGAGACACAAATGGCACAGCAGTCTGGTAAGGCTACATTTTTATTTTATTGTTGCTGCAGCAAATTGGATCCAGTGAAAAAAAACAACACACTTTTGTCTTACCACTTTGCACACCAGCAGCCTGACATGGGTCTCACCCACCTAAAGTTAAGGTGTTGACAGAGCTGTTTTTCTTGGGGGGCCATGGCAGGTGATGTGTTCCTGCTTTTTCCAGCCTCTGGAAGCCTCTTCCCTGGCTAGTGGCCCCTCCTCCATTTCTAAAGACCAATGTTGAGCTGAGTGTTGTAAGAGATGCCTGCAGTCCTGGCAGGATGCCTGGTGCTTGGAGCAACAAGGTCATCAGAAGCACGTGTGGACTTGCACACAAGGACACATTGCAGGAAGGGCGCAAACGCCTGACCTATTCTGAGACTTCTTGCTCTAGGGATGAGGATGGGAAAAGCATACTTGAGAAGAGATAGCTGAAAACATGGTGGTGGCCTTGAGGTTGAATGTGGGAACCGGCTGTAGTTTGTATATACTAACTTGATAGTAGCTAATAATGAACTACAAAGCAAACATTGTAAGAAAGAATAAAAAGCTATGGAAACAGGGATAGGGGATGCTAGCATCGCCTTTTCTTGCCATTCCTCCTCTCCCTTATCCATGTTAGTAAATGCCTTTCCAGACTCCAACTCTTCTTCCAAACTGTCTCCGCAACAGTCACAGATAGATACATTTGAATGTTTGTCCTTCCAGTTTTTTCCCTTTTTGTTCTTACATATATGTTTAGATCCCTTCCAATTCCTTTTAAAGATGAAGAAGGATTTCAAAGTAAGACCTAAGGGTTAGATAAAATTTCATTTCCTTTCTTCTTCATCCTTTGATTGACAGGTTTTACAGATGAGAAAAGGAAGACTTAGGGTAAACAACTTACCTCCAACCAGAAATGCACAGCCAGCTCTTGAACTCAGCACCATCTGACCACCACCCTAGCCATCACTCGGTGCACTGCGCTGAACCCCAGGTTGAGTTACAGCAAAGCCCACTGCTAGGACCCAGTAAAACAGCATCCAATTCTTTGTCAAAGGCCTGGGTGCCCTGGGAAGCTAGATTATAACCAGTAGGGAAGCAGTGTGTATTCTAATGCAGGCCTGCTCTGAAGGTCTGGAGAAGGTACCCAGGGAGAAATGCATGCATTGAAAAAATAACAAATTAGTCACATATTTCTCCCCCTACTGGAAAACACCAGTAGGATCACACATTGAAATAATTCTTTTAGTCTTATAAATATCTGTTGAGCAACTACTGAGTGTTGGTAGGCCTTGCTAAGTGCTGAGGACCCAACAGTGAATTAGAGATCCAGGTCCCAGGTTCAAGGAGCAGTGGGGTGATGGACAAATAAAATTGGTGTCTTTCAAAAAATAAACAAATAAAAATAAAGAACTTTTTTAAAGCAGCTATAAAACATATTTGGGGAACAACTGGGGCAAATGTGAATGTGGACTGGCTATTAACATGATGACATGTTAATGCTGATTTTCTTAGGTGTGACATGGCGTAGTGTAATGATGTCTGCAGCTTTCAAATGTGTGAGAGGCTGGGGAGACTCTGCCTGTGTGTCTGTCTCTGTCTGTCAGTATATCACCTATCTATCAGTCATCTATCTATCTATCTGCCTAACCATCTATATCTATCTATATATCATCTGTCTACCTTCCAATCGAGAAGAGAGAACGTGGCAAATATTAATGGTGTTGCACGTCCTTGGGCGTTCGCTGCGCTTTGTCCTACCTCTCCGGTCCATCTCAAAGAGAAGAGATAGAAGTGGAAGAATTAGTTTCCCGCCGTCTCTCCAGCGACCGTGGCTTGAGCCACCGTTAGGAACCGACACGGGTGGCGTGCGCTGTTCTAACGGCCTTTTGGACCCGGAGGCGGCTAGACCTGGGACAGCAAGGTTTCAGACCCTGGCCCCCATCTCCAGGGTAGTCCTTCTGGACCGTTTAGTGCTGCTCTGTCATTCTTTCCTTCCTAATTAAGACGCTGCGGAAATAGGACAGCGCCTGACACACAGCTGGCTCTTATTAACAGCGATAATGCTCACCTCTGACGATTACTTTCGGCCAAAAGGGACTGTTAACAAATAGATTTTAAACTTTGGAGGCGGAAAGAAAACAGTAACTTTTCCCTAACCGAGAATCGAACTCGGGTCGCGGCAATGAGAGCGCCGAATCCTAACCACTAGACCACCAGGGACACAACAGAGACAATCCTCCAAAAGAACTACACTAAATTTCCGGCGTCTGACGCAAATTGGAAAACCGTGTAATTAGACGAACCTTCGGCGCCGCTTTCCTGTCTCCCCCAGGCCCCGGATCAAACATCGCAATGCGGGACAGGCGGGTCGCAAACAGCCGCAGCAGGCGGGACGGGGACGGGGAGGGAGGTCTGAGAACGTCCACCTTCGGAGAAAAGATAGCAAGGAAGCCGGCGAAGAAAAGCCTGGGGAGGTGGTCCTTCACGGGAAGGAAGAAAAGTGATGTGTCAGAAGTGGGATTCGAACCCACGCCTCCATTCGGAGACCAGAAAGCCCGCAGGGAAGGAGAACCTTGAGTCTGGCGCCTTAGACCACTCGGCCATCCTGACACTCTAGCTTTCTGGATAGAGCACGAAACCTGATGCCTGTGACGCTCGCCAAAGCCCAAGGAGTGTGGTGGCCCAAGTTTGTTCTTCTTGTCTGCACCAGTCCGACCCAGCTAGCTCCAGGATAACATGCAATCCGGCTGAAAAACCCGAGAGCCAGCGGCCGCCCCAGCGCCCGACCCTGCGAAAGCAGAAATCTAGCTGCAGAAGCCGAGCGGAAGCCAGGCCGGGCGCTCTGCTAATCTCCGTTTGTCTTCACGCTGTACCCTGACTGCAGCGGGGTCGTGAACACTGGGACAGAGGAGGAACATAGCTCCTCTGGCTGCCCAGGAGGACCTCGCCCGCGGTGCCCGCGGAGACTGTGTGCCCAGAGCGCCCGCTGCCGCTTCTCAGCCCTCCCCGGTCCCTGCGCCTTGTTCCGCCTGCGCCGAGCGGAAGGCCGAGTCCTTGCAGAAGCTCACAGTTGGGCAGAACCACTAGGGTGCAGAGTTATGAGCTGGCGACGACGAGTGCTGCGAAGAGAAACGCAGAGAAGGGATGGGGACGGTGAGGGCGACTCACAGCCTCTTGGGAGCCTTTCGGCAGAACGTGAGCCTCTGGGGGCGACCGTCTGTAAAGCCCGGGCCAGGGGACTGCGGGGACCGAGAAGAACGAGTGAAAGGAGGCCAGGAACGTGACTAGGATGGGGTGGCAGCGCCAGGCCAGCCTGCGGAGTAGGGAGCGCTGTGAGCTGAGCGGAGACACTACCCTCTGTGTTTAGCAGCTCCCCCGGAGAGCGGGATTAAAGCCGCAGGCCCCTAGCTGTGCTCCTGGGCCCCCACCAGGAGGTCACCTACAGTTCAGTCCTGGGTGGATCACTGTTGTAGCCGCCATCCCCCAAAAGACACACCAGAATTCAGTGAGCTATAGGAATCACACTCTTTATTTAGCCAACTGGGTCTGCCAGAGGTACGGAGACCCCAAATTAAGCAGCCCGGAAATGTAAAGGTATAGGGTTTTTAAGCACAAAATCCCATTCTTCATTTTGTCTGAACACAAAGGTCTATTTTTCTTCTATTCACTACCTGTCAAGCCACAGGTCAGGTGTGCAAGCAGAGGTACAGAAGCAGAATGCTTATTGTTCGAATGCTATGTTCTTATAGTTAATAGGCTATGTTCCTATGACGGTAGTCAAGCAGTAATCTCCAGCAATTAGTTAACTTTTAAACAGTGATTCTCCAGCCACATCGCGAAGGTGGAGCCAATGGGATTGTTGATGTGCAAGAAGCTCGGGAACAGCACAAACTCGAGTTTTGGGCCTGAGCTGCAGCGGAGGGCAATCTCCATTTGGGAGTCAGCACAGTCTGCGAAGAGGCCGTTTTCCACCGGGATTTTAAGACTCCGTTGGGGAATCAAGTAAGCCTGGACGTCAGTGTCTGCGGGACCAGGAGTGACCGCTAGAAGGAGACGTGAATCAGAAGTTAATGGCCAATACCCTGTCTATACAGGCGTGAAGTCCTCTGTAGTTGGCCCAGACACGCCGAAAAACAGAGAACAGGGAGCTAGAGCTGCAGAAGGCTGGGCGAGTGAGGGGTGCGAAATCTCAAAGGGATTAGGGCTTCAACGTGTACATTTCGGGGCACATTAAGCCTACAGCATACCCCATCCTCCCTTCCCTTAGCCCCTGGCAATCACAAATTTGCTTTATATATATCTACGAGTTAACCTATTCTGGATACTTCATATAAATAGATTCATATAGTATCTGACCTTTTGTGGATGGCATCTTTCGCTTAGCACACACTCTAACCCTAAGTGTTCACCTATACTGTAGCATCTATCACTACTCCATTCTTTTTTATGGTCCAATAACATTCCATTATATGGACACAGCACAATTTGTTTATTGATAGGCATTTGGGCCACTAAATTACTGTGAATAGCGTTCCTATGACCACACGTTTACATGTGCTGAAGTAACTGCCTTTAATTCTTTCAGGAACACATCTAGGAATAGATTGCTGTGTCATTAGTGAATTCTGTGATTAACTTTTTGAGGAACTGGCAGTCTACAGTAATCCTCAATGTAGTGTAGTTCCATGTTGGTTCCCTGTAATATTGATGATGTGCCAGAGGAACTTGACCCTTATTTATATCGATTAGCCTGTGGCAAAATTGGTATCATTATATGTCTTTTTGCTTAAAAACACAGAACCTATTGCTGATGTTAAGTGAGGATTCTGTTTTTTTCAGTGCCTGCACCATTTTACATCCCAATATATAAGGGTTCATTTTCTCTAATTTTTTTTTTTTTTAATTATAGCCACCCTGGTGGGTGTAAAGTGCTGCCTCATTGTCGTTTTGATTTGCATTTTCCTAAAAACTAATAATATATCAAAGGATAAATGATGATAATGTGCTAATTGAACCACGAGATTCTTGAGATAGACCAACTAAACCGTTATTCTGCAATTGTTTAGAACTTAGGCCACTGGACAATTTTACGTGAGAAAAGTGTTCTATCACTGACATTGTTTACAATGGACAAGGTTTGGTGGTGACAAACATGCTGACTTACTTAGTTTCATTTTTGCATTTGAATCCTCCACAGACTCTGCCCCAACTCTGTTTCTAGCTCTGCTGGGCTGCCCTGCTGTTTCACCTCTTGGAAGTAGTTGCACATACACAAGATGAAAATATCCTTGGAAGTTGGGTTGAGGGAAGAAGATGGGAAGGGCAAAAAGTCAGGGTGGGCTGAATAGGTGCTGGTGAGGAGAGCAGGGTAGGAGTTGTGAGATGGAAGATGGCATGATCATGAAGAGTTGGATAGTGGTGTCCTCCTTGGCTGTAGAAGGGGTTGGTCCCTCATGCTTTTAGACCTTTTGCCTCATGTCTCCTTAGTACTTCAAGGATCCTTCCCTCAAGCTTCCTAATTGTTTCTCTGCTCTCTTTTCACCTTCCTTCCTCACACTCCTGCCCTCCCCTAAGACAAAAGTCTCCCAAGATAAATTGAGTTTTGATAAGTCAGCAAGGCCCTGACCCTAAGCTAGTACCAGCCTTGGGGATACTCACACAGTACTACATCTACCAATTCCTAAGCCCCAGTATATGGTGTTGGCAGGGGAGTGGGGGACTCAGGAGGCCTAGATGCTCAGGCTACAAGATGAGGCTCTTATAGTAGCCCTTAAAAAGCCTCCCACAGTACTCTGCCACTCTTCTTTCCATGCTAGACTGCTGTGGTGTGCATAGCAGAGAAGAGGGTTCCTTCAAGCCAGTCCTTGTGACCACCATGCCATTGTTCATTCTATTGTTCTCACCGTAAAGACCTCAAAGAAATACTTATTTTTAAGTCTCAGTAGTAACATGAACCTCCTCACTTCTCTCCAACAATTTTCTTTTGTGCCTCTGGAGTACTGCCTGCTTCTTGCTACAGAGTAAATTTTATATCTGCCTCCTCCCAGTGCCCATACAGATCTCAGTTCTGCTCTAGTCTAAAATTAATGCCTTCAGAATATTAAGACTTCAGTTAATAAACTGGAAATACTGGGTGTTGTATTCATCTTAATAGATGTGGTAGCCAGACTTATATTTCTTTGGCGGAGAGGGTGGAGGAGCAGGCATCCGTCTTGGGCATCATACTGGGTGTCTCTACAACACAGGGAGAGGGTTGGCATAGCCAGAGTTTCTATTCAACCACATGACCTCACCAAACACTTTTCTCACCTTATTTTACTTTTGGCTGTTAGCATGCTACCTCCTTTTCTCCATTCCAGACCCTCTAAATAGGCTGATGGCAGGGACACTGATGGGGACCATTTTTACATATAGCTATGGCAAGCTTCCTGGATTCTTAAAGATGCTTTTGTGACAGAGTCCTGCCATTTGGCCCTTAAGGTAAAGCATCCTTCATTGGAGGTGTGCTCTGGGAGAAAACTGACAGTGTGATTAGCCTTTGCCTGAGTTTGGGAGAAAGCCTGAAGGGTGTCAAGGCTGATGAGGCAGGAGCCCTAGCACTCTGATCCAGCTGGCTGCAGTCTCCACTCAGGATTCAGGAAGTTTAGCCATAAGCTGTTGTAGGTGCTCTTGAAGACTGTAAACTGAAGACTCACAAGGAAGGAATTCCAACTATGTTCCCAGGGACTCACTGATGAAAGGGGCTTCAGTTCTCACCAGCTGAATAGCAGTCTCAGGAGGCCAAGATTCACCAGGTCCTTGGAGGCACAGTAAAGAGAGATGGTCATTTGAAGAACCACCCAAATATGGTCTGCAGAGTGAACTAAACAGACCAGGAAGCGAATGCAACAGGAACAGAATTCGGAGAAAGAACTTAGAATGCAGGTGGTTCACAAATTCTGTAGTAGGAACCTGATGCAGGAAGGTGGCAGCAGAAGATACGTTGAATGCATTTTTTGGCCAAAATGTAAAACATTCTAGGTACAGACAAAAAGAGATGAAAGAGTGAGGCAAAGAAAGGAAAGACGCAGGGAAGTAAAGAAAGACGAGCAAAAATATGTAAGGTGGGCCAGAAAGGAGGGAGAAGGATAGTTAGAAGTAAAATGGAAGATGTGACAGTAAATGGAGAACGGAACGAAAGAACAGAGCTGAAAGGAAAAGAATAAACACAGGAAGTGGAGCGGAGTGAGAGGGAAGCCCTGGGGAATCTGGATGGAGTCCTATCAGATTTCCCTTCATGTCCATCTTCACCAGAGGGTGAGGCAGCAGGGGTGGCCCGGGGACCCGGATTCCAGGCTCCCGTGTCGGTTGGACCTTGTCCTGTGCCCCTGACTTTCCTGCCTGAGTTCTTACGCTTTTCTCCTTCCCAGAGCATGTATTCTGGAAAGACCTTCACTTCTGCTACCCGCCCAGGGCCCAGGCGCTCAGATCTCCACTGCGGCCTGCCTAAGATCTGAGATACCTCTGGAAGTCCGCGACCTTCGCAATCCACCGCACGGCCGGTGGAGGTAGGACTAGCAGGGGACACGCGCCGGGGGAGGCTACGGCACGGGTCTCCGCAAGACCCCACGGACTGGTACTGGCTGCGCTCGTCTGCTCCCCCGCCTGAGCCAAGTCACCTTGTGCGCAGTCTGGTCCAAGGGGTCCGGTTCCATCTAAGGCAGCACGACCACGTGTCTGCTGCAGCATTTCTGACCACGGTGCATCTCCCAGCCGCCCGCGCCCTAATCCTTCATGCCCCATCCCGCTGACTGCAGGGAGGGTTCGGGCTCAGCCCATGACACCCGCGTCTCTTATATATTGTCCCGTCTGCCTATCACAGTGATCACAGAGGGCCCTGGGCACGAGGCTCCGACGATGCCGTTTGGCTGGAGGAAACAGACGGTGACACTAATTGGAGAAGGGCAGAAACAAAGGGGAGAAAGATAAGCTCAGGTACTACTTGGGGCCCGAGGATGTCGACTGGTCTGGTGAAAGTCTGGGAATGAACTGCTCCTGAGCGCCCCTTCTCCACTGCAAGCTAGTCTCTTCGGGGTGTCTGAGCAGAGGTCTGATTATGACACTGTGACACTGTGGCTCTTCCCTTCTTGGGTATGGAGCTGAAGGTGTTGTTTCTATTTGGAGAGAAGACACTGAGACCTAAAGAATACAGCGCTATTAGTAGATTTGGCTTTTCCCAAGAAAAGAATTAAGGGGGCTAGGGTGCCACTAGAGTACATGAAAAATAAATGTCATAAGGATAAATATAATATCCCTCACATTGATCCCCCTACACCTAGTTAGTGCTAGTTTACCATGAGGAAACTTAGCAACCTCACATGTGAAAAACTGGCATTTTCAACAAACTGTAAAGTCTGTAACTCAATGGTTAAAGCTGCAGAAACTCCAATTTAATCTTAGCCTTTGTAACAGGGATGACAAAATAGAACTCTCAGTCTCAGATTAGTCTGAGGTAGTGCTAAAAGCGGCAAAAAAAAAAAAAAATATATATATATACATATATATATATATATATATATATATATATATATATATATATATATATATACATAGTCTTCCTTTGTCTCCACACCAAAGAAGTCCGCTTGCCTCTTCAGAACTCACAAAGGAGGGGTTGCAGCCTATTTTGAGAGGCTTAGATCATCCCTTTCTTCAATTTCAATGACACTTGGAATTGATGAGAAGCTATGAGAGAAAAAAAGAGATTTTTTTGAGAGGGGTTTTGGAGATTAAGACAGCTAGTTTTATTATTGTGACCAGTATCAAACTGAGAGGACTAACAGTGTTTAATGAGTAAAGGACTTTTTATTATCTAAGAGTAACCAAGATTCTGGAACCTGCTCGTGATTTCATCCACAGGACAGAGGGCTAGGATTTTGCTGATGTCTGTTAAGAGACCATTAATGAGTAACGTCTCTGGAACAAGGTGAGTGACCTTCCTACTTCATATTAGGCAATGCTGAGTCATCAGTAAATGGCAGCATGAGCAGGGCCTATTAGGCTTAGCCTTATAGGGTCTCGTGATTGGACGCCATGGCATTTGGGCTGTTTAGGCCACCAGGAGAAGCCTGGGATAGCCAGCAATCATAGACCAATGACACACATATGAGCAAGTCCCTAAAATTATTTCAGAGAATGATGAGTGCTATGAGGAGATGGAACAGTGCCCATTAGGGTGGAGCATGACAAAAAAGATCTTTCTCCCTGTGTGATTTTGGAGCTGATATTTACATAAGGGGGAAACAGCCACAAGAAGAGCTGGGTTATGAGCACTCTTGTTGGATGAGGGAACTGATAAACAAAATGATGCAATCAGGCTCCCTCCCAGCAAGCCCTATGGTGTCCAGATGGCTTTAGTTACAGTGTCCCAGGTGACTTTAGATACAGCATCCTAGGTAACCTTAGATACAGCCTCCTATACAACTTGTAGATTGTGATTAATTATAGTACCTGGCCTTAAGCCACTGTTATGCTCCTTGTTATAAGAACAGCCTCACCTGTGCAGGTGGGGTGGGGGGAGGGGGCCAGTAGAGCTGTAGCTGTGCCTGTGCTTTGTTGTGTCCTGAATAAAGCTGTCTCATCTACCCATGACTCCTCGCATATTCTTCCAGCTGCCAGAACCATGCACCCTAAGCTTCAGTACCCTGAACCTGCAGAACAACTCCACAGAAAAGGAATTTCCTCCAGCATACCTGGCATACTTGAAAAATAACAAGAAGGTGGGGGAGTAGCTAGGATGGAGTGAACAGAGTGAGGAAAGGCAGAGAAGGAGGCCAGAGAAGCAGCCAAAGGCCAGATCACACAGGGCCTCAAGGCTGTGGTAAGAGCTGTGGATTACAAAAGAAACCATTGATAGGTTTAAGCAGGAAGCTTGCTTTTTAAGGTCACTCTTCCTGTTTTGTTAGAGTAAGAGTGGAAGTAGCTGGCAAATTAATTAGGGAGAGCTGGGATTAGACTAGAAGATGATAGTGCTGGTAGGCTAAAAAGTGGTACCCAAAATAATAACCATGTCATAATCCATGAAGCCTGTGAATATGACTTTATCTGGCAAATCCTTTGCCCATGTAATGGCTTTCATATATCGAGATGCGAGATTACCCAGGTGAGCCCTGGATGCCATCACATGTCCTCATAAGAGAGAAGAGGAGAGAGATGTGATGCAGAAAGAGAGAGCAATATGCAATGCGACCAGGGGAACAATGTCATTGGGGTATGGGGGTGATGTGATGCAGATAAGAGGAGGCAATGTGACTAGGAGAACAATGATGGAGGTAATGTGGCTATACGTCCTGAAGTGCCAGACACCACTGGAAGGTACAAAAATGGGAGACTTCCCCTTTAGATCCCTTGTAGGAAGCACAGCCCTGCCAACATCTTGATACTAAGACATCTAGCCTCTGGAACTGAAAAAGAATAAGTTTCTGTTTTTAGCCACCAAGTTTGTGATAATTTGTTACAGCAGCCACAGAAACTATATATAATTGGCTTAGATCAGGGTTTTAGCGGTAGAGAGAGCCAAAAGTGATTGGATTCAAGATCCTTTTTTGCCAATAGTATCGGCAGAACTAGCTGATGTATATGGTGTTGGTTTCACAGAAGGAGTCCAGGCTGCTTCCCAAGTTTTTGTCTGAACAAGTGGGTGGCTGATGATAACATTTAGTGAGATAGGAGAGCAGGGCAACGTTTAGTGTTATGTGTTGGCCATAGTAATGTTTGAGAAATTATCAAGTATTATGCATCATTGCTCATTAAAGTGCCAGGCAGTATTCTAAGTTATAGACTTAGTTATGAACTCAGTTATCCACAGACAGTCCAGTGGACAGTTAGAGATGAGTGTGGAGCTGAAGGCTAGGTTGGAAATATAGATCTAGGAGTCATTAGTTATACTTAAAGCCATGGGGCCAATTCAGTCACCCAGGAAGAGGGGACTTGGTTAGGGCACCAAGGGGCACTTAGTGTATGTTTGGGTGGGATAGCAGAAGAGAGTCCAACAAAGGAAAGGAGGAGCCAGTGTAATGTAGGGAGGAGGAGAGAATTAAAAAGTTAATCGAGCCACAATCAGAGACTGCAGTATGCTAATCAACCCTGCAGCCAGGTCAGGAAGACACCGGAAGAACAAAGGAAAATTTCTGCTAGATAGCTAACAATCCAATCCCCACACCTGTGTGGAGGGAACAGGAACCAAGAGCCGTTCCCAGTGTCTAAAACTATGGGGAACCTAAGGATTAAAGGCTCAGAATGTCAGCAGGCCTTTCACTCTACGTATTCTTACACTTTCTACACATGCTTACCCTTTCTCACTGTGTGTCTATGTCAAAGAAAATGGGAACTACAGAATGACATATGAACTGAATTCCCTAAATACTCAGGGTCTCTCTCAGTGCCTTTTCTCTGTCTCTTGCACTGTCCCTCTCACTCTCTGCCTCTGAGAGGAGACCACTCTCTGCTATGCAGTATTACTCTTTTTCTAAAAAACGTTCCTTTTGACTCTAACTTTGGAGTATGTCTTGAATTCTTTCTCCACTTCCTGCCCAAGGACCCTCTTCTTCTCTCAGTGCAGGGCTTGCTCTTCCCACCAACTTGGGGAAATTTGCCCTGTCCTGCATCAAGTGGGGAGGAAGAAACTCAGCAAGGTGTGAAGTCACTGTGTAGGGCTAGTGTTGTGGAGGTCAGCTGTTGCTCTAAGGGTGGAGAGGCAGAGAGCTGACCACATCTGGAAACCACTATTGGCCTTGACAAGCATCATTCCAGTGGTTTCGTGGCAAGGAAAGCTGCATCAGTCCATCATCGAGAGAATGGGCCGTGAAGAAGGGTCCATAGCAAATATACACAACTTTTCTGAGGCCCCTTGACGCGAACAGTTATAGTCTCAGGGGCCCTGGGGTGCAGAGAGGGCTCTAGTTCGCTTTTCCTGCAGTTGATTCTGCAGAATGTGTCTGTTTGGTGACCACTGGGGAGGAGGTGTTGAAGGTGAAGAAGGAGCTACTAAGAGGACGTCCGTAGGTAGGTTGGAGGAGTGGGCAGACGCACAGGAGGGGCTCCCGGCCCCATTCTCCAAGCCCTTGGGCACCAAGCATAGGCTGAGCCACAGAAACGACCAGACCCTGAACTCTCCCATCTAACTCCTCCTACCCTAGCAGCGGCAGTAGCCCACTCAGGGTGGACCACGGCTCCCGGCAGGCGCTGCGCGGAGCAGCAGTGCGCAGGCGCGCACCTCGGGCTTCGCTTCTCCCTGCCCCCGTCCCGGCCGTAGGGGGACGGGTTGCGCTTAAAAGAGAAACGGCGGCGGCGCGCGTGAGGTGGGCCCCAGTAGTCCCGTCGCTGTCCTGGCCCGCGCTAGGCGGCGGCGCAAGCGCAGTGGGGTGAGGGCAGTGGGGCGCAGGTAAGGCTGGGCGGGGCGGGCGCTCGGGAGCCTGGGGCCTCCCTTGCAGCGGGAGGGTCCGCGGGAGGGTCCGCGCTCTGTGCGCGTCCTGGCGCGGGGGAGGCCTCAGGTGGGCGGGGCGCCCTGAAGACCCCCTCCCGGCCCTGCCCATGGTGACCTGGCGGTTCAGAGCGTCCGCAGTGCGCACAACGCGTCCCCGCTGCCGACCCCCGGGAAGTTCCCCTGGAAGTCCCATGCCCTGACCCGCCGCTCCTGCTTCTACTCTGTTGGCCGGTCCGGCCGCCGTTCTCACTGTGGTCCTGTGCCCAGTCGCCCGCCCACAGCGCTGGTTCACGCGGCCTGCAGCAGTGGCACGGGTGGCCTGGGCGCGGTGGCAGCGAATGCTATGGCAACGGTTTGGTGCTGCCCCCATTCCACCGTGAGACGGCGGAGGCCGGCGGGCGGGTGGCGGGCTAGGCCAGCCCACGCGCATCCTCCATCCTGCAGGCACCGGGCCATGGCTGCCTCTCCGGCGGACGCGTCCCGCAGGAGGCGGGAGAACCGGCGGCAGCTGGACGCGCGCCGCAGCAAGTGTCGCATCCGCCTGGGCGGCCACATGGAACAGTGGTGTCTCCTCAAGGAACGGCTGGGCTTCTCCCTGCACTCGCAGCTGGCGAAGTTCCTGTTGGACCGGTTAGGGCCGGGCGGGGATCTGGGAGAGGGCAACCAGCGCAGCACCTAGGACCTTCCCCGACCCCCGCCGAGTGCTGGCCGAGTGCTCCTTCCCGTTGGCCCATTTCTCACTTCGGCAGTACGTCCTGTGCCCCTCTCCTCGGAGTCCCCAACGATAGGGAACACTTAGAGCTCGCCCCTTAGTTGCGTTGAGTTCCCAGTGCAGAGGTCACTTGTCTGACTGGAGCCTGGCCTGACCTGCCTCTTGTCCCCTGGCAGGTACACGTCTTCCGGATGTGTGCTGTGTGCAGGTAGGTAGGGAATAGCTGGGGATAGGGGCTGAGGAGCCAGAGAGGGAAGAGGGGCAACAGGGAGTGGTGTGCCAGGATTGGATCTGAGGGAACCCTGAGTAATTGGGAAGAGATGGGGAGCCCAAGGTAGTTTGTTGGGGCACAGAAGAAAAGGAAGCGTGTCTGGCGGCGGGGGCAGCACTGTCTGGGAGAGGCTATCCAGGGTGAATGTCAGAGGCATCCTAGTGCGCTGACTGTCACCTTCACCCCTCCAGGTCCCATGCCTTTTCCCCCCAAGGGTCTGCAGCATCTCGTTGTCCTGTCTCATGCTCACAGTCGGGAGTGCAGTCTGGTGCCTGGGCTGCGTGGGCCTGGGGGCCGAGATGGGGGGCTTGTGTGGGAGTGCTCCGCAGGCCACACCTTTTCCTGGGGCCCTTCTTCAAGCCCTACACCTCCTGAGGAGGCCAAGTTGGCCCCTCTTCCAAGTACCTCTGAGAAAAGCTGGTGTCAGCAGGCCAGGGGTGAGCAGGAGCCTGCAGGTAGGTAGGGAAAGGGGGTTGTGGGAAAAGGTTCCAGCTCAGAACTCCCTTCTCTAAACGTGTTTCTCAGTGGGAAAACTTTGCTGGCAAAGAAATAAATCCTCAAGTATATTTTTAGGCATAAGAAACAAAGTCCGTGATGTAATAGGATTATGGTATATTACCATTGATAGAGAAAAGTAAGTATGAATGAATAAAATATCTCTGTGAGGACAAGTAGAAACCCAGGTGCCTATGGGGCAAACTGAGCTAGGCAGCTGGAGACAGTATTGGAAAGGGGACTTCACAGTGTACCTTCCTGTACTGGTATTTTTTTTGAACCATGTGAATCTCTAAAATAAAATACTCCTCCCATGGCAGTAGCCTCTGCCCCTTTCTGCTCTTTCCTGAGAGGCCTCCCAGAATTCATACCACAGACTCCACCTGTCCTCATCCCTCCAGCCCAGAGTTTTTTCCCCTTTGACCCCGTCTGTGCTAATAGGTTTGGAATGTGAGCATGAGGAGAGGACTCAGGAGGTCAAGTCGCCCAGGTGAGGTTGTGGTTGGGAGGGGCAGGACATATGGGATGGATGGTGAGGGCAAGGGAGCAGGACCTTAGGCTTGCCTCCCTTGGACCTGCAGTGGGGTGGGACCCCCACTGGAGTCCTTCCTGCCCCCAAGAGAAGAGGAGGGAGAGGAAGAAGATGGGAATGAAGAAGAGGTGCTCAGTGATGTCAGCCCGTGGACCTACAGCTCTTCCCCAGATGGGCAAGTTGGGGGTGAGGGAAGACAAGGAGGGCACTGGACAGAGCAGCTAAAAGGGTATCTGCAAAGGGTTGCTGGTGGGGAGGGCAGAAAGGCCCTGGGCAGAGAAATGAAGTTAGGCTCTAGGGTAGAATAAGGCTGAACACAGGTGTGAGTGGGTCCTGGGCAGGGTTCTGAGGTTGGGATCTGCTATTAGGGTTAGGGTGGGATGGGGCTGGGTGACAATGCCCTCTTTATTCTGCTTTCAGCAGTGAGCCAGATGCCCCCAGACCACCCCCTTCTCCTGTCACCCACACACTTAAGGAGGGGGAGACACCCTCAGCCCCTGCAGCTGTCCCCATGTCTCTGCCTGTGGAAGGTGGGGCACAGCTGGTGATCAATGGGACCCCTCAAGCATCCCAGAAAACTGAGGCCTTGGCCAGGTAACCTGATGGACTAGACGGAGGGCAGGGGTGTTGTGAGACATGGCCCTCTGTCGAGGCCCTCTGCTCCTTCTCTGCTACTCACAGCCCTGGGAGTCAGGCCCCATCTGCTGTACCTTTGGCCCTGGAGGAGGACAGCGAGCACATTGGCCCCAAGAGAATAAGGTAGGCCTTGGGGAGGGGCTGGGGATGGGGCTGAGAGGAGGGAAGCAGGCTGGCAGAGGAGAGCCAGGGGGTCCTCCTCCGTCTGCCTGTTCTGCCCCACAGGAGAGCAGCCAGACGGGAGCTGCTGCCCTGCGACTTCCCAGGCTGTGGCAGGATCTTCTCCAACCGCCAGTATCTGAATGTGAGGGCGCTCATGGCCCAGACTCTGGGCTCTTGATGGTGGTGAGGTTGTGGCAGAGGGACAGGAACCAGGAAGAGGAGGGCAGGAGGGGTCATAGAACTTACTTGTGATTATAATAATCACTAAGCAGGTGACATAGACCCCACATGTGGTCCATGGGGCCTGACTGGAGTCCTTGGGCTCTCTGGGTAATAGTGATAGCTCTCAGCACTTTCCTGGGGGGAAGTGCTGATCTTGTCCTTTGCAGATGGGGAAGCCGAGGTACCTGAGGTTGCCACTGCCCTGGGCTCCTAGGCTCCAGTCTCACTGCAGGATGGGCTGGAGGCACAGAACGGGCAAGGCCCAGCCCCACACTCAGCCAGGGCCCTCACAGGGCAGGTCCCGAGACTGGGGAGGGCCCACACTGGGCTGGTGAGGCAGAGGAGATTGGGGCGAAGTAGAGGGGCCTTAGGTGTCAGGGAGCTCTAAGCTGGGGAGGAGTACTATCTGCAGGCCAGTCCCAAGTACCTGAGCCTATTCAAGAGGAGGTGAAGCAACCCACAGTGGTTTATGCAGGAGAATCCTGTATGATTCAATGAGGCAGGGTAAGAAAAATGGAGGTCCTGGTAGTGCCTGGGGACTTGAGGCTCTGGCCTGAGTGCCCATGTTCCCCATGCAGATGTAGCAGAAAGACACATGACACAGCCCTTGAGCTGGTGCTAGAACACAGGCCCTTGGGTGATGCTGTGCTTGGACAGTCAGGCCCAACACATGTTCCTGTCCCTGTCACTCAGCACACCCATGCTTAGGGAGCTGCAAGTGTCACCAGAACTGCACTTGGTTCAAGAGACTGGATGTTGCAAGGGGAGGTTGTGGCAAGGAGGTGAGATCATGGAAGTCGAGGGCAGAGTTTGGGGTCAGGATGGAATGGGATCAGGATGCTTGTGTGTAGGTGATGTGAGTTGGTGGTAACAGGGGGAACTGATGGAGTTGGGATGGGGCAGAGGAGCCTGCTGGCTGGGTTGCTCCAGCAGTCTCCCTGACACTACCCACTTTCCCTAGCACCATAAAAAGTACCAGCACATCCATCAAAAGTCCTTCTCCTGCCCAGAGCCAGCCTGTGGAAAGTCCTTCAACTTTAAGAAACACCTGAAGGAACATGTGAAGCTGCACAGTGGTCAGTGGGAGGAAGTGTCTCCTCACCTATCCCCGTGGATCCCTTGACCTACCCTGTGGGTCTCTTCACCTCCCCCCATGGTCTCTTCACCTGTGGGTCCTTTCACCTCTCTCCATGGGGCCAATCACCCATCTGCAGGTCCCCTCACATCCTCTGTGGTGACGATCATGCATACACTCATCCTGTGTCCTGTGTGTTGAGCACCTACCTCCTAAAGGCTTGTAGGTGCTGGTACACCATAGTGAACAAAGCAGGCAGGCCTCAACTCATAAGATATCCACTCTAGGGATATAGAGCTCCAAAGAGATGTGACAACAGGGCAGGAAGGAGGTGCTTGGTGGGAAGGGATGGTGCTCTGAGCAGAGACCATGGTGAAGGCGATGGAGACTTCTGCAGGCAGCACGCGGAAGGGAAGACTGGACAGGCAGTTGCCCCCATGAGGATGCTTGGCTCTGGCCGTTTGAGATGGTCTCCATCTCAGGGCCTTGAGCAGTGGAAGGACAGAGCTTTTAGTAGGAGTGCTGTGGTTGTCCTGGGGAGAGCAGGGTGCTGCAGGAATATGTACTGTGCAGTTGTGGAGGCCTGGCAGCACTCTGATGTAAAGTTGCTAGAGGCGGACTTGAGTGTGACAGTGGAGCCAAAAGGGTTACTGTGGGAAGGACAGATTGGCCACAGGTGGGATGGGCAGGGAGGACTTGGTAACCTGGAGGAGTCTGGCCTGAGCACCTGGGCAGAAGGTGATGCGAATTCCGGAAATGAGGGAGAAGCAGGCTTCAGGAAATGAACCTTTTGTTTGAGGCATGCTAATTAGGCATCCCAGAAGATGTGGACCTGGAGATGCTGGGCAAAAAGGTAATGTGTTTTTCACAAGCACATGGCTGGTATTTGAGCTGAGTGGCATGTCTGCATATGGAAGCTGTAAGCCCAGGTAGAGAAGAGGTGTGAATGGTAGGTGAGGAGGTCAGCTGCCAGGGCAGTGGGGCAGGTGAGCAGAGAGCTGGTGGTGGGGGTTGGTGGTGCTGTGTCTGTGACGCCGGGCTGAGTAAGAGAGTGAGGACAGGTCACCAGATGTGGGAGGCTATCCTTGACTAGGCAGTGTGACACGAGATATGACAGCCAGGATGCAGTGGGCCCAAGGCGGAAGGAGCTAAGGAAGTGGAAACTGCGAGTATGGATAACACTTTGGAATTGGGCTCTGAAAACAAGGAGAGAACTGGGGTCTTAGCTGGAGAGCTGTGAGCCTGGGGCACAGAGATAGGACTCATCCCCCAGAGAGAAAGGGCCTGCTGACACCCGGGTGAGGAGGGGTGCCAAGGGCACAGTTAGAGGGTGGCCCAGGGGACAAGGAGTAGTGACAGGCATGTTTTGGTTGGTGTATGGGTAGGGGAGGGTGTGGGTGCTCACTGCTGAAATGGGGCTGGTGGAGAAGACTTGGAGTGGACATGGCCTGGACTCTAGAGGGCGAGAGTGAGCTGATTGGGGAAGTGCAGGGGTCTGGGGGCCCCTTGAGACCTGTGATGGGGATTCAAGAGGAAGCTGGGGCTTCTGCCTCTAGCACACCACAGATCCAAGGGAGGCCAAGGGCTGTGTTTATCCAGAGTTGGTTTTAAGACAGTGGGTATATCTGAGGGGGACAGGGACAGATGAATTAGTGTTGAGTAGAGGAAGGCTACATACACCCTGGGAAGTTAATGGAGCTTGGAACTGAGCGCGGAGGGGCAGGAGGATGAGGGAAAATGGTGGTGGACTGGTAGCCTGGAGTCAGGGGATTGTCATAGTGGGACAAAATAGATAACTAGCCAGTTTCCTGGCTGAAACTGGGACACTTGAAATTGTGATTTTGGGCTGGTGCGGTGGGAGTGGTGGTTGAGAAGGGTAGAGAACCAGGTCATTGAAGGTTGGGGAACAGAGACGGGTACTGGCCATGCAGGAAACAAATAGACAGCAGGACATGCATACGTGTGTATGTGTGGGTGGGGGGTTGTCTGATGGCTGGTGTACAGAGCGACAGTGGCACAGGTCTGAAGGATACTGAGAAGCTTGGAGATGGGCAGGGAGGGCAGGTTCAGGGAAGAGGGGAGGGCTTGCTGTTGACAGCCACAGAACAATGTGGGGGTGGGGAGGGTGGAGTCATCAGGGTGTGGGGACAGTACTCCCCTGGGCAGCTGGTGGTGTGTGGGCCCAGAACAAGAGTTGGGGTGTTCTCTGTGCCTTGCAGACACCCGGGACTACATTTGTGAGTTCTGCGCAAGGTCTTTCCGCACCAGCAGCAACCTGGTCATCCACCGTCGCATCCACACGGGAGAGAAGCCCCTACAGTGAGTATGGGTTGCTGTTGTGGGAGAGGGCTGGCAGGATACCTGGGTGCTGGCCAAAGCCCCTTTCCTTCCTCTACCATCTCTGGCTCAGGTGTGAGATCTGTGGGTTCACCTGTCGTCAGAAGGCCTCCCTGAATTGGCACCGACGCAAGCATGCAGAGATGGTGGCCACCTTGCGTTTCCCCTGTGAGGTCTGTGGCAAGCGCTTTGAGAAGCCAGATAGCGTCATGGCTCACTGCAGCAAAAGCCACCCAGGCCTGCTCCTGGCCCCACCAGGGCCCCCTGGCCCACTGGAGCCCGGTCACAGCACTTCTGCCCCTGCACCCCTGGGGCATGGTGATGGGTGCAGGCCCTCTGGGGTCCTCAGAAATGACCCCAGGGACTGAGAAGGAGCAAGGCCAGAGCCTGGTCCCTGGAAACTTGGGTGACAGACTCAGGGTGGTGACGGGACTGGACTCCTTGGGGCTGAAGGACAAAATAAACCAAGTTTTACATGGACACACATGGGCACAGTGACTGTTTCTGCATCTGAGGTGCAAGACCTGATTCCTCTGCTAGGTATGCAATATAGCTTGGGGCCCTGACCCCCATACCTCAAGGACCCAGCTTGCTTTCCCAGTTGGGCACCTGCAGCCCCCACCTGTGGAGTGTCACATCTACTCTTGCACTGTGACAGTAAGAAGAGTGCTGGGTCATTCTGAAGGGATGAACTGGAGCAGGACTACAGGTATGTGACTCTGGGCCATGTTTCTCCTCTCCAGTAACCAAGAGAAGCAAACAGACTGTATAGGCCTCAAGGAGTCTTGCCTCCAGTGCAAAATAAAGGGAGGCTATCCTGCAGCATTACCAAGCTGCCTCAGGAGGGGCGAGATCTTGGGGCCTCCAGGGGCCAGGCTCCCAGAGCATTCCTAAAGTCTGCAAACAGCAGCCTCAGGTTGTACAGAAGAGGCTCTTGGCACCTGAAGCCCAAACATATACTTTTATTTCACTGGCTCTAAGAAAGAAACTGGCAATTCCAGGGTATTTTCAACCCTGTCTGCTCCAGTCTGGATATGGAGGTAACAATCTGATGCTCCTCTTGGCAGTGCTCAGCTTTGTAGACCCAGGTGGTCTTGGCCCAGGTCCTAGCACTAATGTCCCCCAACAGGCTGAGAATACTGTCCTGAGAGTCACCTTGACACCATCAGGCCTGGCCCCTGGGACAGGTGGGTGGCCATGCTGAGCGCTCCCAGCCTCCTTCATGTGGGTGGGCCATCTGTTGGAGGCAGCAGGCTACGTACTTCATACAGATGTCCTCCAGTGAAACAAGCCCCCCACCAAGTCTGCCTGCAAATTTCCCCATCTCAGAAGCCAAGGGAGCAGAGACTAACAACCACGTGGAACCAAGAGGCAGGAAAGGCAGGTGGAATGTGTTGGTGGCCACGTCCCATGATTATTACTTGAAGAGGCAGGACATCAAAGTATCAGGAAGAAGAGAGGGGGTACTAAGGATGAAAAAGGAGAGGGACAGAAGAGACAACCTATGTAAGAAGACAGGAAGGAAGCACCTGAGAGCACCCCAAACCCAGGTTCTCTCATGGGGTCTGGGGCTTGTACTGATTCTGGAACCTACTCTCACAGGGACAGGGCTGACAACAGGAAAAGGGCTGACGAGGGAAAGGAGGCCAGGTGAAAGCTTACCACCTGAGGTAGGAAAAAGTGATGGCCACGTCCTTCCAGATGCCTATGTGCGAGTTGGCCCACTGTCCCAGGCTTGCCTAGCACACCCCAGGGAAACCTCTCAGCAAGACTCCCTCAACTGGGACACAAGAAGTCCTTGATTGTCCCGTCCTGCTTGCCCAGCATGGATGAGGGCAGCGGCTGTGGTGGTCTGGGTGGCGGCGGTGGCCGCACGAGCATGCGTGTGGGCCCGCTGGTGCGGCTGTGGCTGAAGCACTTGCCACACTCAGAACATTGTGCTGGCCGCTCGCCCTGGTGTGTCTTGCGGTGCAGTGCCAGCTTGGAGCCCACGCTGAAGGTCTTGCCACACTCGGGGCACTTGTGGGGCTTGTGGCCGGCATGGTCGCACCGGTGCACGTGGAGGTTGGACACGCATGTGAAGCGCTTGCCGCACAACTTGCAGCGATAGGGCTTCTCACCTATGTGCGTGTGCCGGTGCTTGGTGAGGTCCGAGCGGTCACTGAAGCGGCGGCCACACTCGGGACACCGGAAGGGCCCCTCTCCCGTGTGGATGCGCACATGGCTCCGCAGCCCTGCTCTGCTGCGGAAGGCCTGCGGGCACTGTGCGCAGAGGTGCAGCAGGACAGCGGGTGTGGCCGGGGTGCCCCTCTGGTGCGCCCGCGCGTTGTGGAAACGCAGCACGCTCTGGCGGAAGGGACGAGCGCACAACGGGCAGCTACAGGGCTGCTCAGGCGGGTGCGAGCAGCGCCGGTGCAGCAGCGGAGCTGGGTTGTGCGGCAAGTGGCGGCCGCAGACGTGGCAAGGGCAGGCGCGGCGTCGCCGCCGGTGCGTGCCTTGGTGCAGGTCGAGGCAGCCGCTGTGGCAGAAGCTCTGACCACACTCACTGCAGATGTAGAGCGTCGGGCCTGCATGAGCAAGTCAGTGTGCGCGCAGCTCGACGGTTCCGGTGCAGTGCTCTTCACAGTCCGGACAGCAGAAGCGGCGATTGCCGCCATGATATTGCTGGTGGCGCAGCAGTACCGAACTGTAGCGGAAGCTCTCGCCGCATTCGTTGCACGCATAAGTCCTGCTCGCCACCACTTCTGACGCAGCATGCATGCTGAGGGCAGCCGGCGGGCCGGAAGCCTAGCACTCACGCTTCTGGATGAACCTCCTGGAGCTGAGGGTTATTTTCAGTTTCTTAAGGCCTGGAAAGGCGTTCTGCCGATTTCAGGGTTCTTTCTCTCCTGGGCAGGTGCTGCGGCTGGTCAGCCCTGCACCGTGAACCCCACTGACAAGTGCACTGGCAATGGCTTGGTCAACCCAGGGTTGAACGCTGAATCCCTATTCCATTCTCCAAGGGGAGGCAAGGCCACAGGAGTTTTTGTGTCACCAGGAAGGGCAACAGGGACTCAGAGGAGAACTTTCCTCTAGCACATTGCCGTTTTGGTAAGTGCCTTGCCTGTTCTTTGGCCTTAGGTCAAGGGTCTTGGCCTGAAGATGCACTTGAAAACAACCAAGGCAATGAAATGAGAAGGCTCCTGGGCCTGGACCATACCAGCGCCTGCCTCTGAAGCCCAGGTTTCCTGAGGCCTGGGCTGGAAGCATAAACACACTGAGCAGTGGCAGCCTGAGCTTAGGCTCAGGAGGGGCTGTGGCCTTGGGCAAGGGAATACCTTCCCTTCTAAGAGACCCTAAAGCACTGCTTCATGGCTGTGGAAATGCCTGTTAAATCATCACTGCACACCAGCGTGCAGCCCCCATGTTCCCCTGGCCTAGCCTAGGGAAAGCAACTAATAACCCAGGAAAGGGGTGGAAAAGGAGCATGAAAATTCACAAACAGTATTATCAAAAGTTGATGGCATTATCCAAGAAGTGTTTTTCACATTTTCAGAGAAGGCCAGGGAGAAGGAAGGGGCATCCTTTATAATCCTCAGGGGTTCCAAGTTGCTTGCAGGCATTCTGCAGCTTTTTTTCACTGCCCCACTTCCCAGAATCTGAGAACCTAGAGTAGCATAGAAGTCCCTTTACAGGGACAGAATCTGTTCTGCTGTCTTTTATTTCCAGTGGTGTCCCTTAATCCTTCTTACAAGTTGGTCCAAGCAGCTGCCTGGGAGCAGGGTTGGCCTTTGTGTACAGAACCTCCTGTGCCTGTGAACCAGAGCACAAACAGGCTGCCCTTAGCACTGACTGCTTCCGTCAAAGCCCATGATCTGTCTTCAGCTCAGTTCAGTGGGACACCGGAGGTTAGGTAAAGTCACTGTCAGTTATAGGCTGTGTCACCCAACATATCAGGGAGAGGAAGCAAACAAAATGGTCAGCAGTTATTTTCTTATTAGCAGATGGAAACATAAATACTCAGAGCTCTGGTTAAAACACCATGGACAGGGTCCTCATCTTTTGGACACAAATGGGGTCATCTGACAAAAGCCTAGGGAGCCATAAACCTGCAGGGTGGGCTCTGGGGCTTCTGCTCCCCTGTGCCCTGGGCATGAGTGGCGGATGCTGGAAATTCTCTTGCTGCCTCTGGAGCAGGACATGCTATGCCCTATAGTAGTGAAGTAAGAGAGACAGGTGTACTGAAACTGAGCAGAGAGGAAAAAAGCAGTGAGAGAAAAAAGTGGGCAATGTTTCCTGGAGAAGGGTATTTTTTTTAATGGACATTTTCAAATATAAAAAAACTAACAAAAACAGTATCACCAATTATTCACTTGCTATTCTGCTTCATCTATGACACTCTTCCTATCCCATAGACTTTTTTCTGGGTCTGGAGTATTTTAAATCCGAGACATCTTATTCAAAGAGGATGGGAAGGCTTTACAGGGAATCCCTCACTTCTTCCAGAGGGAAACTTCAGGCCAGACATTGGGCTGCTAATTCTAGCTGGTCATCAATTCAAAGGAATCTACAATCATGTAAATAAAACCTTCCGTGAAGACTCTGTGTTTGATCCCAAATGCCAAAGAGAGCAATGCTCATGTTCTGGTGACTGTTCCGCCTCAGCTGGGGGTCTCCAGGGACCGTGGCACCCTTCCAGCCAAGTGTCTGGGAACTTGCCCTGAGCCAGGTCACCACCTCCCAGGGCACACGCCCAAGGTAGGCAAGACAGTCAAGTAAATACAAATGGCATATACGTAAAGCTACCACTTTCCCCCATTACCAGTATGAGTAAGACACCCTGGTCTTGGGACAGGTCTGGTGCATGAGTGTAGGCTGCGCCTTCAGGTGTGTCCCTTCTGCCCCTCACCCCATGCTGGAGCTTGTCCCAGAAGCAAAGGGTCTGTGCTTTGAAGGAAATCTGAAAGAAAAAGTAAAATATTACTGTGCAAAAAAAGAAAGAGAAAAGATTTCTTGAGGGTCTGACCACCACTTTCCTGATAGAGTTTTGAAGTTGTACCACCAAACTTCTATAACTTTGGAAAAAAATAAGGACAAGGTGAGCTTGGAAAGAGGGAATAGGATAACTGTGTATGAATTGGTGACAAGTCTTAATTGTTCAATAAAGTATTTTAATATTTTTCAAGCATTTAATACTTAGGAATATTTAGAAACACTATATACATAACTAATAAAAAAACATTACTAAAGAGTAAGATAAACTATTGGAGAAAGGTAATATTCACAGTAGGTTAAAGATAAATGCTGAGTTTCATATATCACTTCATTTTTGTTTCTTAATAAATATGCAAGTATCTCATATTAAATCTAACTGATGTAGGAACTAGTCAGGATTCAGCACCTTTACCAACAATCTCCCCTGAGGTAGTTTAGTCTTTCTGAGTCAGTATGAGGCTTTTCTCCTAGTTATCTGCTTTGCCAGGGACCAGCCTTTCTGGGACAGGATGGAAAGGAAAGTTATCACCTTGTAGTTTCTCCATCCTGAAGCAAGACTTAGGGGAAATGGGTCTGGGCTGCAGGAATGGAGTTGAGGGCTGTCTCAGCTGTACAGCCCATAACAGCAGCCATGAGCTCAATGTCACTATTGAGCACTGGAAAGGTCAAAATTGAGATGTGCTGCAAGAGTCAAATCCATTACTGATTTTGAGTACTTAATATGGGGAAAAAATGCAAAATATTTCATTAATGTTTAATATTGATTAAATGTTGAAATATTTGGAATATACTGGGTAAATGAAATATTGCAATTCATTCCACCCGTTTTTTAGGAAAAGTGAAGATTACAAATGTGGCTCACATTTTATTTCTATTGGATGGTGCTTAACCACATGGCCTTTTCAAGTCCTAGGACAATGCACAAAGGGAGGATAGCCCAGTCCACAGACCCCAAGGCTTGTCCTGGGAAGGGTTCACTGACCACACTGACTCTCAGGGCCTCAGAAGCCAGAGCAGAGACCACTGTCCCACTTCCCAGTACTCAGGGCCCCTGTGCCCTTCCAAGGGGTTCCCCTACTCTTCTGGAAAGTAGGCATGTGTACTGCCCACCAGGAGACCAGCTGTGACCCACACAGTACCTCTCACTGTTGCTCTCCCAGCTGTTACCAGCATCAACATATAATGACTCTGACAAGGAGAAAATTCTGACAGTTTCTAAATTACAGAGGCTGGGGAATGAGAGAACAACAGAACTGCAAGACTGTTAACAGATACTGACCAGCTAACCAAAATGGATGACATTCCTGTTTGCCTGCTGGAACTTTGGATTAAGTCCAGGGGGCTATTTCCACAGATTTTCTTAGCCAGGCCTTAACTCCAGGACCCCACCCCACCTGTTTACATGAGGGCTTCCAGCATGGACATTTCTTTATGTGGACTCTGCTAGCCCAGAGCTGGCCCCACTTCACCTTCCCCCACCCTCTGCCCATGGCTCATGAAAATTCTTTCAGAATGTCTCCTTCCCACTACTTGATGCATAAAAACGCTTGCAAAATTGGGATGTCAGACAAGCTGTCTTTTCTACGTAGCCATGCTGCTGGAGGGATAGATTCCAGGCTCCAAATTGGTCTTTTATTATCTGGCATTTTTGGCTCAATGAAACCTTGACTGACAGAAAGGCTTCAGTTGTGGAAGTTAAAGGTTTTTGATACAACTCTCATGTGTTTGTGTATATGTCCCCATTTTACCCTTCCAGCAGTCCTTTGAGATGGGTACTACTGGTTACCTCCCTTGTGACCCAAGGTTCCTCCTGTAGTAGCTTGCCCAGAGTCACCCAGCATGAACATGGCAGGTGGATGACTCTGCCTGGAACAGGAAGGGGACAGCAGGCCTGGTGGCCTATCTTTAGCTCTCCCAACAGCTGCAACCATTCTGGGCCTCAGTGGCAGGCAGCAGCTTGGCGCAGGACCCCAAGCGGCCCCAGGGACCACCACATGCGGACTGAGCTGAGCATTGATTCCTTGTGGCCCTGGGGCAAATGATACTGAAGGTGAGCAGAAGTGGGCTAGGGTGTGGTACCTGCAATGGGAGAGATGATTCTTCTGCTGGTCTTTCTCTGTATCCTTAATTCCCACCACTGCCCCAGTCCTGAAGACACTGCTGTGTCCAGGACTGAGACACACCTGGAGGATGATGAAATCTACATGCATATAGAAGTAAATTATCCCTTTCTCACTCTTCGGTAGAGAAGGAATCTAGAGAGTAGAAAAGTCTACCTGGCTCTCTGAAGCTTGCTTTGGGGCCCTTTCTCTTACAGTTCCTTTCACCTAGAAAGGCCACACCCCACCCTCATTCAGGGCTTTGGTCCAGTAACCCCTCGTTAGAGAAACCCCACTGAAAACCTTCACACCACCGTCCCTGTACTTGGCTTTAGTCTGAATAATCAGTGAAAGCAACAGGAAACAGTGATTCCTATCCACTCTGCAAAGGTGTCAGCACCTTTTCTAGGTGAGGGTACAGTGTGAAGTCCAGAGCTGGCTTCCTTCTTCCGCTAACAGAATCAAGGTCCAGGGCTTCACAAGAAGGTTCCCTTCCAGCTTCAAATAAGGTCTGACATTTTAAGGAGCTGGTGAAAATAAGAATGACAGCTCCCTCCCACCCATGTGCCCAAGCCTGATTCTGATCTAAATACATTCTTTGGGGGTGTTTTCCCTTCACCAAGATTCTCCTGTGAAATTTGGCAAGTGTAGGGGAAGTATGCATGCTGGCTGGGAGAGAACATTCAAAGTAGGATAGCTTATTTTCTGTGTTCCTTTGACAGTTGGGCTATACTGCATTCTAGAGGGGCTAGAGCACCCACCCAGCACACCATTCCTGGGCCTGGCAAGAAGCTTGGCACACCTAAGGGACTCAGTGCTTTTTAAAACTGCTTTATTAACCTGCAATACAGTCTCAAACGTTGCTCCTGCAGTCGACCTCTCCTCCACAGCCCCATCCCCTGTGTACACTGCAAATAGCCTCCTTTGGTTTACTGGGTCACAACTGCAGCCTATGTAGGGGAACCAGAAAAGCTAGCGTCCCAATTCTGATTCTTTTATGACCAGCTGTGTGACCTTGGGCAGGCTGCCTGAAAAAACTCAGTAAAGGAAGCTACCACGTTTCATATGAAAATAGGGAGGTCAAAATATGTGCAAGTCTGAGAATACGGTTGCCGAGGTTTTAGGATTTACTCTCTTCAGGAAACTACTCAGAGAAGGGACCTGGAATAAGGCATCTGACTTCCATTCCTACCTCCTCAGCATCCTGAACATTCTGCAAGACCTTTGAAGTCCTTCCCCTGACTACGCTCCACTCTGGGAGCTTCGAGAGTTGGTGACTCATTTTCAGACTTGGCGCCTGGTACTCAACGGGAGCCCAGCACTGCTATTCGCGGAATGAGTAAGGCCGCACCAGAGCAGGTAGCCCTTCCCTGACCTTCCCGCAGTGCAGCCAACTCCAGGCATCGTAGTTAAGTCAAGTCACAAGTTGCTGGGCAGATTTTCCTTTGGTGGCACTCTTCCCACACCCCGGCCTGCTCCCCTCCCTCGGCGCCAGCATCAAAACCGTTGCGGGCGGTAGGGGCGTTTAACATCGCAGAGCCCAGGGGCTGCTGCCGCCCTTTTAATGTAGCTCAGCTTACATCAAGATCGAGGGGCTCTCAGCCCTGAAGGTCATAGGAGGACCAGAGAGAACGCGCGGAGGGTCAGCTCTGGGAGGACCCGCCACGCTGCGGAGGCGGGCGGGTGCGGTCCAATGGCTGACCCCGTTACCTCTCGCGTCACTCGTTGCCAGGGCGGTGATCACGATGGTGGCAGAAGCTAGACGCCCCGAGTAGACAAACCGGGCGACAGTTGCGGACCGCTGCTCCGTGCCAACCCTTCCCTCCCGCCCCCTCGGTCCCCTCACCGGTTGCCAACTGGCTCTTCAGACAGCGCGCAGCTCCCACTCAGCGGGCTCGCCGACCCCCGCCTCCCGGACTGCGGGACTGCGGCGGGGAAGGGAAGGGGCTGGCTGAGCGCGCAGCCTCCGAGTCGGGAGAGCTGGGAGGTGCCTGCGGGTTGGGAGTCACGCTTCAGCCTCGCCGTCTGGGGTTGGCCAGTGGTAGGCCTCACAAGGGCAGCGTCACTGGTTGCTGGGAATATTGAGAGACGTGAACGCTTCACAGACTGTGCAAGCCCCCCCAGGGCCCGCCGAAATCACCAGGGGCAGGCTCACAGGACTTAGGGAGGCTCCGGCCCCATTTCCCTTGCGTACCAAGACCCCGTCCTCTTCCCCGGCTTAACCAATCTCTGGCTCCTCCTCTGTCCGCCTCTGCAGCCCTGCGCAGTGCTGCAGCGCCATGTGCTGAGTCTGAAATACACAACGTGGTGTCTCGGGATGCGCGCGCCCACGGGACTACCGACGGGTGGCCCGGCGGGTGCTTCCACCCACCCGAAGCATCCCGATAGTGACTTTTTACAGTGAAGCCAGACTGGATACTTGTTTTCTCACGTAATCCTCGCCACAGCCCTGCCAAGGCGGCTTCTACAAGTTAATGACTAAATACCATGTTTTCATTCTTACAGCATTCGTTTCGGTCCCACATACAATGAAAACATTGGTGCTTCCCCCATGATTCCACAGACGTCAACTGACACTGTTTGCCAACAGGGAAAGAAACCAGTACAGAAAAGTGAAATCTTAACAATCTGGAGTGATGTGAACAGGAAAGAGTGCATAAAGTTAGTAAAATCCTGAATTGTAGATTTTACTTTTTTTTTAAGCAATGGGGATTTTTAATAATTTCAAGTTGAAAACATGTTGTAAAACGAGATCAAAATGGACTCTAGGAAATGAAAGGGAAAAACAAACTTACAAATTGCACCTATAACATTAACTTTAACGATGTGACACAGGGATTTAAAGGTCTTTTAAACAGAAAACAGAAAATGATTGGAGGTTGTGCTTTTTGGGGGAAGGGAGGTACTTCTTACAATGTACTGCCAACTTCCAGGTCCCAGATGCTGATTCTTTCAGAGACTGCTACTACTTTTACACTTGTGCAGGTAAATGAATTGTGAAGAGCTGTAGTAAACTAGATATAAGTAAACTAGATACTCGGTACAGCACAAAAATAAGAGTATCTGTTGAGAGGATATTTAAAGATAGCTTTTTTAAAAATACAAGTTTTTTCCTAGTCTTTAATGATGTTCTAGTCCTTAATAAAATTTCTTAGTCCTTAGTGATCTTAAAATTGTGAGATAAAAATTATGTTCAAAATCTAAGAATCACAGGTTCACAAGACTTAGAAAATGAGCTTAAAATTATGAAGCAGAACCTTCAGGGAAAATCAGTTTCAAAGGAAAATATAAGGTAAGAGTAAAATCAGTTTTTATGACTGAAACATCTTAAAGGCTAAGTACAGTTAGTATAAATAATGCTAGCATCACATGCAAACATGTAGCATCCTTAGAAAATATTTTGGTTGTGTTATTTTCACAGATTGGGGAATTTTAAATTTAAGTAGATACATTTAAACTTAACACAATGCATTAAAATTTTAAATAATCTTACTTTTCCTTATAAAACTTAACTGAGGCAGTATATTATTGTGCCTTAGGGCCTGGATTGAGTTTGAAAACAGGTGCCACTACTTAGCAGTATGACCTTGGGCCAAATATTAACTTCTAGTCCTCTATTAGAAGTGGAGGTATACCATACCTCGGTTGTGCTGAGAATCAAATGAACAGACATAAACCACTCAGAACAGTGTCTGGCACAGGTAAACACTGCATTGTGTTGGCTGCTTTTATTATTAAATGAGATGAGCAACTTGGAAAAATAATTTACTTCTGAAAAACCCAGATTTAACAAGGGTAGAAGTTAATTCAGGGACTTTAATAGTAGAGGTGATACAAATGACACTGGAGACCAAAAGACATGTTTTGTATTGAAGACTCGGAAGTTCAAAATGTGCTGGGAAGATATTCAGGAAAGGCATACTCTGGAACTGTGCTGTCCAATAATGGCCTCACCAGCCACGTGTGGCTATTTAAATTAGAATCAACGAAATTAAAATGCAGTTTCTTAATAACAGTAGCTCCATTTCACTCAGTGGGTCATGAGGGCAGTGGTGACCATTTGCAGGCTACAGAACATCTCTATCACTGCAGAAAGGTCCACTGCAGAGTGCTGCTCTAGAAAATTGTTAATTTGTCACCTCCACATTGGCCTCAATGAAAGGAGTCAGTGTGCAGCCCCCAACCTCCTCTTACCTGCTGAGGCTTGCATTACAATCTATACAGGAGGCTGCACTTGAAGTAGTTGGGTGAAGGCCAACCCTGGGAAAGGCCAGTGGACACATCGGGCATGACTATGGCAGGCTAGACATTACATGTGTGCAGGACATTTTCCACTAAATGCAGCAAAGCTTTGTGACAACTAAAAGCTCTTGATTGTGAAGCACTGGATGAACAGGGAAAGGAGCTGTGGGACCAGCTCCAAGGGCGACAACACTGGCATGGTGCCAAATAAGGACAGCAGAGAGGATTTGGGGCAGGGTGGACAGAAGGTGGGTAAAATGGTCATTACAGTGAAACTCCCATTTCACAAAATTAAAGTGACTGCTGGAGACTAAGCAAATAGTTTGATTTCTACAAGTAACTAAAGTAGGGAGGAGGCAAGAGAATTAAAATATTAATGAAGCCACATTCAGAGGCTACAATGTGCAGATCAGCTCTGCAGCCAGGCCAGGACACCTACAGAACAAAGGAAGATTTCTGCTGGATTACTAACAACTCATTCTCCACACCTGTAAAGGGGAAACAGGAACCAAGAATCATTTCCTATGGTTAAAACCTTGGAGAACCTAAGGATTAAAGGCTGAGAACTGCCAGCAGGCCCTTTACTCTACATACTTTTACCTTTTTAGGCTACATACTCTTCCCCTTTCAATGGGTTATGTCCATGTAAAGGAACTGGGTTAACAGTATTTCAAACAATAACTCACAATAACTAAAGAATTATATATAAACTGAATTCTCTGAACACTCAGGTTCCCTCTCACTCTCTGCCTCTGAGAGACCACACTTCGTGGAGTATTACCCTTTTTCTAATAAACTTTCCTTTTGACTTTAACTTTGGCATAAGTGTTGACTTCTTTCTTCACTCTCCGCCAAAAGACCCTCTTCTTCTCTCCTGCAGTAGTTGGTCTCCCTGTCACTTGGGGAAATTTGCCCTGTCCTGCATCGTGACGTTTACTGTTTCTGCATGGCAACAGGACAATAAGGACCACGATAGACGGCTGAGGAGTTACTGTCCACCAGGCCGGTCCACTTAAGACACTCAGCGTCCTATCCACTTGCTGTAGTGATGTCATTGCTGGCATTTTCAACAAAAAACTCCTAATTTTGTATAAAAAACTCTGGAATCACTCTTATAGGAGTGTTCGGGCCTATTTCTTAAACCTTTTTTGCTGTGTTGAGTCCGTGGAAAGGAACGAGAGAAGGAGCCCGAAGGGAAGGCAGTTCAGCCCATTTGTGCCGCACATGTCAGGGCAAACCCTGAGCCCGCTCCGAGGAGGTCCGGCCGTTGGTAGAAACACAGCACCCACCCTGGCACGCAGGCAGTTGCTCCCACCCAGGTCGCTCCGCTCACGTCCTCACACTGGTGAGTACCAAACACCGCCGCCCCGCATGGTCCTGACCACTGAGGCGCCGAGTTCAAGTTGACAAAATTCCAAGGGACAGGGCCTGGCTCTGGGAGCGGCCATGCGCTGGCCGGAGGCCCGGAGGACAGAGATTTACCGTCAGGTTTCCTGTCGGTTACTACCGTCACTAAAGGGAACCAGAGTTCACTGCAGTGAGGTCAGGCACATTTGGAAAAACAGCGGCTGCGTCTTCCGGCCCCCGGACTCAAGCTGCCGGCCCACCCAGGCAGACATCCCAGCAACGCGCCGTGGCCGCGGCGGATTTCCTGGGCGAGGCCAAGGTGGGTGTCGTGAAGCAGAAGCCGCAAAGCCGTGAGGCAAGATGGCAGTGCTCTCTCTGGAGGCGGTGTCCCGTCGTCGTTCTGCTTCTGGCATTTTACTCACCAGGGACTCTTGACTTCCGTATCTTGGCCTAGTTCTTCTCAGCGCAGCTCGCTCATGTTTCCGTCTCATCCAGCTGTAGCGCGGGAAGGACTAGAGATGACGCCAGGAGCCCCCGAGCGCGCAGGGTATCATTTTGGGGGAACGGGGCGGGCCGGACGTGACCGGCAGGCAGGAGGGCGTGGTTCCGGTGACGTATTTCCGCTTCTTGTCAGCCGCTTCGTATTTGGTTGGACTGGCTCATCGCAGGGAGGGAGGGAGAGGGTGTTTTCAGTGGCGGAACTTCGCGCACGGGAGGGTAAGCACAGGTGAGGCTGATGGGGGGAGCTTTGCTCTCGCCGGTGTCGGGGTGCTTGGGGGTTGAAGAAGCGTGTGGTTGCAGACGCGGGTCGGACGCTTCGCAGGCTGGAGAGAGACGCAGAGGTGGGGCGGGGCTGGCGGTAACGCGGAGAATCTCAGGGGGCGACGGGCGGCAGCCGAACGGAATGAGCCCCGGGGCGGCCGGAGGCGTGTGGCGGGCTGGGGCAAGGAGCATGACCTCAAGCCCTCGAGGGATGAGAAGTGGAGGTGGAGCGGGTCGTAGTGAGGGGCATGGGAGACCGAGAGTGGGGTGCCTGATTGGCCGAGGGCCTGTTGGCGCCGGTGGCCGACGTTCTGATGCTGGGCGTACCCTTGGCCTTTGTTTCCCTTGCAGCTCCCTGGAGACTGTTCGCAGCCTGCTTGGGCCTAGCCTGGAGGCACCTGCCTCCGTCCTCCCGAATGGTGCGCCTCCTCGCAGGCCTTGGCCCAGGATCCAGGCCCCGTTTGCTCCCTGCCTCGGAACTGCCCCGGGTCCCTCCTGGTGGGCTCTCCGCGGCTGGGAGGGAAGAACTTTGGCACAGACAAGGTTATAGCCCTAGGACCCCCACTGAGGACTTGAATCGTGGCCTCTAACCGAGTGTGATTTTCTCCCTGTGTCCCCTTACAGTCTTTGGGGAGAAAAACCCAGAGCATAGGAAGCCCCAAGCTGGGGCTCTGGTCCCAGCATGTCAGTCCTCTCCTGTGCATAGGGCTTTGCCCTCTTGGGGTGGGCATGGCTGAGTTCAGGCAGGTTCCTGGGGGCCGGGAGACTCCCCAGGGAGAGCTTCGGCCCGATGTTGTAGAGGATGAAGTCCCTCGGAGCCCAGTCGCAGAGGAGCCTGGAGGAGGTGGAAGCAACAACAGTGAGGCCAAATTGTCTCCAAGAGAGGAGGAAGAACTGGATCCTAGAATACAGGTGAGGAGACTGATGGGGGAGAGACAGGAGTACCAGCTTTGCTGGAGACATGGCACATGAGTGCACTGGGGCAGGAGAAGAAAACAGGTTTGTCAACAAATCACTGCAGTGCAGTGTGACAAGACCTAATAGATTTGTCTGGGATGGCTGGCCCAAGTGCCTGGAGTGTATGGCTTAATCCTCGCTGAAGGAAAGGGACAAATGGCAGACCCAGGAGGCACACTTTAGGTGGGGAGTAAAACTCTTCTCTCCAAATAAGCAGAGGGGCTGTCAGCCCAGAGACAGCGCAAAGTGGGGCCTGAGTGGGACATGAGAGGAGGTGACACTGGCTTTCACTCAGTGCCTCTCAGGGGTGTTCACAACTGTAAAGGGTGAGACTTTCATGTCTTATAATGGTGGCATCAGCTTTAGGCCTGTAAGGAACTCTGATGCGTTCAGGTCCTCAGTGCAGATGCCCAGCACTGAGGATGTTAGGTGTGGCAGATGGAAGGAGACTGAGTTAATGACCTTTGAACATTTATAGGCCTGTTGGTCAGCTGGGTGCGATTCGAGGAAGGAGACCTGGAGGAGCAGTGGATGAGGAGGGGCGGGTGGGCACCACGTGTAGGAGGTATTTGGCCAGACCAGGCTGGATTACAGTGTTTCTGAAGGGGCTGCTAAGGACTCCCCAGGGAAGCTGCTTGGGCAGGTGAGAGCCAGGATGTTTCTGTGTGTTTGATGTTGAGTTTGTTCTGTGGGCTGTGACGTCTCCAAGATTCTGATGTGCAGATGACTCACCTGTTGGTGAACAGCAGCGTGCCTGGGTTTGTATTCCGGGATATTTCTGTCAGTAAACCTTTAAGTGACTTCCGTGCATGCAGAGAAGTTAAAGCTGGTCCCAGCATTCTTCCTGCCCCCTCAGTGGGGCTCCCAGGATGTGTGTGGGAACCGTCCGTGCTCACAATGGAGCAGTGGTGAGCCCTTCGTTTACCAGCATGACTCAGTGACATTCCTGCTGTGTCTCACAGGCGTGGCATTGAAATCAGCTCAGTTTCTCCTGCTCATTCTACAGATTTGTCGTCACTGAGGAAACAAGTGGTAGCAAAAGCCTTGGGCTGAGACTCAGCAGCCTCCAGCCCGAAGATTGTGAGTTTTTCCACTCTTTACCTGTGAAATGAGGGGTTGGTCTTGCAGCTTCACACGGCCCCTTCCTGCCCTGCACTTATGTGGTCCAACAGTTCTTTATCAAACTCTTCAGTTTACCTTTTGGTGAAAATTTGTAGGTGGCACTTTGGGAAAGACTCCTGTGCTCATTGGGGAGCAGCCACGTAACACAAGGAGACACCCTGGTTTCTTCATACCTGTGCAGAAGTCTGCTTTCCCAGAGCCCACACAGAAGTCACTCCTGTGTCACACTGTCCAATCCTGTGTGCACTAGCCTCTGCTGGATGCTTAAGAAAATCAATTAAAATTCAATAAAATCAAAATGGCAGTTCTCCCGGTGTTGTTGGCGGTGCAGAAGTAGAATACTGTGTCATCATGGGCAGTTCCATTAGATGGGCTGTATGAGGGGTGGAGGGAGAGCCCTGTCCTCCAGCAAGCCTGCCATGTTCATTGTCCCTGCACTGAAGGCAAGCAGGCCTTCGTCTGTCTTGCCAACCTGAAGGGCACGGTGTGGGTCATTTAGGGAAAAGAGGCCCCCTTATCACAGGCGTACTCTCTGGGCCATGCACCAGCCTCAGCAGGCACTCACTCAGCCTTTCTGGGTGAGGAAGAGAGTGGGCGTATGTCTTTGGAGGTCCTCTTAGTTGACAGTGCACAAAAATCTTCTGGTGGTGTGTTCTAGCGCTTAACGTGGATTCTGGGTGCATTCAGTGGGTCCACCCCTGCAGACCCATCAGAACCCGCCAGGTGGCACCAGTCAGAACACTGGTGCTTGAGCTGTGCCCAGACAGTGGGGTTTTGGTCTGGGTAGGTGGGAAGTGGCTCTAGTGTGTGGCCTGGTGAGTTACAACCAGGGATGCCCTGGAGGTAAGGGCCCTGTTCAGGTGTTTTTGGACCCTCGATCTAGCTTCTTTGTGACTTGGGTACTGGGTTCCTCAGCAGGCAGACAGCCCATGACCTCACTGTCTGGTGAGACTCCTCTGAAAGTCCCACAGGGAAGCCAGCTGAAGGCCAGCTCCATGCCTTTGGGGAGTGTCCTGTCTCCCAGGGAAGGCCACTGTATGTGCCCATGTGTTGACGTCAGCATAGTTCTTTGAGGTCTCCAAGCTGGTCCTCTGCTCTGAGAGACAGTGTGTCCCAGGAGGGGAGCTGGGAAGGCGGGTGGTGCTGTGGGGGATGCTGTGCCACTACTTTCCCCCACCCCCCAACCATGACCATTTCAACCCCTTTGTGCCAGGCACATTCCTTGCTGAGGCGAACAGATACACACACTCAAACACTCCTTAAACTCTTCAGGATGACCCTGCAGTCTCTGCATCCTCATCTGAAGTGAAGTGTCAGGTCTGGCTGCCATGGGCAGCCAGCTTCCTCTGCTTTCCTGGCCTGGCCTTGCCCAGGAACTGCTGCTCCTGCTCTCTAATAGCCTGCACAGGTGGGCAGCCACCTAAGCTCTAGGCCTCTGCCTCAGTGGCCTGGTGTCAGGGGATGCGCTGTTTGCCTGGGAAGGTTGCCTCCCTGCTGGCAGCGGACTCAATGATGGTTGGAGTCCCTGGTGGGGCAGGCCACATGAGACATGTTGCACAGATGGCCCCATGCTCATCGGATCCAATAAGCCTCACCCTGGTTCTGTCCCAGCCTAGCTGCCCCCACTCCCTTGCGCACCCTGCTGTCTAGCCTGTTAGGAACTTTGTGACTTGGAAGGAGGAACCTCACCAGAAGATATAATTGTGGCAGGCATTGTACTGGTGTGAACCCTCACCCCTACAGCCAGCAACCTGTGAGTTCTTTTTCTAGTGGGAGTCATACCATGTAGAGCTGCTCACTCCCCTGATGACCTTGTCAGGCGCTGGGAGCCTTTTGGGCATGGAATCAAGTGGGAGCCCACAGGCACATTGCAGAGTGGCCTATACCTGCTGCTTCCCCTTCTCCCCCGAGGCCCGTCCTCTTCTTACCAGGGCCGTGATTTTCTGAGGGGATCGTACTTCTCTCTTCTCTGAGGCATTTATCCAGGGATGTCCTTAGTCCTAAGAGGGTGGTCACAGTAGCAGGAGTGCCAGATGTAAGGGCGGGTCCTGGATTAGCCCCAGCTCCATCCCCAGTGTCCTCTCTCACTGTCTGTTGTCTGTGGAAGCAACTGAACTGAGAAAAGGAGTGTACAGTTGGGGCTGGCAGAGCCACGGCCTGTGCCACAGAGTCTGAAACTGCTATGGGCCAAGGTAGCCGCAGGAGCCCACAACAGGCCACTCCTCACCCTGAGAGATTGCCTCTGCTGAAGGCCTCTGGGTGGTCCATCAGTTGCAAGTGACAATGTCCTTGTTAGGAAGGCACTATGAAACTAAGAGCTCCTTTTGGCCTCTTCTGGGGCCCCTAGGCCCTGTTGGCCTTTGATTCCAGACTGTCTTGTCTAATGGACACTGGGTTACATGACTAACCAGGTGGTCATGAGCACCAGCTTCTGCTCACTGACCAGTACAGGAAGCACTCACCACTTGGTCACGTTGAGATATGCCCTGAGGGTCAAATGCACGTGGATTTCAAAGTCAGTGAGAAAGACAGTGTACATTATTTCAAGAAAGAATGTGAAAGTATCAGCAATTTATATTGGTAAACTGTTGAAATGATAATCTTTTAGGTATATGGGTTAAACGAAATGCTTTGTTACAGCATGACCTATTTGGCTTTGCTTTTCAATGTGGCTGCTAGAAACTGAAGAGTGTGTAGGAGGCTGCATGTCCATTGGACAACTCGGCTTTGCCACAATCAGGGGGCAAGTGTGAGACCATCTTGGAGCAGGGTCTGCATCGAGTTGGTTCATGCTTTTACTCCTTGTTTTGGGCCTGGTGCGTTCCTCCCTTTTCTTGTGATCAGGCTGTATACCCTTGTTTCCTGGACTGCACTTGCTGAGTCACGTCTCCCCAGGTTTGAGGACAGTATAGAAATAAGAAGACTGAAAGGTGACCATGTGCTGGGTGGTTGGAGGGCCAGTGGCTGGGCCACGGGTAGCAGGCATACGCAGGCGGCGTCTTTCAGTGAGCACTAGGCCTTTCCTGGGCACTGCTTTGCTTTGGGAGTGTCCTTTGCCTGTTGGGCTCCAGGAACTCCACCGAGAAAGAGCAGGAGCAGACACTTTAGGCCACTACTCCTTCCTATTCTGTCCAAGAGGGTCCTGGGGACTGTGTATCTGGTGACTGCCTCCTGAGGCTCTCCCTGGCACAGGTTCTGCTATGCGCACACCTGGGGTCGCTATCACCCCATGGCCCCAGCAGGCTTCATGCCTCTTTAACCACCCACTCTTCCCTGATCTGGCCTCACTTGTCCACCAGGCCCTCATGACACTGCGTTTCCTTGGTGTACTGCAGGTGGCCTCTACCATTGTCTCCCTGCCCTCCCCACATGTCCCACTCCCTATGCTGGGGACAGTGCCAGTGCCCATTTCCTGTGCTGCAGCCTTGCTGGCTTCTCACCTGAGCACCTGCTGTTTTGGGTCCCCACTCCTCCACATCACTGGTGCCTTCATGCATGCACCAAGGCACAGCTTGGGAGTGAATATGTTGGGCATTTTGCCCCTGCCTGGCGTTCCCTAGGTAGGTGACCCTACTGCCTCACCACCCAGCAGGTACATGCCTCCAATGGCTCCCTTCATTTACTGGGCCATGAACTGACACCTCTCAGGGCTATTAGGTTGCAGGTGCTGAGCTATGATGGTGTGCTATAAATGTGTCCTAGGGGCCCAGGGCAGAGACTGTGGGCTCTGGCTGCAGTGGGGAGGAGGTGCTGCGGTGTGGGAGCACAGACTGTGGTGTGGGGGCATAGACTGCAGTGTGGGGCAGCCACTTCGTGGTTCTATTCTCCAACCTGATGAATGAGCACCTTTAGAGCCCACTCTCACCACCCTATCTGTGGCAGGAGGAGCTGGAACACCTGAACCAGGCCAGTGAGGAGATCAACCAGGTGGAGCTACAGCTGGATGTAAGTGTCTGTGTTCCCTCACCCCCTTGAGCTGGTCCTGGGCCTTTGCCACCTGTCTCCCTCCCTCTTGGGCATAGAGGAGGGAAGGAGTGTTGTGGGAAGCTAAGGGCTCTGGGACCCGCTCACATGCTTCCACCTTCCCCCACTTCTCTGTCCCTTGCCAGGAGGCCAGGACCACCTACAGAAGGATCCTGCAGGAGTCTGCCAGGAAGCTCAACATGCAGGGCTCCCACTTGGGGAGCTGTATTGAGAAGGCCCGGCCCTACTATGAGGCTCGTCGGCTGGCAAAAGAGGTATGGCCCATTGTCTGCTGTCTTGTGTCCCGGGAGCTGGTGCCAGGCTTCCTGGTCTCTGTGTACAGGAGGTGCTCAGTCTTTCTTGTCACCTGTCAGTACACTTCTCTTCCCTCTGCTCCTGTCTCTTTTTTTTTGTCTACCGTCCACTCCTTTACCTTCTCCTTCCCTTTTTTTTTTCTGTACACAAATAAGGTGGGTTTACTGGTACAAAACTAACTAACTAATTGGAATAAGATAAAGAAGAAAACTAGAGTCACCCCAAATTCTACCGCACACGTGACTTGCGGTTCTTATGCCTGGGATTTGTTTTGGTTGACCATGGTAAGGCGACAGACACAGAAAAAATGGCCTTGAAAGAAGAGGTTATTACTTACAGTTCCCAAGAGTAGGGCATGCTGCACCATGCAGGGCATGTAGGGAAGCACCTGGTTACCCACCCACCCCTGCCCAGGAGGAAGAAGGCTCCAGGGCAGGGAGGTCTTGGCCCACAGCCTTTTCACAGTTTCCATGGAAGGGAGTGGATAGGTCAGAGTAGGCACTTGGAGCTGTCTTAGGACAGGACAGTTTGAGTCATTGGGGTAGGCTCTGGGCCATGGGGTGGTTCCTAATTTTCTGGTTCCTGCCCTAAGTGATTTAGGGTAGGGGCAGCATTGGCCTGGTGAAGGTCAGATTAAGGAGGTAGTGGGCCTTGGATTGGTTGATTTGCATGTGAAAGGTATGCTGTGGGGGTAGGGATTTACTACCTCTAGGAATTAACTGGTCCTGGGAGGGCCAGCAAGGCCCCCAAGGTGTCAACACGTCATAAAATGTAGAAACTAAAAAACATGATTAATATAGTACAGATAACCCCTTAAAACTTTTTGTGTATTACATGTGTGTGTATAGATACACATCTCTGGCAGGAAGAGATTACACAATATATACTGTTTTTATACATTTATTTTACTTGTGTTATGACATAATTCCATGTTAATAAATATGCATCTATGCCATCATTTTTAAGGATTATTTAATAATTTCTTATATTAGATGTACTATATTTAACCAGTCTCCTAGAACTGGAAACTTAGGTTTGTCCCAGAGTTTGTTTGGGAAGCAGGTCGATGAATCACTGTGAGTACTTGTCCTTCAGCTTCCCTGCTACACTGGTCGTGGTCTTCAGTATACTGTCTTTCTGAAACAAGCCACATTACTGGCTGCCTTTCAACTAAAACGGTGTGGACCTTTCTTTGTCCTCCCTTGGGCAGAAGGCCAGCGGCCTTTGAGGCTGCTGGGTCCACATAGTTACCTTTCACTGGCAGCAAGATCCTTTCCATCTCTATTTCTGCCTTTATTTCCTCTCTTAGGCCATGTCTTTATAAAATATCATTGTAGAATGTTGACATCCATTCTTAGCACAGTTTGACATCCATCCTTAGCACAGTTTGAGAGTTGATGCTAATGTTGCAGCAGGCCTTCCTCTTGTCCTCACCTGGGTAGGTGTCTGTGGTCAGCTGGGGTCCCTTAGGGTTCCCCATTGTGATGGTCCTCTTCCCCCCAGGCCCAGCAAGAGACACAGAAGGCAGCCCTGCGGTATGAGCGGGCCGTGAGCATGCACAACGCTGCCCGGGAGATGGTGTTTGTGGCCGAGCAGGGCGTCATGGCTGACAAGAACAGGCTGGACCCTACGTGGCAGGAGATGCTCAACCACGCCACCTGCAAGGTGGGCTGGCTGTGCCTGCTGGTACACTGGGATCCCCTGCTTCCTCGCTATTCCTGCACCTATCCCCTCCTCTCTTATATCCTGCCCTCCAGCCTGCAACTGTTTCAAGCACAGCCTGTCCCTTCTCTGCCCTGTCTGGCTCCCTGACCCTTCACCTCCAGATAGGGAACCAGCCAAACCCTCCATCCCTGTTGGGCTTTCTGGTTCAACAGCTCACTTCTGTTTTTAGAACATTCTCCCTTTTGTGCTTTTGAGCTCTACCACTGTACCTTGACTTTGGAAGTATCATTTGTTTATCATTTCCAAGCTACCTGAAGAGGACCAGGGACAGGGCATCACTGGCATCAGTGACTGTATGCTGCTTTCACCTGCGGAAGGGCAGGTGTTTCATTCCGTTCAGTCTGTTGTTACAGAACAACATAGACTGGGGCTTGAACAACAAATGTTTACTTCTCACAGTTCTGGAGGCTGGAAGTTCAAGATTCAGGCCCAGGCAGATCTGGTGTTTGGTGTGGGCCCCATCGTGGTTCCTGGCTGGCCTGCCGTCTTGTTGCTGTGTCTTCATGGGGTGGAGGGGCAGGCAGCTCTCCAGGGCCCTTTTATCAGGGTGATGATCCCATTTGCTAGGGCTCCAATCATGACCTGACCCCTCAGAGGGCCGCCTCCAACTCCATCAGCCTGGGGGTCAGGTTTGAGTATATGGATGTTGGGGGCAGCAGCATTTAGTCTAGAGCAGCGCATATCAGCTCCAGAGGCTGGTGACACCTCTGGTTCTCTGCTCCCGAATCCAGGCCCATGGCCTGCACAACACTGGGGGAGGGTCCTGAAAGCTGCATGTGGCAGGGCGGTACTGTGGCTGGTGCCCTTGCCTGCTTCCTTTTGAGACGTAGACACTCGGAGAGCCTTGGCTGGAGCTGCTGATCCCCATACTGGGGCTCTGATGGTGATGGCTGTAGCAGATGTGCCCAGACAGACATTTCCAACTTCTCACGTGCTGTCCAGAGGGCCCTAACCCCTTCTCCAGGCAGCAGCAAAGCAGAGGCTGGCAGTGCAGGTAACACCAGACAGGTGCAGGGATGCACTGCTGTCCTTTGCGTCTCAGAGACATGTCTTCTCCAGGCTCTGCAGACAGTGGGAAGCCCCCCAGAGTGACATCTGGAGTGTGGCCCAACTCTGATGTGTGTTGTCTGCCCTACCTGGGCCAGGTGAACGAGGCGGAGGAGGAGCGGCTGCGTGGTGAGCGGGAGCACCAGCGGGTGACGCGGCTGTGCCAACAAGCGGAGGCCCGGGTCCAAGCTCTGCAGAAGACACTCAGGCGGGCCATTGGCAAGAGCCGGCCCTACTTTGAGCTGAAAGCCCAGTTCAGCCAGATCCTAGAGGTAGTCACGTGGAGAGGAGGAGGCGGGGTGCTGGGGAGGCGGGTGTTGGGACAGGTCGGGGGAGGCATGGAAAGGGCAGGGACAGGGGTGCTGGCCCACTGCTGGTTTTCCAGGATTAGTGTTTGGGCCATGGACCAGGGACATGTGCGAGGTGGGGTGGGATGTGGGTGCTGGTAGAGAATGGAGTTGACAGGAGGTAAAGAAGAGAACAAGTGAGATTTGAGGGAGACCAGGAGGAATGGGGAGGAGGAACTGGCCAGGCAGGGAAAGTGGACCAAGGAGAGAGAGGAGGTGGGGGCAGGGAGGAAGAGGAAGGTGGGAAAACCGGTTGGGCTCAGGTCTGGGCGGAGCTGTGATGGGGAAGCAGCAGGTATGTTTGTGTGTGTTGAGGGGTGGTGGCAGGGTGGACCTGGCACAGGTACTCATGTTGGATGGTGAGCAGGGCCAGGGCTGTAGAGAGTCACATAGTGGGTCGCCTCATTCCATCCCTTCCTCGACAGGAGCACAAGGCCAAGGTGACAGAGCTGGAGCAGCAGGTGGCCCAGGCCAAGACCCGCTACTCAGTGGCCCTGCGCAACCTGGAGCAGATCAGCGAGCAGATTCACGCGCGGCGTCGGGGCCTGCCCCCGCATCCCCCAGGCCTGCGGCGCTCGTCTCCTGTGGGAGCTGAGGCCTGGCCAGACGGTGGCGAGGACTGTGACAGCGGGATCATGGAAGGGGCTGAGGGCGGTGCTCGGGAGGAGGGTGGAGGTTTGGGGCCCAGACCCGCCCCGGATGCGGACACGCTGAGCCTGCTGAGTCTGCGCACTGTGGCTTCGGACTTGCAGAAGTGCGACTCCGTGGAGCACCTGCGCGGTCTCTCGGACCATGCCAGCCTGGACGGCCAGGAGCTGGGGCCTCGGAGTGGGGGCCGTGGGGGCCGCCACCAGCGCAGCATCAGCCTGTAGCCTCGTGCCCAGGGTGGCTGGTGTGTCTCACCACTCATGGCCCATGTGGGCCGAGTAGGCTGCAGCTCCTCTGCTCAGGTTCCTGCTTCCCCTGCAGAGGTTGGGTGGGCTGTGTCGGCCCTCCTGTCAGTTCTGCACACCCTCCACCCCCAGGTGTTGCAGGTGACAGCTCTCTGCCTTACCTTTTAGGAGGCTGCTGTGGCCTTCCCACGATCTCTCCCCTGCTGGCTGCTCAGCCTGTTGGTCTCTTGCTGCCTTTTTCAGAGTCCCTTCTTTCTGCTGGTCTTTCACCACAGGGCACTTGGTCTAGAAGGTGTAGGGAGCCCATCCCAGGAGAGGGTGCTGGACTTGAGTGAGTGGACAGGTGTTCCATCCATCTCCCAAAGGCCTAAGGGTGGCAGCCCTGCACCCTGTCCCAGCCTGCCCTTATGTCACTTATACGGTGTCTCTGGAAGACACCACCCTGTCCTCTTAGCTCTCTCCTCATGACCTAAGCCACTTTGTATGCCCCAGAGTAGGATTTGAAAGATGCCAGTGTCAGGGAAAGTGAAGCCCAGCCTACCATGGGTGACATCACCAAGTCCACTCAGGCTTCCCACATGCATGGCATCTTCCCAGATGGGCGGGCCCTCAAGTTACCCAGGTGCTAGTGGCTCTCCCAATGTCCTTGTGGGGTTCAGGTACAGGTAGACCCTGCGGGCCAAGGCCCTTGCATCATGCTGCCGAGACACTAATTTTTTCTGGATAGAGGATGCTGAGCAGACTCGGTCCCCTTCTCAGAGTGTCCCTGGGAACTTGGTACTCCATCCCAGCCCAGCAGAACCCACTCTGGGGTCCCTTGGGGGCATTTCTCTGTGGTTGCTGAGCCTCCCCTATGAGGGGAGGGGACCTGCCCTCCACAGGGAGCATCTCTAGGTGTTTGGTGGTACTTCCAGGCTGTGGGGAGAGGTGAGGAAGCCATACTGGGTCTGGGTACCTTGGAGAACCTATCCCTCCTGTCCCACCCTAGGAGGACTTGTGCCTAGACCTGTGTACCACTCCATCAACAGGGACCAATGGGCCTTCACATGGAAGGTATCCCCTGTTCTGGGGTTGAGGCAGGCTGGTCACAATGAGAACCACTGGTTTGAGGTGGCTGTGTGTGGTGGGGAACAAGAGGGTGGGTATGTGTGCATATGTGAGTGGGAAAGGGTCTGCTCCTGATTTTATTTAAATAAAATAGTTTATGTAACAGTAATGTTTATTATCGCTATCAGAGGACAGGGCAGGAAGGAGAGCAGGGTGATGGGGCTCTTTTGATGGGATGGTCAGGGAAGGCCCCCGGAGATGAAGAGGTGGACCTGAAATCTAGCTGGGCCATGGGGGGACAAGGCTCATGGTAACAGGGCTGCAGTGAGCTCACACAGAGGAGGCCCCACCCCTCCTGCTGGGCAAGTAGAGTGTGCTAGAGTGGACACACAAACCACTGTGGTGGCCCAGATGAGAGTGTCAGCCCTGATGTGAGCATGAGGAAGGGGAGGGACACAGGTTGAGAGATTTAGCAAATACACAGGACACTTGCTTAAATTTGAATTTCAGACAGAGAGTGGCCTTTGCCCTTGCAATGTTTAGGCCATAGTTAAACTAAGTTGTCTGAAATTAAAACTTAAAACATAAGAGGTGACTTGAACGTCGGGCCTGACCTGCTGAGGGGCAGGAGGGGCTTGAGGGCCCTTGGACCCCAGCCTGTGAGGCATCTGGTGTAATCGGGTGTGGGGGGCAGGGACTTAGAGTACAGAGGTGATGGGGGCTTTGGGCCAGTCCCCACCAGGTGTGCCTATGTCTACAGCAAGGTGAGGACGGTTCAGCTACGGGAGGGCCATAGACCCACTGGAAACCTGTGAGGAATGGGTCTCCCAAAGTATCTGAGGGGACAGAGTGAAGGCCAGAAGTTGGAGGGATGGCGGAGGGGCTCAGCAGTGACTGGTGACCTCAGATGGCAGATAGAACGCAAACCACTATAGAACATGTAGTGTATGCCCTATGACATACTATCCTGTGGGACTGCAGTTTCCTCACCTGGCTTAATTGAGAACTAAGGAAAGTGTGAGAAGGCATTTGGGTGCCCAAGTACTCTGTATGCTTGGAAAAGCTGCTGAGAGAGTGTGGCATCTGTGCTTGGCAGGTGAACTTGAGGTGGCACCAGGGTCATTCTTCTCTTCACATGCTCTGGCAGCGAAAGGCTGGTTGAGCCCACCCAGTTTCTTGTGGAATCCCCTGCCGGAAAAGGCAGGAGTGAGAAGAGCAGGAGGGAGAGGCTGACTTGCTTGCTTCCTCTATGTGCAAGGAGACTGCCACAACCCATCCTGATGGCCACCAGTTCCCATCCAGCCTGTGTCCTGTGCCACACATGTGCTCTGACCCATCTCCTCCAACAAAATTATGGGGTAGGTGGCAGTAGGGCCACTTGTTCCCAAAGGGAGACAGGTGTAGTGGGGTGTGGTCCACCCGAGCCTTGATGAAGGTAATGGAGGCAGTTGGACTCCTGGAGACCTCACTCAAGCCCCTGAGTAAGGGGTTATTCAGGAACCAGAGATGAGGCTGCAGAGGCAGTGGGTGCAGGAGCCTCTTAGGAACTTTTACAGGAAAGAGGAGCTGAGAAATATCAGAAAATTCAAGGAATTTTGTTGTTTCAAAGTAAGCAAGAGATAGTCGCATTCTGGGGGATGTGGGGTGCGGGCCCAATTCCTATACCATATGTCACATGTCACTGAGTGGAAATGAGTACTTCTGAGCCATTCCCTCTTCAAGTGAGCAGTTAGGCCTGGTGCTTAAGGGATGCTCAGTGACCAGGCTTTTGCACCTCTCGCTTCCCCCAGTGCGTACACGCATTTCAGGGTTCAAGATCTGCATCTATGTCTGGTGGAGTTTTCTGGAATGTCCATGCTTTACCATATTACCTGTGAAATGAGAAGGCCCAAGTGTGCCTAGCACAATGTCAGCAACTCTCTGCAGCTGCAGGGTGTACTGAGCCCCACATGAGGCCTTCTCTGGTCAGGTGCTGAACAAGGGGCTGAGTCCCAGTCTCCCTGTAGGTGTGACCTCAGGAGGATGGTCACGCCCCATCCTGTTGGCAGGGGGCAGTAGCCCTGTGTGTTCCCTTGGTCCCGCTAGGCTCCTTCCTGCTGGGCACCTATTCCTATCTGTCTCTGCTTGGACCTCCCCTCTTCCTGCCTGTTTTTGAGGTTGCCCGCTACCTGAGAGCTAAGTCAGGTGTTCTGTGTTTGTTGCACTTTATCTTCTTCTGTTCACCTTGTTCATCCTTCTTGCTGTCCTTTCCTCTGCCTCCCTCTACATACCCCTCCTGGGCAATCCCTCTTGGGATCTTTGCACCATTCCTGAGTCCCAGGCCTCCACACTTTCCTCCCCAGGACCCAGGGGACCAGAGGGCCATTTCATTGGCTGGCAAATGGATGTGTACAGTTTATTAAGAAATATTTACCAGGATCTGTCTGAGCACAAAACACTGGAGCACCACAAAGCATGATGCTGTGGGTGGTGCATTCAGGTGAGGAAGAGGTGCATGCTGGTAACAGGTGGCACAGGGCAGTAAACAAAGGACCTGAGAGGCCTCCCACCCCTGGTCTTCCTGACCCTAGGCCCTACCATTCTGAAGTCTGTCCTGAACTCCTCCAGCCAGGGCCCAGGTCACACCCATCTTGGCCTTCTCAAGGCCTGGTGCATGACACTATCCATCAAACATCTGCCTGCCAGCTTGCTGACACCTGTGGCACTCTTGACACAGTTCAAGTTCTTAGACTTCTGCCTGTGGTTTGAGGCCTGACTCATGTGGGCTTTTGACTAAAGGCCTTTCTGAGTCCTCAGCTCCCTAGCCAGGTCTGAGTTAACTCTCCCACCCCCAAGTTCTCTAGGCTGCTTCTGACTTACTACAGGACTGGCCAGTGTGACCCATGTTGTCATCCCTGACCCCATCTTGCTCAACTCTAACATGGTAAAATAATAGAGTGACCATATGTTGTACACAGTCTAAAACTGAGACTCTCAAATGTGGAAGGGGGCAGATGTGCCCCAGAGCTGGATAGCAGTGACCACACTGTCCAGAAAGGCTGTCATCAGTCTGCCTCTGCGAGGGGCTGTGTACGCATGGATGAACCAGTCAGCTCCTCTGGACCTTGGTGTACCAGTCCAAAAAAGGGTGCCACACTGGATAAATGACCTCTCAGTTCTCTAAAGCCCTCAGGAGATATGGTCGTGGAGGAGGTGGAGGCCACTGAAGCATTTCAGTGGATGCTGTGGCTGATGGATGTGTGTTCAGAGGTCCAGGATCAGAGCAAGATAACTATAAGTTCAGAGTTGGTTGGGGCTTGGCTTAGGCAATAGATGGTACTCTGGGTGTGAGGTGATGACCATTCACTGCAATGAAGGGCCCTGGCATGCCGAGTGGTGGTGGCCTGTACTTCTCCATGTGGAAAGGTGGCACCAATCACCCCTGGGATAAACCAGTTGAGTTGTTTGGCAGCGTAATTGGGGTGGCATCAGTGTGAGTGTCTTCTCATCCAGGACAGAGGGGCATTTGGATCTAGGATGGGATGGAGGTCAGGGTGGTGGGCACTTGTCCCCAGTCCTCTCTCTGTATCCTTTCTATGGTAACACCCAGAAGTGTAGTGTCCTTTCTGGGCCACAACCAGCAGGAGGGACTGTCAGCTGTGCCAGGGCTTGCTCTCCTCCCAGATGAAGCAGCCCTTCTTCTAGGGCTGGGGTTGAGGGACTATGGGGCTTTCCCATGGGCTTCTGGAGCTATGTGGGCACTTAGCTCCAGGGGCTGTGCTGCCCAGGGGGCATGAGAGGCCCTCACTACAGGCCACCTCTCCTCCCTTGACCCAGTCAGTGTCCTGCTGTGCATCAGCACCCCCTCCCCCACTGTCTGTGAAAGGAAGGGCAGGAGCCCAGTTGCCAGTGCAGTCTCTGCTCTCCCAACTTGGCCTCCCGTCAGCTGCTCTTTTCCTGAACCCTGCTTCGGCTTTGCACAGAATTTCTGAAACCTCTGATCAGGAAACCTTTTTTCCTAAGACAGTTGTATTTGGCAGAAGGGCTTGTACTGGCATAGCTTTCAGGGACCTGTAAATGATAAGATAGGACAGAAGACCTTAGGATGGTTTCCCTTGGAAGGAAGCTATGTCTTCATGGCACCGACAGAAACAAATTCAAGGTTTTGAAAAATGTGACAAGATATTTAGCTCACTGCCACTTTGGATATGCTTTGTATTTTTTTTTTTGAATTGAATTAAAAAGGAAAAAATATATACATACATACATATATATATATACACACACATACACATACATATATTTATGTATTTATGTGTATATATATATTTGTGTGTGTGTGTGTGTGTGTGTATTTGTGTGTGTTAAAGACATATCCAGAGACAATGTGACAGATGAAAGGCAGACTTGAAAGTCAGGCAAATGGGTGTGGAAGTGAAAATGGCGAGGATGAGACAGCATGGTGTGCCTACAGAAGCCCAAGACTAGAGAAAGTGAAAGGTGTGGGGAAGCGAGGAATGGAGATGTGCCCTCATCTGGAGGGATAGGCCCCAGAGATACTGTCAGAAACTCATCCAGGTGATTAAGCCAGTAGCAAAATGGTGCCCCGAAGCACCTGGTCAGATTTGTGGCCCTGCCTTATCTTTGCCTAACTCAAGATGCCTAGGTGTGGGACCTTCCTGGACCTGTCTTCTGCAGCCACATGCTAGCCATGGGTTTATGGCTCTGGTACCAGGAAAATCACTGATAAGCCTATTTCAGACATGCCTCACCTTCCACTGGCTCCACAGGGTTATTTGTTATTATCTTATTATCAGAAAACAATCCTGTGAGCAAACTGAGTTCATAGGACTCATGGAAGGCAGCCTTCCTAGGGCCAGGCCATAGGACGAGACCCTGGGGTGGGCCACAGGATGAGCATAAGGCCATATTGGCACCTCTGCATCATCAAGTCCACGATTGTTTGTGTGCCTGGAACCTATCCTGCAAGAAATGTTTAAGTATTTTCTTGCGGTAGAAGAAAAATGATAACAAATCATGAAGGATAATTAAACTTACATCGTATAAAGAAAGGAAAAACGCTATGGAGAAATATATTAAAAGAAAATCTTTTATTTTTTATAATTGATCAAAAAGGTAAACATTTGTCAGAGTAATAATGGTAACAATATATTGGATGGGTTAAGCATATGGATGACCCTGGTATCCATGTCTCTACACTATGTGTAAAGTGGGTACGTGTCCTTTGAGGGTGGACTTAGTTAAAAATTTATAACAAGTCTAAAGAGAAATCAAAATTTTAAATCAAAATATAATTCATCAAAATTTGTGGGATGCAGTGAAAGCAGTATTTAGAAGGATTTAGTATTAATGCATATATTAGAAAATGAAAAGATTAAAATCAATAACAAGGTGTTTTTTTAAAGGAAACTAAAGAAAGACAGGCAATTTAAGCCTAACACAAGTAGAAGAAAATAAATAATTAAAACCAGAGCAGAAATCTATAAATTAAAAAAGAAAAACAATAGAGAAAAATCAAAACTCAAAGCTGTGTTTTGGAGTGGGGGAAGTCAGTAAAATTGATAAACCAGGCTAACCAAGAAAAAAAGATATGCAAATTACCAACATCAAGTGTGAAATATGTTCATTACTAATAATCTCGTGGACAATGAAATGATAATAAATACTATGAATAACCCCATGCTCTTAAATTAGATTTTATGAAAAGCACTAATTCCTTGAAAGATAAAAATTGCTGAAACTCACAAAGTAGAAATAGATAAGCTAAATAGTTCTATATATACTAAAGAAAAGCACTTAGACTTAATAAAAATGAATGTTTAATTTAAGAAAAAAAAGCACCAGAACTTTTGGTCAAGATGGTAAACTCTAAACTCACTTCCTCCCATGAGCACACCAAAATTACAACTATTTATAGAGTGATTGACCTGAAGAAACACCTGAAGACTAGCTGAACAGAAGTCCTATAACAGGATGTAGAAAAGAAGCCAAGTCAAGTGGCAGAAGGGGTAGAGACATAACCCACCCTACAAATGACAATTAAGAACCAGGAAGGATATTTTGGCTGTGGAGGTTCCCACTGAGGAGCAAGAGGTCCCAGCCCCTCACCAGGCTCCCCAGTCCAGGGTTCCAGTACCAGGAAGAGAAGTTTCTATAATATCTGGCTTTGAAAATAAGCAATATCTCTAGATGAGGAGAGCTGCTGGAAACCCAGGCATCGTCTTAAGGAGCCTGCACACAGACTTACTTCCTCACAACTCATTCACTCTGAGCTCTAGCATAGGGGCAGCCGCTCAAAAGTGCCAGAGACATATGGAGAGGAACTCAATTAACTAACTTCATGAATAAGGGCTGAAAGGGCAGGTAGCTTTCTCTGGTAACAGAAGTGATGACAGGTACTATTGTTTCTTTTTGGAGATCCCCCAACCAGGCGGCCCAGCGCAGGCTGGCACCAAATCTCTGCTCTCCGTCAACCTGACTAACAGCATTCACTGTGCCCTGGGAGTTCCCTGAGACCCCACCACACCCAACTCATTGCTTGGACAGAGCCTCTTCCAGTGGCTCCACACAAACAGCCTTTCTCAGCTCATGCCACAGACTTTCGCCAAATCTCTCAAAGGCCCACAAACCAAAACAAGGAGCAGCCACCCTCAGTGTGCCTTGTAGTGCTTGTTAAGTAGCCCATTGTTCACCACCAGGAGCAAATTGTCTCAACTTGCAATGTAATTCTCATCAGATGACCCCAAGCCTGGCATAAGTGGTGGCAGTTTGGCCTGGAATTAAGCTCTAAGTGGCCATGTGCTAGGCACAAGTGGCAGCCAGCCTCAGTTTGCAGTGTAGCCTTTCTCAAGCAACTCTCAAACCCAGTGCTAGTGGCATTTGGCCTTGGACTATATCAGAGGCCCTCCCAAAAGGCCTCAGACCCAACACATCTGGTGGTGTGTGTCTAACCACACCAGAGTCCCACCCAATCAGCTCCACAATTGACATATCCAAAGGGCAGTCTTGGCTGACACCAGAGCCCTGCTAAAGTGACTCCCACCTCATGAGGTCAACCTTCATACAGTAGCTAGTCTGCTATAATCATAGCCAGCACTCAGAGCTGGTCAGCCCGAGGGTCAAACACCCCCATTGATGTGCCAGAAGCAATTGAGACCCATGTACAATAGGAGGGAACACACAATGCACACAAGAGACACTCCTGGAAAATCCAGTGCAGATGACCAAGGAGACTGCACCACTGGGACCTACAGGACACTTTTTATATAAGGCTACCTTCAAAACCAGGAGACATAGCAGCTTTACCTAATACATAAAAAAAACAACACAGGGAGTCATCCAAAATATGGAGACAAAGAAACATGTCCCAAATGAAAGAAAAGAACATAACTCCAGACAAAGATCTGAATGAAATTGAGACAAGTAATCTACCAGATACAGAGTTCAAAACACTGGTTATAAGGATACTCAGTGAACTTAGTAGTGATTTTAGAATGTGTTCAAACTTAAGGAACTATCAACTTAGACTGCTATAAACAGTCTATATATGAAGCACAGGGTTACCACAAACCAAAAATTTACAAGAGATAAAGAAAAAGGAATCCAAATACAACACTACAAAAAGTCATTAATATACAAACAGGGAGCAAGAAAATAAGAGAGGAACAGAGAATAACTACAAAAACAATTAGAAAACAGTTAATAAAATGGCAATAACTACACACCTATTAATAATTACTTTAAACGTAAATGGATTAAATGCTTGAAACAGAAGACATATGGTGAGTGAATGGATTAAAAAAACAAGCCCCTTACACATGCTGCCTACAAGAGACCCACTTCAGATTTAAAGACACATGGACTGAAAATAAAGGAATGGGGAAAGATATTCCATGCAAACAACAACAACAACAACAATAAACCTAGGGTAGCAGTACTTATACCAGACAAGATGGACTTTAAAACAAAGGCTATACCAAGAGACAAAGAAGGGCATTTCATAATGATAAAAGGATGAATACAACGAAAGAATATAATCCTTATAAACCTCTTTGCACCAACATGTATAAAGCAAATATTGACCAACATTAAAAGAGAGATCCACAGTGATACAGCCATAGTAGGGAACTTTAACACCACAATTACATCAATGAATCGATTAGACAGAAAATTAACAAGGAAACAGCGACTTTAATTAATTAATTAATTAATTTTTTATGGTGACATTGGTTAACAAAATCTACTAAGTTTCTGGTGTACACACACACACACACACACACACACACCCTTACTGTTATATATACGTATTTACATTGTGTATTCACTTTCTATAGTTAGATTTCTGTCACTACATATTTGACCCTATTTACCCTATCTACCTCCCCCCTCCTCCCTACTATCTGGTAACCACTAGTCTATCATCCATGTCCATGAGTCTGGCTTATTTCACTTAGTATGATTATCTTGAGGTCCATCTATTTTGTCGCAAATGGCAGTTTTTCATTTCTGCTTATGGCTGAGTAATATTCCATTGTATATATGAACCACAGCTTCTGCAGACAACCGTCTATCATAGGACACTTTGGTTGCTTCCATGTCCTGGCCACTGTGAATAACACTGCTATGAACATCGGTGTGCAAATCTTTTTGGATATGAGTTGTCAAGTCTTTGAGGTAAATACCCAGAAGAGGAATTGCTGGATCATATAGTAGATCAATTCTTAGCTTTTTGAGGAAACTCCATACTGTTTTCCACAATGGCAGTACCAATTTGCAGTCCTACCAAGAGTGTATAAGTGTTCCTCTGCCCATTTTTTGATTGGACTGTTTTTTCATTTTTTTAAAAATATATTTTGGATATTAGGCCCTTATCAGAGGTGTTGCTTGCAAATATATTTTTCCATTCAGATGGTTGCCTCTTCACCTTGTTGAGGGTTTCTTTTGTTGTGCAGTAGTTTTTCAGTTTGATGTAGTCCCATTCATTTGTTTATGCTTTTAATACCCCTGCCTTTGAGGTCAAATTTATAAAATCCTCTTTAAGTCCAAGGTCCTTGAGGTTAGTTCCTATGTTTTCTTCTATGCATTTTATTGTTTTAGTCTTATATTCAGGCCCTTAATTCATTTTGAGTTAATTTTAGTGTGTGGTGATAGACAACAGTCTAGTTTCATTCTTTTGCAGGTGGCTTTTCAGTTTTCACAGCACCATTTATTGAAGAGGCTTTTTTTCCTCCACTGTATGTTTTTGGCTTTTTTTGTTGAAAATTATTTGTTCATGTAAATATGTGTTTACTTCTGAAGTCTCAATTCTGTTTCATTGGTCTGTGTGTCTTTTTTTTCACCAGTATCATGCCATTTTGATTTTTATTGCTTTTTAGTATAATCTGAAGTTGGGCAGAGTGATGCCTTCAGCCTTATTCTTTTTCCTCAGGATGGCTTTGGCAATTTGGGGCCTTTTGTGCTTCCATACAGATCTGATGATTTTTTGTTCCATTTCTTTAAAAAAAGGCCAATGAGATTTTGATGGAGACTGTATTAAATCTGTATAATATGGTCATTTTAACTATGTTAATTCTTCCAATCCAAGAACACAGACTATCTTCCCATTTTTCATCTTCTTCAATTTCTTTTAATAGGGTCTTGTAGTTTTCATAATATAAGTCTTTCACATGTTTCATTAAATTTATTCCTACGTATTTTATTCTTTTTGCTGCAATTGCAAAAGGAATTATTTTTTCTGCTTATATTTCTGACACTTTATTATTAGAGTATAGGAAAGCTATAGATTTTTGAACATTGATTTTGTATCCAGAAACTTTACTGTATTTGCTTATTGTTTCGAGTCATGTTCTTGTGGAGTCTTTAGGGTTTTCTGTAGAGAGAACCATACAGATTTTTTTTTGCTCTTTTTTGGATGCCTTTCATATCTTTCTCTTGCCTGATTGCACTCACTAGGACCTCCAATGTTATATTGAATAACAGTGGCAATAGTGGACAGCCTTGCCTTGTTCCTGATCTTAGAGGCAAGGTTTTTAGTTTTTCACCATTCAGTATAATGTTGGCTGAGAGTTTGTCATAGATGGCCTTTATTATGTTAAGGACTTTCCTTGTATAATGATTTTGTGAAGTATTTTGATCACAATGGATACTGTATTATGTCTAATAATTTTCCTGCATCTATTGATATGATTATATGAGTCTTATTTTTTAATTTATGTAGTTTATCACATTGATTGATTGGCATATGTTGAACTATCCCTGTGCCTCTGGGATGAAGCCCACTTAATTGTGATGTATAATCTTTTTAATATGTTGCTGTATTTGGTTCACTAGTATCATATTTAGGATTTTTGCATCTGTGCTCATGAGGGATACTGGTCTGTACTTTTCTTGTTTTGTGTTATCTTTACAAGGTTTTGGTATCAGAGTAATACTGGCCTCATAAAATGAGTTGGGAAATATTGCCTCCTCTTCGATTTTGTGGAAGTGTTTGATAAGAATAGCTATTAAATCTTCTTTGAATGTTTGGTAGAATTCACCGGTGAAGCCATTTGGTCCTGGACTTTCACTTTTTGGTAGGGTTTTGATGAATGTTTCAATATTCAAACTGCTGATTGGTCTATTTAGATTTTCCAGTTCTTCTTGACTCAATCTAGGGAGGTTGTATTTTTCTAAGTACTAGTCCATTTCTTCTAGGTTATTAAATTTGGTGTTCTATACTTTTTCATAGTATTCTTGTATGATCCTTTGTATTTCTGCGATGTCAGTCATAATTTTTCCTCTTTCTTCCTTGATTTTGTTTCTTTGTGTCTTTTCTCTTCTTTCTTTAGTGAATCTAGCCAGGGGTTTGTTAATTTTATTAACCTTCTCAAAGATCCACCACTTTGTTGTATTTATTTTTTCCATTTTTTGTTTTTTAATTTAATTTGTTTCTGCTCTAATTTGATTATTTCTTTCCTTCTGCTGACTTTAGGCCTCATTTGTTCTTCCTTTTCTAGTTTTTTAAGATGAGGTGTTAGGCTGTTTATTTGGGCTCGTTCTTGTTTTTGGAGATAGGCCTGTAATGATATAAACTTTCCTCTTATGACCACTTTTGCCGTGTCCTAAAAGTTTTGATATGTTGTACTATTATTATCATTCATTTTTATCTCTCTCTTGATCTCTCTTTTTACTTCTTCCCTGACCCAGTTATTCTTCAGTAGCATATTGTTTAATCTCCATGTATTTATGGTTCTTCCTGATTCCCTTCTGAAGTTGTTCTTTAGCTTCAAAGCATTATGATCAGAGAATATGGTTGGTATGATTTCTACCCTCTTATATTTGTTGAGGCTATCTGTGTGTGCCAGTATGTGGTTGATTCTTGAGAATGTTCCATGTGCACTAGAGAAGAATATATAAGCAGCTGTTTTGGGATGGAATGCTCTGTATATGTCAATTATGTCCAGTTGGTCTAATGTGTCATTTAAGAATATTATTTTCTTACTGATTTTCTATTGGGATGATCTGTCCACATCCAACAGTGGGGTATTTAGGTACCCTACCACAATAGAGTTTTGGTTTGTTTTTCCCTTTAGTTCTGTTAGTAATTGCTTTACATATTTCTGGGCTTTCTGATTGGGAGCATAGACATTAATAAGTGTTATGTCTTCTTGGTGCATGATTCCCTTTATCATTATGAATTGTCTCTCAATATTTTTACCTTATCTATTTTTAAGTCTATTTTATCCGATTATTAACACAGCTACTCCCGATGTTCTCTGAATGCCATTTGCTTGAAATATCATTTTCCACGCTTTCATTTTGAGTCTATATTTGTCTTTGAAGCTGAGATGAGTCTCCTGGAAGCAGCATATGGTTGGGTTTTGTTTTTTGATCCATTCTGCAACTCTGTGCCTTTTTATTGGTGAATTCAGTCTACTTACATTTAGGGTCATTATTAAAATATGAGGTCTTCTTATAGCCATTTTATCTTTTGCTTTCTGGTAGCTCAGGGTTTCCATTGCTTTCTCATCCTTGTGTTTCTGTTTTCTTTGTTTTGGTTGACTTTTGTAGGTTTTGCCTCTGTTTCTTCTTGTTTTATGTTATATACTTTAGTTTGAAATCTTTGGTGTATGGTTACCATTACAAATATGGAAAGGATAGTATATATATATGTGTATATATACATATATACACACACACACATATACATATATACACATATATACATATATATGTATATACATGTATGTGTATATACATACACATATACACATATATGTGTGTATATATGTAATACATGTATGTGTGTATATATATATACATATATATACACACACATACACACACACATACACATACATATATATACAGCTGTCCATTTTTTTCTGTGTGTGTCTTATCTCCATTCCCCTTTGTGAGTTTGGATCTTTGAATCCTCTCTTTTTCAGTCATTGTTATCTCAATTTGTCACTATGTATGCTGAACTTTTATTACTATCTTGCTATTGCAATTCTATTATTATTTAAGCTGTCCTTGGTGAGAACTGCACTCCTCTGTTTCTATTTGCCTAACAGTCACTTTACTCCTAATTATGTATCTTTTTTTTTTTCTGTCATTTTGTTTTAGGTGAGCTGACCCTTTTCAGTATTTCCTGTAGTATAGGCTTTGTAGTGGAGAATTTCAATTTTTGTATGTCTGAGAAGGTCTTAATTTCTTCTTCAAATCTAAAGGAGAGCTTAGCAAGATACATTATTCTAGGCTGGTAGTTCCTTTCACTTAATAGTTTAAATATTTGATTTCCTTATTTTCTAGCTTGTAAGGTTTGTGCTGAGAAGTCCGATGATAATCTAATGGGTTTTCTTTAATAAGTTAATTTTCTTCTCCCTGGCTGCCTTGAGAATTCTGTCTTTGTCATTGATTTTTGATGAATTTAATACAATATGTTTTGGTGAAGGTCTTTTGGGTTGAGATAATTGGGTGTTCTGCTGACTTCCTGAATTCCAAGCTATAGGTAATTCCTTAGATATGGGAAATTCTCATCAACTATTTGTCTGAAAATGCATTATAGTCCTTGCTTTTTTTCTCATCTTTAGTAATGCCCATTATTCCTGATGTTATCAGCTAGTTCTTGAATTTCTCTTTCATTATTTTTCATTCTTGATTTCTCTCTTCTTTCTTCTGATTTATTTCTAGATATCTGTCTTCAATATCACTAATCCTTTTCTCTATTTGGTTGACTCTATTTCCCAAGCTTTCTATTTCATTTTTCATCTCTTGCAGTATGTTCTTCATCTCCAGATGATCTATTCTGTTCTTTTTGAGGGTTTCAATCTCCTTGCTCTGATCATCTAGTTTTTTCAATTTTTAAATTGTTGATATGACTCGTTTCAGATCTCACTGAGTTTTTTCAGAAGTAATATCCTGAATTCTTTGTCATTTAAGTTGCATACTTCTTAGTCTGCAATCTTATTTTCTGGAGGTTTTTCTCTTTCTTTCTGAGATGCCTTGTTACCTCGGTTGTTCATGGTGTTTAATGGACTATTTCTCCACCTGGGCATTAATGGAAGTGTATTCTGCTGTTTCTCCAGAAAAATTTATTATATAAAGGTCTCTCTTGAGCCTGTTGCAGAGAAGGCGCTTTTCTTTTGGTTTCCAGTAGGTGGCGTCTAACCCTCTTGGATCCCTGCTTTATATAAAAGCCTAAATAATCCCTTTTGTGTTCTCTCCTAGATATGTAATCACACTCGCTATCCTTAGTTTCAGTCCTTGTAAGTGTCAGCAACAGTGTCGTCAGTGTTTGCTCAGATTCCCCTGGGGCTCCTGCAGTGATCTGTCTCAGAGGATGTGGCGGGAGGGGCTCTCTGGGTTGGGTGTTGGAGGCTGCAGCTCAGCCTTGGTTTTGCAACCAGGGCTGAGAAAAATCAGCTGGTTTTCCTGCAGTCTCATCCTGCTTCTTTGCTTTCTGCCCTGATGACCGGGTCCTGCTGCCGGATGCATGGAACCTACAACACTTCCAGGCAGGCTGTTCAGGAAAATTGCCTCATCTTCACCCCTCCCCCTTCTGCAAGGAGCTCAGGAGGCTACCAGAGAGCTGCTTCATTTCCCCCAGTTCACTACCAAACACCTGGGGTTCTGACCTGTGGTAGATCTTATACTCAGATCCCATGCTCAGTCATACTGGTATGCAGTTTACTTGTTTTTGTTTAGTTTTATATGTTCAGCTTATTGTTCTTTCAAGGGGAGAGATCTGAGTATGTCTCTTACTCTGCCATGTTTCCCAGAATCACCACTTCTTTTTCTAATGCTTCATTATTAGAGTATAGAAATGCTTTGTATTTTTGAACATTGATTTTATATCCAGAAACTTTACTGTATTTGCTTATTGTTTTGAGTTGTGTTCTTGTGGAGTCTTTAGGGTTTTATATATAGAGAATCATGTCATCCACCAATAGTGACAGTTTGACTTCTTCGTTTCCTCTTTGGATGCCTTTTATATCTTTCTCTTGCCTGGTTGCACTCGCTAGGACCTCCAATGTTATTTGAGTAACAGTGGTGATAATGGGCAGCCTCACCTTGTTCCTGATCTTAGAGTGAAGGTTTTAAGTTTTTTACCATTCAGTATAATGTTGGCTGAAGGTCTGTCATATATGGCATTTATTATGTTAAGGTACTTTTCTTCTATACCAATTTTGTTAAGTGAGGAAACAGTGACTTTAAAAGACATATTAGATCAGATACACTTTATAGATATGCTTAGAACATTTCTCCCAAAGCAGCAGACTAGGCTTTTTTTTTTTTTTTCAAATACACATGGAACATTTACCACCACATGTTAAGCCACAAAACAAGTCTCAATACATTTAAGAAGACTGAAATCATATTAAGCTTTTTCCCTGTCAAAAGGCCATGTGAAAAACTCTCTTAGCTCACATTAGCACCAACTTGGGCAGGAATAGGGGACCACTCAATGGGGGCTTCTCCCCACATCTACTCTATGCAGAAAATATTTCATAGCTTGTAAGTGGTGTCTTTCAACTCATACTAAGGATAAAAACAATCTGAGGATCAGAGCTCTGCAGAGCATGCTATCACAAATATCCTGCAAGAACTCCACACTGCCAATTGTTTCACTGGTGTTATCTTCCCCTCAGCGGGGCTCTAAATGGTTAGAGAGAGATGTAATGACTTCAGTAGTCCTTGTGGAAGACATCCAGGAAAACAAGGGGAAGTTAGAACTCGTGCGGACCATCAGTTGTATTTACCCAGAGTGACATCTTAGATGTTCTTTTTCATCCATCTCAGTCTTCTCTAACTTCTCTTTTGACTCTTCTTTGCCCCATTGTTTACTTAGGACTGCATTATTTAATCTCTATATATTTGTGAGTGTATTAATTTTTTTCTGTTATTGATTTATTCTTTTATTGTGGTCAGATGACACACTTTGCATTGTTTCTAGCCTTTTACATATTTTTGAGGTTTGTTTGTGGCCTTGTATATGGTTTATTCTGAAGAATGTTCCATGTGCACTTAGGCAGAATTACGTTCTGTTTTTGTTGAGCAGAGTGTTCTAGAGATGTTTATTAGGTCGGAGTCATCTGTTCTCTGGCTGGCCTTCTGTCTAGTTTTTCTATACATTATTGAAAATGGGATATTGAAATCTCTAATTATTATTGTTGAATTGTCTATTTTTACTTAATTTCTGACATGTTTTTCAGTTCTCTGTTGTTAGGTCCATATGTGTTAATAATTTTTATGTCTTTCTGAGGATTGACCCTTTTATCATTATAAAATATTCCTTTGTATCTTGAATAATATATTTTGTTTCAAAACCTATTTTATCTATTAGTGTAGCCACACCAGCTTTCTTTTGGTTTCTATTTCATTCTTTTGCTTTCAGTCTCTTTGTATTTTTTAATTTAAAGTATGTCTCCTCTAGGTAGCCTATTATTGGATCTGCATTATTTTATTATTTTTTTTTTTTTAGGCAAGGCAACCTTGGTTGATCTCACAGATTGCAAAGATCTTGTCAGCTTACAATCTCTTATTTTTTATTTTTTATGCCTACAGCACCTGGTTTTCATAGGTGGTCTCCTATCCAAATATTAACCAGGCCTGAACTTGCTGGTTGAATCTGCATTTTTAATCCATGCTGATGATCTCTGCCTTTTGATTGTATTATTTATTCCATTCACATTCAATGTTATTGTGGATATAGTTGAATTTATCTTGCCATTTACATTTTTATTCTCTGTATGTCTTATATCTATTTTTTTGTTTTATACCTCCTTTATTTCTTCCTTTTGCATTAATATCTTCTAATGCAGAGTTTTATTTTTAATAAATCTTCCACTACATATTTTTCTGAATTATTTCCTCAGTGGTTGTTCTAAGGCTGTCTGTGTACATGTTAATTTATCAACTTTAGATTTGTACTAAGTAAATTCCAATTACCATGATAACATGACTGCTCTGTAGGCTTATTCCCTTTCACCTCATTTTGTGGTACTATTGTTACATGTTGTATCTATAAATGTTATAAAGCTAACAATATTTGATAATATTTTTACTTTATGTAACTGCATGTCTTTTTAAAAAGCTAAAAGAAGAAATGAGAATAACTACATATTTATATCTAATAATTTCTGTTTCTCTTGATTTGTTCCTGTAGATTTAAATAACCATCTTAGCCAAGTACAGCTTTACTCTCATGTATCTCCTTTGTTCTATTTTTGGCAACTGTGTTACATTTATATACATTATAGACACAACAGTAAATTACATACATATTGTTTTTTAACACTGCTTTTTAATTAGTTAAAAAAGAAGAAATATGCACTTACACTTATAATTACATTAACCACTGCCATTTGTTGTTTTGTATGGATGCAAATTACTTTCTGGCTTCATTTGTTTTATCATCAATACCTTTTAATATTTCTTATATGACTGGTCTGCTAGTAATAAATTTCTTTCTCTTTTTTTAACCTTAAAATGTATTTTTTTTCTTTTTTGAAAGACAGCTTTACCGAATACAAATTTTTTGGTTGATTGTTTTTTTGTTTTGTTTTGTTTTGTTTTTAGCACTTGAATATATTATCTTACTGCCATCAGGACTCTATTGTTTCTGATGAGACATTGGCTATCAGTTACTTACAGGGTTCCCTTGTAAATAACAAGTAGCTTTTTTCTCTTGCTGCTTTCAAGATTTATATTTTCTAATTGTCTTTTAGATTTTTTTCTATTATATGTCTGTTTATGAGTCTCTTTTTGTTTATTTTACTTAGTTTTATGAACTTTATATGCATATTAATATCTTTCCAAAATAAATTCAAAAAGTTTTGAGGCATTATTTATTTAAATATATTTTTGTGCTCTTTCCTGTTTCTTCTTCTGGTACTCCCATTATGCGTATGTCTGTGTGTTTAATGGTTAACCACATTTTTCTGCTGCTTTGTTTATTTTTCTTCATTTTGTATTCTCTCTGTTTTCAGATTGCATAATGTCTCTCAATTTACCTTTGAGTTGATTATTTTTTTTTCTGCCAGCTCAAATATACTGTTGAACTACTATCATGAATCTTTTATTTCAGTTATTGTATTTTTCAACTCCAGACTTTTCATTTGGTTTTTAAAAAGTTATTTCTATCTACTTACATATTCTATCTGAAGTGATATTGTCATTATACCTTTCTTTACTTCTTTAATCATGGCTTTCTTTAGTTCTTTGAACATATTTATAATGGCAACTTTGAAGAACTTTCTGTTAAATCTGCCATCTGGTCACTGGTGTTGGTTAATTTTTATTGCCAACTTGTCTAGGTCACAGTATCCAGATATTTTGTCAAATACTATTCTAGATGTTTCTGTGAAGTGATATTTTTCATGAGACTAACATTTGTATCAGTTGAATATATTGATTAAAGCAAATTGTCTTCCATACTGTGGGTGGGTCTCATGCAATCAGTTGTAGATCTTAATAGAAACAGACTGGCTTCCCTAGAAGAGGGGGTTCTGCCTGAAAACCACCTTTGGAGTTGAACTACAATTTTTTACTGTGTCTCAACCTTGCTAGCCAAACCTGCAGACTTTGGACTTTACCAAGTCTCTGAATTCCTAAAAATGAATCTCTCTGACTCTCTCTCTCTCTCTCTCTCTCTCTCTCTCTCTCTCTTTCTCTCTCTCTCTCTATATATATATGTATACACACACACACACACACACACACACACACACACACACACACACACACACACATATATATGTTTTTTTTTTTTTGGTACCAAGAGTGGTTCTAGAGAAACAGATTCTTAAGAATAATTTGTTCTGAATTGGTTCTGGGGTTTCTAAAACTGATTTCCTAATGTGATGAAATTTAAAGAATTTAATGAAATTTAATCTGATGAAATTTCAATAGTCTATTTTCAGTAGTAAAAAAGAGTAATGATAGTTCAAGTTGTGATGTAACATAGTAATACACAAAATATCGCCATTGCATGCACCTACTCAAACACTCATAAAAAGAAAGATTCTGGGTGACCATGCATTTGATATCTTGAACATTTTAGTTAAACCAACATGTATAATAGATTTAGCTCTTGGCTCCTAATGTTGCTGCAGAAACTGGGGAACGAAAAAGATGAGCCAGGGGTGGGAATCCCCAGTTCATGTGCTATGTAAATGACCTAGAAATTTCTGTGTCTGCATGAAAGATACACTTCTTTTCTATATCCACAGAGTTGAGATTGCTGAAAATAAGATCCTGAGTCTCATTTCATGAGTCATTGAACTACGATTGAAAATTGATTACAAAACTTGTATGGTGTCTACTATTTAAGTAGAGTAATTATGTGATTGATTGCGAAGGAATGGAATCCTGAAAATTGGAATGGAGACAATATTGGAAGGCCCTGATAAAGCTGGGGACATTGAACCTCTAAATTCTGATGAGTCTTTTTTTGCCAGTGGAGGTAGCCTCTCCAGTTCCATCTGAGACTAACCCTGCATTATCTGAGGAAACTATAATGACTCCTCCTGAGGCTGTTGCCTTGCAAGACACTGCTGATTCCCCTCAAGACCCACCCCTTTATCACTCTTTGCTTCCAGACCTGTGTGTAACTAAACACACATCCTTGCAAGCCCCCAAAGCTGAGGTATAGAGTGCTGTCCATCAGGAGTCGTGCTACGCTCTAAGGAACTACTTGATTTTTCCAACTCACAGAGACAGAAATCTTGGAAATACATGTAAAGAGTATTCAATAATGATGCAAGGAATATAAATTTGGATCAGGCCAAATTGATATGGGCCCACTGAGCAAAGATTCTGGATTAATGTTGCAGCTTGGGGCATCAGAACAGGCTGTACAAATTTGTTTGGTTCACTGACACATGAAATTGAAATGCTAGACCTGCCTTAGTGTGCCATAGGGGGAGGGATTCAAAAGCTTAGGTGGTTTGAGACATTACAGTGGTCTTGTCATTTGGAACCTGCTCATTTGTCCTGGGATGGTCCAGAGAACACATCTCTCATCATGACTCCAAGAAGTGGATATGTGAGCAACCTTGAAGAGCCCTATCACCACTCTCTTCCATGGACAGGAACTGCAGTGACAAGTGCTGTCACTGGCTTAGGGAAACTAAATATGATGGAAGTAACAGGATCAGGAGTGGAAGGGGCCAAATGGCTGCTCTTAGCCACAGAAGGCAAGGGAGTGTGGTTACTGGAATGGGTAACATATCAAAGCAGCAATCCAGCAGCCTGACTATTGGAGACATGGGTGTTGGCAGCAGACCATGGTGTTTCTCGAAGTGAGAGAAGTGGCGAGCCTACTAATTTCTTACCTGATCTGATTTCTAGGCTGAGTGAACAAAAGTCTTGGATTATAAAAACAGAATCACAAACCCCCAGTCAATTCCCACAGCTGAGCCAGTTCACATACCCAGAACTCCTAAAATAAGAGGGGAGGCTGGATCCTCTTGAAAAAGGACTTTGCTACACCAACAGAAATCGCTACCATTAATATTTCTCCCAGTCTTCCCCAAGGGACTTCCAGGGTGCCTGTGCAGTGGGTGGGGGGAGAGAAATACTCAGGTACTTCAGGGGCTACAAGACACTCGCCCTGACCTGACACTGATCCCAGGAGACCTGAAGCATTGCTGTGGTCCATCAATCACAGTGGGAGCTCGTGGAGGTTGTGTCAGGTCTACCTCACGGTGGCTCAGTGGCTCCCTGAACTCAATCTCTGGTTACTTCCCCAGTCCTGGAAGAGACACAGTCAACAGCTGATAGAAACCCCACAGTGTTTCCCCAAGCTCTGGAATGAGGGCTATAATAGTGGAAGGGACCAAGTGGAAGCCTCTAGAATTGCCTCCACCTGGAAAATTCTAAACTGGAAGCAACTGCAAAGAAAGGTGTCACCCTTAGGAGTCTAAAAGTTGCAGGAGTGGTGATTCACATCACATCTCCATCCAACTTACTGTTTGCCCTGCAGAAGACAGACAGACCTGGAGAATGACAGTGGATTCTTCTAGGCTGAACCAGGTGGTGGCTGTAATTGCAGCTGCTGTAGCACATGAACACTTCCCAGAATCTGGTGTGCAGACATCACTTAGAGGAATGCTTTTTTTCCCACCTCTGCCAGTAGAGACCACCAGGAGCAGTCTGCTTTCAACTGCAAGGTCAGCAACACCATTCACAGCACCAGCTCTCTAGCTCCAGGTCATCATTTAGTTTGTAGGGATCTTGCTGGCCTTGCCTTTGACAGACATCACACTACTTCATTGCAGTTATGACATTATGATGACCAGGCCCAATGAGGCAGAAGTGGTACTTTTCTGGACTTCTTGGTCAGACCTGTGTGTATCAGGGGCTTACCACCCCAGTGAGGTTCCAGAGGCCCAGGGCTGGGGAACATGTGGAGATGCCCCTCCCAGGGCAAAGGAAAGTTGTTGCATCTGGACTCTTCTGCTGCCAAGGAAGAGGCTTGACTCCCAGTGACCTCTTTGGATTTTAAGGGCCACCTATTCCACATTTGGGTATGTGGCTCTAGCCCACTGGCTAAGTGGCCCAAAGCTATGAGTTATGAGTGGAGCCCAGAACAAGAAGAGGCTGTGTCAGCTGCTCTTTCACCTGGTCATGTGGCCTAGCAGGTCCAAGAGAGCTTGAAGTGTCATTGGCTGATGAGGATACAGTTTAGAGGCTTTGATAACTCCTGGATGTGGGGCAGAGCTCAGGCCCTAAGGATTTGAGAGCAAAGCCCACCATCTTCTGTAGAAAACTGCTCCACTTTTGAGAAGCACCTTCCTATCTGCTGCTAGGCCTCGCTAGAGAATGAACACTTGCCCATGGACCACCAAGTTATCCTGCAACCTTAGCCACCTATCATGAACTGGGTGTCCTCTGACCCATCAAGCAACAAGATTGGGTGTGTGCAGCCTATCAGATGAAAGTGGCACCATGTGATCAGGCCCCACATGAGTTACGTGAAGAAGTGGCACATGTAACCCTGGTTCCCAATCCTACTACACAGCCTTCTTTCTGCCAGCCTGCACCTGTTGCCTGCCTCCAGTCAGTGGAAAGAGGAAAACAGAACTGATCCTGGTTTGTGGCAATATGTCCCAAAGTGAACAGTACAGCACAACAGCCCCTGTTGGGGACATTTCTTGGTGGGCAGTGAACCTAGTTGTTCACTTTGCTAAGAGAGAGAAGTGGCCAGACATGTGATTCCATTCTAACTCATGGGCTGTAGCTAATGCTTTGGCTGAACAGTCAGGAACTTGGAAGGAACATGATTAAACCATTGGTGACAAAGAAGTCTGGGAAAGATGAATTCAGATACACTTCTCTGAGTGGGCACAAAACATGAAGATACTTGTGTCCCATGTGAATGTTCATGAAAGGATGACCTCAAGAGAAGAGGATTTTAATAATCAAATGGATAGGAAGGCCAGTTGTGTCAGCCTCTTTCCCCAGCCACTCTTGTCATTGTTCAATGGGCTCAGCAACATGGACAACCACTACCAAGGACAACCTGGCTACAGCCAACATCGGGAACCCAATCTGGCATCAGCAAGAACCTACGCTTGATCCCCTGTTATGACATCCTTTCCTTGGTGGTCAGCCAGCCACTTAGCAGATTAATTACATTAGGCCACTCCCATCAGGGAAGGGGCAATATTTTGTCCTTGTTGGAACAGATATTTAATCTGGATACAGATTTGTCTTCCCTGCATGCAGTGCTTCTACCAAAACTACTACCTGTGGACTTGCAGAATGCCTTGGTCAAAGAACTCATATCACAGCAAAAGAAGTGTGACATTTGGCTTGGCCCAGGCTCATAGAATTCACTGGTCTTTCCTTTTTTCTCAGTATCATGAGGCAGCTAGTTTGACAGAATAGTGTAATAGACTTTTGAAGACTCAGTTACACTGACAATACCTTGAGGCAGTACCTTACAGGGCTAAGGAATGGTTCCTCAGCAGATTGTATCTGCTTTGAATCAGTGTCCAATATGTGTGCTGTTCTCCCATGGCCAGGATCCACGGGTCAAGGAATCAAAGGGTGAAAATGTGAGTGACATCTCTCATTATTACTCCTAGTGACCCACTAGCAAAATTCTTGCTTCTTGTCCCCACGCCTTGTTGTCTGCTGGCCTAGAGGTCTTAGTTTCAGAGGGAGGAGTAATTTACTGAGATGTAACAGTGATTACATTGAACTGGAAGTTAAGACTGCAAGTCGGCCTCTGTGGGCTCCTTGTGCCTCTGAATCAACAGACAAAGCAGGAAGTTACGGCAAACTGGCTGAAGTGTTAGATTCTGACCTCTAAGGGGAGCCAGACTGCTGCTTCACAGTGGAGGTGAGGCAGAATGTCTTGGTTCAGAATGTTATGCCAGAATTCCATAGACTGGATAGTTTAACAAAACACCTATAATTCTCACAATTCTGGAGGGTGTGAGATCAGTGTGCTAGTATGGTTGGGTTCTTGGTGAAGACCCTCTTCCTGATGTGTCCTCAGATGGCTTGTCTTGGTGCATGCAATGAAGACCTCATGTCTCCTTTTTATAAGGGCACTGACCCCATCATGATGGGCCCCTGCTCTCATGACCTCATCTAATTCTAATCACTTCCTAAAGGCCCCACCTCCAAATACCACCACACTGAGGATCAGGCTTTTAACCTGTGCATTTTGGGGAGATACTCAGTCCATGACAAAGGGTATGTCTGAATACAGGAGATCCCTTAAGGTGTGTCTTGGAATGACCATGCCTTGTGCTTGGGGTCAGTGGAAAACCACCACAATCCAGTCCAGGCAGGACAAGTACTGATTCGGACCCTTCAGGCATGAAGGTTTGGGTCACCCCACTAGGTAAAAAACCACAACCAGCTGAGGTACCTGTTGAAGACAAAGGAAATACAGGATGGGCAGTAGAAGAGGGTGGTTATAAACACCAGCTATGACCATGTGACCACTTACAGAGATGAGGACTATAATTGTTATCAGTATTTCCACTTTGTTTTGTTATAAATGTGTGTATTGAGACTTGTTTTGTGGCCTAACGTGGTTTACCCTGAAAAATGTTCCATGTGCATTGGAAAAAAAAAAGTATATTCTGTTGCTTTGGGAGAAATGTTCTAAGCATATCTATAAAGTCCATATGATCTAATATGTCCTTTAAAGTCACTGTTTCCTCACTTAACAAAATTGGTATAGAAGAAAAGTACCTTAACATAATAAACACCATATATGACAAACCCTCAGCCAACATTATGCTGAATGGTAAAAAACTTAAAACCTTCACTCTAAGATCAGGAACAAGGTGAGGCTGCCCATTATCACCACTGTTACTCAAATAACTTTGGAGGTCCTAGCGAGTGCAACCAGGCAAGAGAAAGATATAAAAGGCATCCAAAGAGGAAACGAAGTCAAACTGTCACTATTGGTGGATGACATGATTCTCTATATATAAAACCCTAAAGACTCCACAAGAACACAACTCAAAACAATAAGCAAATACAGTAAAGTTTCTGGATACAAAATCAATGTTCAAAAATACAAAGCATTTCTATACTCTAATAATGTTGTCTTTTTCTTCCCTACATTTCTTATTCCCTTATCGTGTAAGATAAGATTATTGACTTTATATCATAGTATTTAAGTACTGTTAATGTTACACCATAGTATTTAGGTTGTGAGATACCAAGAAAGGAGTAAACATCACTAAAAGACTTTGCAACCCCTTCTGGTGCAAAGTGTGTGTGTGTGTCGTTGGACATAGGGTAGTTGTGTCATGTCAGGTGGAAGTGTAACCTTGTTATTATCTTTATTTGAACACTTATTATAGTTTAGAGAGATATGTATAGTTGTCAAGTTGACAAGGGGTGGAAATGTGATAGTCTTATGTGTAAGCTTGGCTAGGCCACCATACTGGATAATTGATCAAACATTCTAAGAGTTTCTGTGAAGGTATTTTTTAGATACAATTAACATGTAAGTTTGTAGAGCAAGGAAAGCATATCACCCTCTGTAATGTGGGTGTACCTCATCCAATTAACAAAGGCCTTCATAGAGAAATATACTACTCACAGGAAGGTGAAAGAATTCTGCCAGTGGTCACCTTTGGACTTAAATTGGGACTTCCCCTGGGTCTACAGCTGGTCTGTTCTGCAGGTTTGGGACTTGCTGAGCCTCTATAGCCACATGACCCAATTCTTTAAAATGAGTCTCTCTGTCTATACAACCTGGGGTTTTTGTTTCTCTGGAGGGCCCTGGCTAACATGTCACTCACACAAGCAGTTCCTGTTCTGTTTTCTTCAGTGTGTGGGCACACTTTTTTGTTTCTTTTCATGTCGCATAATTTTTGCTGGGAACTGCACTTTTTAGATAATACTTTGTAGTAATTCTGGGTAGCAAACTCCAGGGCCTTGTTACTGTCATTTGCCTGCTTACTTGTGTATTGACTGGTGGGATCACTTCATGATGTCTCTGCTTTCAGCTGTCCTTCCCCACCACTGCAGTGGAAGCCTCTGTTGAGTCTCCTCAGGGGACATGGCAGACATGCCCCTGGCACAGTCCTCCTGAGGTCAGTGGTTTGGGAAGGTCTTTGATTGCTCTCTTGTTTCAGCAATGCCCTGACCACAACTGTTTACAGACACATTCCACCAAGTCAGGCTTCTCCTGTGAGGGCACAGAGTGGAGACGGGGAGAAGGGAGATGGTGCTGATGCCCTCCATTTGCATGGTGGGGAGCCAGCAGACACCGCCTGTAGTCAGTGGAAAACTACGTCTATTGATTATTGTTGCTTTAGATACAAATAAAAATACAGCTAAAAATATTGATACAATTGTGCTGGAAGGTGGCAGTTATGGTGAAGGGACTTAAGTTCTTGCCTATCATGGTAGAAAAACAATTAATATCTAAAGTTGATGAAGAACTAGTGACCTAACTTTATTGGAAGATATAGAGGTGCCACTAAAAGAGCTGAAATTGGAAGCTTTAATGGTGGTTACCTCTGGGGACAAGTCCAGAGATGGGGAAGTTCCCTTAGAGGCTTTCCTCCTTCTCCTCCCTCTTCTTCCCTCTCTTCCTTTTCCCCTCTTTCTTTTCCTTCCCCAGGGTTCCCCAGGTTCTCCCATCCTTCCTGTACTATTTTATGTTAAACATATGCATTTATTACTGAATTAAAATTTAAAATATTTAAAAGTTTGCTAAATAAGTAAACATTATTATAAGTTAGGTTACTCAAGAGAATAGAAGGTTTTTTTCCCTGAGTACTCGAGGGGTACTCAATTATTAATTTATTTGCAAGTTACACATCATTCTTATCTATTAAGGCAAGTTTCTACATACCTGGTCTTAGGATACTTTAATCTCTATGGATCAGTGATTACTTGCCCTGGCAAATACTAAAACTGCATTCTTTGAGAAGATCCCCCTAAAAGCCCAATCTCCCTATACACCCCCCAGCACAACGAAAACGAAATTTAGGTTCCTTTAAAGGGATGGTTCCCCAAGTCCGTGTTTGAAACTCCTTGAGGCCACAGGAGAGTTCTCTTAGCTGTCTCCTCTTTCTCTCTGCCTGACTGCAGGCCTGCAGCTTAGCCTGTGTCCCCTACGAGGCCAGGAGCGCTTCCCCACGCCCTGCCGCCAAGCCCTCTCTGAGTGACAGCGCTCTGAGATTTGAACATCATTGCCTTAAATGAGGTTCTTCCCTCCAGGGGATGGCTTGAGGTGGCTTTGGCCCTGAGTGGGGTCTTGGAGACCCGCCCTGGTGCTGTGGACCGGTGACGTCAGGCTTCTCTAAGCAGCACCTCTGCGCTGCTAGCCAAGTGCTCGGGGCAGGGTGGCAGTGGCCTCGGAACCTCCCAGTCCTCATCTTGCAAAGAAACCTGTCCCGCGAGCTGCGGTGGGCGGTCAGAGCCCAGTGAGGGCGGCATTCGCTAGATGGAGCGTCCCTCCGCGAGTGGTGGCACTCAGAGGAGGAGAACCCCACCTGTAGCACCCCCCCCCCCCGCAGTGTCCTCAGCTAGGATGGGCAACAGCGGGCCACATACAGGGCTGCGGTGCTGAGAAGGTGAGAAGGCGTCCAGACCGGAAGCAGGGAAGGAGCGCGGGGTCCTCCTGCCTCGGGCGCAGTGTCCACTCTCGAAGAGTTGGGAAAGGGGCAGGGCATGATCTGGTTCAAAGACTGTTTGAACTCTTTTTACTGCATTTTACTGCATTTTCTTGAGTAACTGTCTTAATTTACCGAGACTTGTGGAGACTTAATCGTTTAACAAATATTCTTTGCCAGTTTACGGTGTGCAGAGTTCTCCACGATGTTTTGCTGAGTGGAGCTCTCTCCCGGGTGCCACTCTATTTTGGTCACAGGGATACCCAGGGCCCCGGGGAGCCTGGCACGCTGATGACACGGAGTAGGGGGTTAAACCACTGTTCCTTACATTGGTTCTGCATACTGGAAAGGGTGGTGTGCAGGAGAGGTCTTCCATTGCCTACTAGACCCAAAAGGTGGCAGGGGACTATCACTCACACCTGCATGGTCTCCTGCTCAGCCATCATGCTCATGATGACCTGTCCAGCCACAAAAGCCCACTGCGCTCTCACTCAGGTCTGCCATCCAAGTCCATTCCTAATTGCTGTCACCTACATGAGATCCATGTTGGCCACAGTGAGCATGATGAAGTGTACAGGACTCCAGGGAGGAGTCCAGACTTCAGGGGAGGCCTGAGCTTGCTGTGTCCTAACCTTTCCCTGAGATTTTCTCCCATGCCTAGCTGGGTGGTGGCATGGGAAGGGTTATAGGTCCCTAGGCGCCTTCTCCTGCTGCGGCCCATCATGAAGTCCCTGTGACCCATCATAAGCCCATCATACTGGCAGCTACCAGAGGGAGGGGACCCTGAACCCATTTCCTAGAGAGGGCAGGGACCAAACCTGGTTCATGCATCTCTGCCCAGAGAATCCAGTCTGACTCCTCTACCACCTCTCAGTTTTAGTCAAGGGCACTCTCCTCACTGTACTCAGACCTGAGTCAGGGACACTTAACACTGTACTCAGAGGCTTCTGGAACTTTCCATCTCCTGTCCAGGTCTACATGTAAGTGGCTTTTGTAACAACTGTATCAAGGCTGTGAGATGTGGCAGAAAGTGAATGTGTGACAGGTTAGCAGGTGAATGTTCTCTGGGCTCCTGCCAGCCACCCCCTACCTTAGTGTGTAGCTCTGGGCAACAAGTCAGTTTTGTTTCCTCATCTTAAAAAAAAAAAAATGAACAGATGGGAGGACTTTAAAGATCCTGCTCGAACAGGAAAACCTGTCATTCTGTTTGGCATGTGTGTGCCCAATCCTCTGTCAGGCATGTCAGTGACATCAGCAGACAAGACAGTCAAGGACCCCACAGCTCGGGCCTGTGCTTCCCAGCAGTCCCTCTTCCTTGCCCTGCATCCAGGCTATGCTCCAGCCAACCACCACCCCATTTGTAGTTGCATAGACTATAAATTACAGGCACATAGTCTCCAGTCAGGTGACGGACCCAGTGCTTGCTCTCTTCCAGGCATGTTATCTGCCCACCTGGGGTGGGTCTGATTCACTGCTGATGCTTGGGCCCTTCACACCCCACTTCCTCTGTGGGTGCTATGCACAGGATTCCGGAGTTGGGTAAGGGCCCTGAACCCGTGTGCCCACCTCTGCAGGGCCCTCTCAGGTTCTGCAGACCCCCATCCATTGGGTTCGTGAACATGGGTAAAACATGTTCATTTCCCCAGCCTTTATGAGAAATGTGGCTTCTCTTCCATTATGAATGGAGTTTAGCACTCAGAAGGATGAGCACAGCCTGTGGAGTGGCTGTTGAGAGAAGCCACGGGTCACAGCACACCATAGCTGTTACAGACAATTCGTTCTCGTTTTCACTAAGCACAACTTCAGAACTGCCATGGCTGGTAGACCTTCTGCTCTGCTTTTCCTTAATGAGCTAACATGGAAGCACACAGAAGCTAACACAGGAGCGAGGCTTTGTTCAGAACCACAGAACATCATCTTTCAAATATACTCCTGTTGCCCTTGGATCCCAGCTCATGGCTTCATCTGCTGGCTTCCCCTGCATAGCTGCGTACTCAGGTTCTTGGTAGATAGCCCTACATCCTCTCCACCACATTCAGGTCACCTTCTTCCCCAAACCTCTTCTTTTCTTAATTCCAGCCCTCCCTCTCACTCCTTCTTGAGGACCTCTGTCTTCCATATGGTGTCACTGCAATAAGTCACATACCTCTTACCCCTCAGTTCAGGCTCTGAGACAGACTAGCAGGCCTTTCCCTCTAGGTTCCCAGCGGGTGTTCATCTAGCCCTGCTGGGTCCTAGCTCAGGACAAGGCCTGGTGAGTGAACATCTCCCTGATCTCACAGCTGTGTCGCCCCCTGTGTCCCATTCTCACCCCTCAGATGAGTCTTTTGCTAGCAGTGGAGTTTTGGGGGGGCTGCTGGAGGCTAGGCTGACAGACTGCACTCAGACCTGCCCTTGTGAGCTGCTGGAGGCTGGGCTGACAGACTGCACCCAGACCTGCCCTTGTGAGCCATGTCCTTGAAGGGACATGGCTGCTGAGGAGCAGAGTCACTTTCAGGGGCTCCTGCTGAACCTGGTGCTCCACATTCCTGTGCACTCTCTGAGGTAGGGCTGGGGCTTCTGGGCCCCTTGGTGATGCATTGCCAGTCTAACCCTACTATGCATCCCACACTGCACCCTGTAAAGACTTGCGGCACCGCAGGTCCAGGTAGAGCACGGAGGTGCATGTCCTCAGGGGCCTAAACTGGTGAATGTGTACACAGTGGGGACGGGGGGTGGTGTCTGCTCTGCCTTGTCACTTGTCTTCTGGCTGGGGGGCAGTGGGTGCCTGACCACTGGTGCAAGAGGGATGTGGGGTCCCTGTGCTCAGAGAATGAGTGCTGACAGGGCCTGGGACACAGTGTTGTGTCTGCCCACATACCCAAGTGGGTGTGCCTGCCTCCCCACTGTGGACAGCGGGAGGGCAGGTGGACATGCCCAGCACCCCGCTCCTGCTCTCCTCCTCCTGGGACCTCACTCCAGCCCCTCTGCAGCAAGTAGATCCATGTGACCAGCTATGACAAACGGGATGAAAGGAGTAGTGGCATTAGTCTCTTTGGGGTCAAGGCATGGACACAGGGGGCTGTGAGACTTCCACAAGCCCCTTCCCTTTCTGGGCACTGGAGGCCTTTTGTCCAGAAGTTGAGCTGCTGCCAGTCTCTGGCAGGAGCCTCCTGAGGTCTTGCTGGGGCAGACCCAACCAGTGGATGCTCACTCAACTGAGTCCTTCTGGATGAAAAGACTAATCTTTCAGACAGCAAAATGTCTTGAGTACTTGCACCACAGCATAATCTCACCTTTCCTAGCTGCCATGAGGCTATTCAAAAGAAGGAAAAGATTCTGTTTGTCTTGGAGGTTGGCAAACATTTCCTTCAAGGCTCATGGCTGCCCCATTTGAGCCAGAGTGACTCAGTGCAATGACTGCAGGATGAAGGCTGCCACAGACACAATCAACACCAACATGAAGTGCTCTCTGCTTTGGGGGTGCCTGGTAGATGGAGCAGGGGTTGTCTGTGGCTGTACTTCCCTGGCCTCTGATTAGGAGGCTATTGTTTTCCATTTGGAAGGCATATGAATTTCTGAGAGAGAAATAAAGGGCTTTAGCGTCCCCGCCCAGGCACTGGATCAGAATCTCTGAGGGTCACCTGGTTGTGGACATGTTTAACGTCCCCAGATGCCTACAGCTGTGTTCCCATAAAATGTCCCATTCAGTTCAGGGATGCCATCCTGGAGTCATCTGACTCCTGAGTACATGCACCAATAACTAATCATCTAATCATTCTGAGACCGGGGGCAGCTACTTAGTGAAGGCTGGTCAAACCTGTCCTGTAGGTTTGATGTCCAACACAAATCTTTACCTGAAGGGCCCACCCTTTGTACACACCTTTGCCTTTACTGACCTGCTCTGTCCAATGGGAGACCCTGCCATCTAGTCTTGGGTTCAACAGGAAGTTTCCTGTGGCTTGCCGTCCCTTGAGCTGATCTCCATGGTGTGCAGCAGGAGAATGTGAACCAAGACACTTGGCCAAACCACCCCTTCTCTTGGTTTCCCTGCGTCTGTCCAGGTGTAAATGTTCACCCAATATCCCTGCCTCAAAGCCTGACTCACTGGAGCAGTGTTCTTGCTCATTTTAGCATAGCCTTCACCTGAGGTATACCTGCTCACTTCAAAACCTGTGTCGGGTTTGGCAAGGCCAGCTGTCTCTAACATTTTTGGCACCTAGAACTAGTGTTAATATGATAAGCTAATACCTGATGATCTGAGGTGGAGCTGAGGTAGTGATACCAGCACTAAGTAGCAGCTTCAAATACAGATGAAGTTTTGCTTGCTCACCTGCCACTCACCTGCTGTTGCTTATTTGTGGCATGGGGACTGAGGACCCCTGGCCAAGATGGTCTCAGCAATGTAACCGATGAAATTTGTTGACAGGAAAACAATTCATCATATTAAAAGTGGTTATATTTTATGTTAATTTTTTAACTTTTTAATAACACTTTTTAAAATTTGTTTTTGAAATTTGTGACTAAATAAGTAAACACAGAAGTCACATAATTTCTTTGCTTGCTTTGTCCATATATTACCCAAGTCACCCAGTCGCATCCACAACCGCTTTAAAATTTTTTTTTTCAATTAAAGTTGACATTCACTATTATTTTATATTAGTTTTAGGTGTGTAGCATGGTGGTTAGATATTCATGTCATTTGCAAAGCAATCCCCCGATTAGTCTAGTACTCACCTTGTACCACGCATGGTTATTACAATGTGATCAACTATATTTCCTGTGCTGCACTTCATATCCCTGTGACATCCACACCTGCTTTTGATGAAGAAATTGAACAACCTGTTGAGGCAGGCATACTCCATTAGGAACAATGGTAATTTTTGCTGAATAAAAAAATCAGTTAGGAAATCCATAAGGAAATGATGGATGGTGCATTTCCCATGAGGAACACATCCACAGCTGCATGCTTTCCCTGGGAGATGAGTGCTCCCAGCTGAATGAGCTCAGAGCACCTGGAAGTGAGGATGGTCTAACTTCACAAGGAAACTGCTGGAGCAAACCCACACTGGGGAGTCCCGAGGACAGGCCATCGGCCATGTCAACCTGGAAACAGTCCTTCTGCAATGGGGATGCAGAGTTTATTCCAACATTTATTAGATTTTTAAATTAAATGAAATCTTAAACTGTCCATTTATAAAGAAAGTTTACGGTCAGAGCTGTGCAGTGACCTCTGGGAGGAAAGAACACATGGGCCTGTGAAGGAGGAAGACCTAAGGGCAACACTGGCAAATACATTTCACAGGAGAATTTCAACAGCAACATGTAGAGCTTTAGCGTTTTCTTGTTTGCTTTTTAGGTTAAAGGTGCAGACCCTGGACTTCTCACTTGGCCAAACACCTGGCCACAGTGACATAGAGAGGATTATGCTTGCCCCTCTTGCTCCTCCCTCTTCAGTGTCCCTGGCATCCGCCTATTTCCCTCACAGCTGAGAAAGCTGTCCCTCCACTACTCTCCTGTGCAAGAACCTAACACTGACCATGTTAACCTGATTTAATATTTCTTTAATTTCACCTGGATACTAGTTGACAATTTAATGTTATGTCAATGATGAATGTTACTCTTTACATATTCCTTAGCTTAGTTTTGGGATCTTAGGACTAAATTTTTATTTTTTCTTTAAAAGTTTTTCATGCCCTGCCTGCCTTTTTAAATGTCATCCTGGTTTATTAAAAGAATACATGTTTGTTGAAAAAACTCAGAATGTAGGAGTGTATGAACAAAAATGTAGAAGTCACCTTCCCTCCAGTGGTTTCTAGTTCCTGTGGCTACTCTCAAAGCTGGGCTGTTTCAGGGTGAAACTTTCCTGGGAGGACAGTTTCTCCTATAAACTGAAAGTGGGCGGGGGGTGGTATAGGGGTATAGGGTCAACCATTGGGCCCTAGATCCATTCCCAAGTTCAAGTCCCCCTTCTGCTAAACTCTCTCAACTTGGGCACAACTTGGGCTGATTCTCTGTGCCTCTGTTTCTTTTTCTCTAAAATACAGGTTGATGGTAATAGTAACCCCTATATTATCAGAGTGCTGGAGGGATAAATAATTTTGCACACACGGTAAGTCTTAGGTAAACTATTTTGTATCTTTCTGCCTACTGGAGGTCTTAGAGCCAAGGAGAAAGTTGACATTCCAAGTTCAAGAATGTGAACTAAATGGAAAGGCCAGTATGGGTAATAGCACTATCTCAGAGGTGTGGATGGAGCACTTAAAAAACAAACAAAACAGTAAATAATTCAAAAATTTCCATTTTAATTGAGATATAATTGACATATAACATTGTATAAGTTTAAGATGTACAAAATAGTGGTTTAATATACGTGTATATACTGTGAAACAATTAAGTTAGTTAACATCCATCTCCTCACATAGTTACATTGTGTGTGCCGAGAATGTTTAGGATCTATACTTTTAGCAACTTTCAAATATGCATGATTAACTATACTGACCATGCTCTACACTACATCCATGGGAGTTGACTTACTTTATAACTGGAAGTTTGCTCCTTTTGACTATGTTCACCCAATTTCCCCACCTTACCCCTGCCTCTGAAAGCCGCCACTCTGTTCTCTGTTTCTGTTCCTGAGTTCAACGTTTTTAGTTTTCACACATAAGAGTGTTATACGGTAGCTGTCTTTTTCTGTCTGACCTATCTCATTAACATAATGTCATTTAGTTCCAATTGTGTTGTTACATATGGCAAGATCTCCGTCCTTTTAGTGGCAAAATAGTTTCCATTGTACATGCACCAGCCACATCTTCACCATTCACCCTTCAAACAACACCCAGGCTGCTTTCCTGTCTTGGCCATTTTAAATAACACTGCAGTAAAAACACAGGTGTGCAGATGTCACTTTAACAGAGAGAGTGTGTTTCATTTGGGTATATGCCCAGAAGAGGGGTTGCTAGGTCACACGGCCACTCCATTTTTAACTCTCAAGAGGCCTCTACACTGTTGCTCACGGTGGTTGCACCAGTTCACAGTCCTGGATGGAACAGTTCACATGGGACAGAATCCCTGAGGAGGCCAGTGCCGGACGCTGAGCTGGGCACCTGAAGACTGAATCAGAGGCAGCTGGGTCATCATATGAAGCACAAATGGAGTGATTGTGTCTGGAAGAGGTGTCAGACCTGACCCTGGCACCTCAGGATCTGCTCTACTGGAGAATAGGGTCATTGCTGATGTTCCTGGTTTTACCCAGGCTGCCTTCCTGCCACCTCACTCCCACTACCCAGCCATGCTGCTTCACCCACAGCCTCCTCCTCTTGGTCCAAGGGGGAGCAGCACAGGTGGTGGCCCTGCTGTGGGCTAGGCTCTGCTGTGGACAGCTGCCCTGTGCCGCCCACTCTCACCTCCAAGCTCTTCCTTACTCCTTGAACTTTGACACCAGTCACTCTGCACCCACTTCACATCTTGGGAAAGAGAGGGGTTTTGATGAGCTGTACAGCTGCTATGTACATAATTGGGTACCATAAAGAGGGGCTGAGTAAATTTGTGCAGCCTGCATCTCCTCCTCCACCTTTGGGTGACCACAGGCCTGTCCTGGAAAGAAAGGCAGATACCATCTGTCTTTTGTTAATGCAGGGCAGAGGCTGTGGACACTCCAAGGCCCTGTTCTGAGTGCCAGGCTTCCGGGGCTATACAAGTGATGGGTGGTTCCAGGTGGGCCCCGCAAGTTGACAGCATCACATCTCTGTCTGTGACCACCCACATGAAGTCAGGGGTGAGCAGCAAGAGAACTTGCCAGACATAACACAGTGATTAAGGAATCTCTTCCCCTACCCTTCTCTTTCTTCCTCCTGCCCTTCTCTTCAAAGTGAGAAAATGGGATGTGAGGCCTTCCATGACCCTAAGCTGTCTCAGAGACTCTGCTCTGAAGAAAATCCTTCCATAGCATGAGACAGGTGGTGGGGACACACCCCACAACCACAAAGGCACGTGCTCGCTGGCTTGTATTTGCCTTTGCTTTTCAGCTGTTTCCCTGCCTGGTCTGCACCCCACAGCTGGAGGTTTCAGTAGAAGTCACTGTGATTCCATGTCTCTGCTATGCATGTTAACCCTTATTTCAAAACATCAAAACACACTTCTCCTAAATCCAATCTCCTAAATCCAACATCCAGTGTCACACCTTTGTTGTATCTTCTACTCTAGCTGTGCTCGAGCATTTCCAAATTGAAATTCATTATTTTTTTAGGAATGACCTTGCTATTGTTGGTCCAATGTATAAAAGTCCAGGGCACAGTTCTGTTTAGAAGGATAGTGTCTGAAGCTGGATGTATTCACCTAGGAGTTTGCATTTCTGAGCAGTAGTGGGGTGCTGTGCAGTGCTTAGTAGTGACAGGAGGTTTGGTCCTGAGTGAGTTATGAGCATCACCTGGCCCTGTTCTTGTGCGGAATCTCCTGGAGCCTGCTGGGTACAGTGGACAGAAGGTAGCGCTTCTACTCATGTATTTGCATGGAGGTGCAGGGAAGGGCTGCAGTTTAAAGGTGAGGAGTGGGCAGTACCCAGCGCCTGTGAATATCTCTGCACCTTCCTACCGGACCAGTAAGTGGGAGAATGAGGCTGGTTTTATGCTTTCCCCTGCACGCAGCTGTGCTAGCCATTGCCTGCCTGGGGCTAGGCACAGGGAGCCTCTCCCCACTACTCCCTCTCTAAAATCTGGGCTCTCTTTTCCTTCTGGCCTCTCTCTCTTCCTGAGAAGAAAGAGGAAAATAAAGATAAAAGATCAGAGAGGATTCTGTAATGCCTGAGACCTGATACAAACTGGTTAATACTCATCTTGTGATATGAGACAAGCAGCCTCTTTTAACACAGTAAACCACCCAAACCCTCTAAGGACCTACACAGGAGTTTAGCAAACCCCATACACCCCAGGGTATCAACACCAACTGTGAAATTGACAGAGCACCTCCAACTTTTGGATTAGAGTCGCAGGCTAGTGTGCCAGCTTTCATTGAATACTTCATTCCTTTCGCTCACTGGGAGGGTACACAGCCCTGCGGGGTGAGAGCTCTCCAGCACAGGCCCCAGCAACCCCTAACTGCTCTACTGCTGGAGAAACGATCCACTCTTTCTTAGGGTAAACCCATCGGTCACCGCAATTGCCCTATTCTTACTCCTCCCCTTTGTACTGTAATCATATAGATCTTTCAAAGCAGGAGCTTCACCCTGTCTCCATGTCCAGGTGATTGGGTGCCTGGGCTGGTAGTTCTGGACAGGTGTTGACTTCAGAGCATGGTCCCTGGTGGTTCAAAACTGCCCAGGACTGCCTTTGTTTCAGCAGTCAGTAAGGCTTCAGTGCACACTGTTTGTTCAAAACATAGTGTCTTTCCTAGTCCAATCTTGTGCCTGGCACTGCACTCACATCCAGAGCCCCAGCAGTGTGACACAGAAACCTGACTTGATTGGAGAGTGAACCCCTGGAGCTCCTCAGTGTTGTGTCACAATCAGTGGGGCTTGGACCCAGTCCCTGGGAGGTGAGGGTGTTATGGATAAAAGAGTTGAACATTAGTTAAAGGGATAATGAGTGATTTCATTAGGGCTATTCTATTGCAATGAGGAAGAGCATCCAGCATGAACTCATCTCAGCTTCGATTTGTAGATGACTGGGCAGTTTAGAGGGTGAAGGAGTGGGGAGGAACATGGGATCTTGGACAGAGTCAGAGAAGTAGAGTTACAGAAGTAAGAAAGGCAGTGGCCCATGTGAAGCACTCTGGGTTTGCTCACTGGGGCCTGTGGAATTTGGGCCCTCCCCTCTCACAGACTCAGGGAGAGGGGACCTGTGGGGTGAGTGGGACAGTTGCTTTTTTTCCAGCCTTAAGTTTTCCCCGGTAGGCATTTTAGGGGGGCTGAAGTCCTCCTAGGGGTGCAGGCTTGAGCTTGTAGAGAGGTGCTGCTGTTCGTTCAGGACTTTACAGGCCAGGGTGGAGGCCCAGAGCACAGAGGGCATCTGAGGCAGGCTTGCTGAGTCTGTGTGGTGTGCCCTGCCCTCCTTCCTGGTTCAGCCTGTCTTATGGGCTGCTGTTTGGTGCATTTAGAGTAAGCTCCTCACTTTCCTCTGTCCCTTGCTCACAGAGAAGAAACAAAATCTGTCCCCCCAAAATGTGTCCTGTGTTAGCTTCTGGGGGCTGCTGTGGCTGCAAACAGCATACATTGGTTCCCTCTCAGCTCTGGGGCTGGCATCTGGAATTAGTGCTGCTGGGCTGAAGTCAAAGTGTGGCAGGACTGCATGTCCTATGGAGGAGGCCCTTGGGCTGAATCGTCCTTGCCTCTTCCCACTGCCCTTGTCCTCTGCCTCTCTCTACCTTCATGGTCACACACTCCTCTTTCCTGTTATTCCTCCCTCTGCCTGTCTCCTAAGAACACTTGTGATGGCATTCAGCTCCACCCTCGTAATTCATGATAATGTCCCCACTGCAGGATCCTCAACTGGATCGCATTTACAGAGTCTTTGCCACCTAAAGTGACATCCATAAATACCAGGGATCAGGAGCTGAAATTGTTGGGGCCTGCATCCCAGGCTTCCACATCTCCTTCATTGGTAAAATTGATAGAAATTAAACATAATATCCTCCCACCGGTTTTGTGCTGAGGTAAACTTTTGAGCATTACTGTGAACTCGCAATCTTTCAGAGCTACTCAGATTGTCACATAGTGGCCAGTGGGTCCTTATAGGTTGGCTTTTTTGTTCTCTTGAAATGATCCTGATATCTGTGAGAAAATTCTGCTTTCTACATGTCAGGAAGTCCCAGAGTCATTGTGGACTTCCTTGTCTGACACATGGGACAGCGGCCCCCCATGGCTGCTGCCTCTTCTGTGTTGAGTCAGTATGGGGTGAGTCAGTGATGTGCCAAACACTGCTTCTGGGACTGATGGCTGCTTTCATGAGTGTCCAGTATGGAAAGATGCACCTTTTTAAGGTTTTGCATTCTCACTGGTTTGTCCATTGTCACATGGCATGTTGGTAGGCCTTACACTCCTTACAAAGTGAGGCTCCATCAACATCATGGCTTTCTCTGAAGTGATGACAGTGGTGTTCCCTGGCAGGCACTCCTGCAGGATGGCTCTCTGTGCCCCATGGCCTTCCCCATCTTGTTGAGGCACTCCTGTCCCTGGAAAGGAAGTGAGAGTATTTCAGCAGACATCTCTTCCACTGACCACAGGCTCCGACCCTCTTCTCTGGCCTTAATTAGCAGGACAAGGGAATCTGGCCATGGCACGTCCAATCATGTTACTGTAAGGAGCAGCTTGTTTCTGAAGGCAAGTACTACGAGGTAGCAGATGGTCCTGAGGTGCCCTGCTGAGCTGTGACTCAGAGAGAGGACAGTGCCATGATGTTGGGTTGCAGATAGCCTGTGCCACAGTCTGTATGCTGGTGTCTGGTCATGCTGGCTGCTGTCACAGCTTTGGCTCTGCCCAGCTGGGGTGCTTCATGGCAGGGCAGCCTCTCTGGATGTGTCGGCTTGACCCAAGGTATAGGTTTGGCCGAGGTTCCCTAGCCACTTGTTTTGAGCCCTCATATGAAGATATAATGAGATGGTAACCAGCAGACCAGGAAGAAGAGTTCCCTCACTGCTGGCACTGAATCTCCCGGCACATTTATCTTGAATTCCAGTCACCAGAAAAGATTAGAAGATTACATGTGATTGAAAGGACTTCCTTTTCTTGCATCCAAAGGTCTGGAGACAAAACTGTTCTTCTGTATACAAATATGTCATCAAGAGACAAAGACATAGTGTCTATGTATTTTGACTTTATAAAAGTAAATGTGGTTGTGTAGACAAAAAATGGAACATGGTGGCTGAATGGATAAGAAAACAAAACCCTAATATATGCTGCCTATAAGAGACTCACTTCAGATCAAAATATAGACACAGACTAAAAGTTAAACAGATGGAAAAAGGTATTTCATGAAAATGGAAACAAACAAAAAAGCTATAGTAGAAATACTGACACAAGAAAAAACAGACTCCAAAACAAAGACTATAACAAGAGACAAAGAAAGACCCAGTAATCCCACTTCTGGGTAGTCATCCAAAGAAACCCAAAACCCTACTTCAAAGGGACATGTGCATTCATATGTTCACTACAGCATGATTTACAGTAGTCAAGATATGGAAGCAACCTGGATTTCCATCAGTAGATGAATGGATAAAGTGGTGGTATATGTATATAATGGAATATTACTCAGCCATAAAAGGGATGAATTCTTATCATATGTGACAATATGGATGGACCTAGAGGATACTGAACTATAAGTATGTCAAACAGAGAAAGACAAATGCCATATGATTTCATTTACATGTAAAGCGTAAAGAACAAAAACAAAACAGAAAGAAACTCATAGAACAGAGAACATTTTGATGGTTGCGAGATGGGTAGAGGATTTGGGGTTGGGGTGGATGAAAATGAGGAAGAGATTAAGAATGCAAATTGTTAGTTGTAAAATAGTCATGAGGATGTAGAGTATAGCATAAGGAATATAGTCAATAATATTGTAATAACTATGTATGGTGTCAGATAGGTTCTAGATTTATCGGGGGTGAACACTTTAAGCTATATAAAGTCCCTCTAACATTTCTTGTAATACTGGTTTGGTGTTAATGAATTTCTTTTGCTTTTTCTTGTCCAGGAAGGTCTTTATCTGTCCTTTGATTCTAAATGATAGCTTTGCTGGGTAAAGCAATCTTGGCTTCTCATCACATTGAATATTTCCTGCCATTCCCTCTGGCCTGCAAAGTTTCTATTCAGAAATCAGCTAACAGTCTTATTGGAGCTCCCTTGTAGGTAACTACCTGTTTTCTTTCTTTTTTTCTTGTTGCTTTACAAATTCTCTTTATCTTTATCTTTGGCATTTTAAAGATGTGTCTTGGTGTGGGTCTCTTTGGGTTTGTCTTGTTTGGGACTCTGCACTTCCTGGGCTCATATGTCTATTTCCTTTCCCAGGTTAGGAAAGTTTTCCATCATTATTTCTTCAAGTAGGTTTTTAATCCCTTGCTTTCTCTTTTCCTTTTGGTACCTCTGTGATGCTAATGTTGTTATGCTTAATGTTATCTCAGGTCCATTAAATGCCCCCCACCCCGGTTTAAATTCTTTTTTTTTTTTTTATACTTTTTGTATGGTCTTTCAATTGGGTATTTTCTATCTTGTCTTACAAATAGCTGATTCAATTCTCTACTTCATCTAATCTGCTTTGATTTCCTTAGTGTATTCTTTGTTGCAGTTACTGCAGTTTTTATTTCAACTGGTTGTTTTTAAATGTGTTCTATCTCCATTTTAATGTTTTAATTGCTGAAGTTCTCATGAAGATCATTAAACATCTTTATAACTGGTGTTTTGAACTCTGTTCCTGGTAGATTGCTTGTCTCCATTTTGTTTAGTTCTTTTTCTTCAGCTTTCTCCTGTTTTTCCATTTGGAACATGAGTCTTTGTCTCCTTGTTTTGGTTGCCTCCCTGTGTTTGTTTCTATGTATCATGAAGATATGCTACATCTCCCAGGATTAGCTGGGTGGCCTTATTTGGTACATGCCCTGTGTGACCCAGTGGTGCAGTCCCACTGGTCACCAGAGCCAGGTGCTCCATTGTGTGTCCCCTGTGTGGGTTCTGTGTTCCCTTCCATTGTAGTTGAGCCTTTATTGCTATTGGCATGTTGGTGGGTGCAATGGATCCTCAGGCTGACTGGCTGTGTTACTGGCCATGACCCAAGTGCAAGAAATGCTGTGCTGAGGTTGATCCTGCAAAGTGACATCCAACCCAGTGGGCTGTGGAGCCTCCTGAGACCACTTGGTAGGTTAATCTGGTGGTGCTCTGTGTGGTCAGAAGCCAGTCTCTGGGTCTGTTTACTCTGGGGGCCCCATGGGGGTGCTTCTGTGCAGGCCAAGTTCAACTACTGCTTGTGACTGTCCCCGGGATACCTGGTAGGAACTACAAAATGGTCTGTGGTTTGTCACTGCCTATGCTAGACTTGCAAGGAGAGGCCATGCTGTCAACTGAGGTTGCCTGCCGCCAGTACTGATTTTAGCGCAGCTCATCAAAAGTCCTACGGTACTTGAGACCTGCTGCCATCTGCCAGCTCCCTATAAATCTGTTACTGAAAGAGCCTCAGACAGTATGTATGTTGGGCATGTAGGGTACCAAGAAGTCACCAGGGTGGAGCCAGTGGAATTCACCAGACCAATGCAGATTCAGATTTGGGTGCTTGTGATAGATCTCAGCATGGGATAGATGATGCTCATTTGCCAGCTGCGTGGGAGGAGGGTGCAACACAGTGACAATGGTGGCTGTTGCTTCAGTCCTTTCCCTAAAGCTGCACAACTTGTTTTCTCCCTGTATGTCTTTGGTGTCTCCCAAGCCACCATCCTTCCACTGCAACCCAGGGTGAGTGACTAAGAGCAAGCAAGTTTGTGCATGGTTCCCTTAGTAGTATGCCTAGTTTCCAGCAGCCTTCCATCTCACCCAGATCACCTTTGCTGTGATACCCCTCTGGATTCTCAACCACCACATGTGGTGTGAAGCCATTCAATTTTGCATCTCTGCCTTGGTAATCAGTCTTGATGTGGCTTCTTCTTTTCAGGTAGTCTTCAAATGGTTCTCAATGATGGTTGTTCTATAACTTAGTTGTAATTTTGATTTGGTCATGAGAGACAGTGAGCACAGCCTTTTACTAGTCCATCATCTTGACTGGAACTTCTTTTTTGCCCATTTTCAAATTACAAGGTTCATTTTCTTATTGTAGAGCTTTAGGAACTCTTTTATATTTTGAATAACATTCTTTTATCAGCTATGTCTTTTGCAAATATTTTTTCTGGTCTGTGGCTTGTCTTTTTATTCTCTTTGCAGTGCCTTTTGCAGAGCAGAAGATTGGACTTTTTTTTTTAATGCCTGCAGGTGGTCTCTGGCCCAAGTACTATCCAGGCCCGACCCTGCTTAGCTTCTGAGATCAGACGATAAGTTTTTAATTTTAATAAATTCCAACTTATCTCTCTTTTTATTTCAGAGGTCATGCCTTTGGTCTTGTATGAAAAGTCATCACCAAACCTAAAATCATCTCTTATGTTATTTTCCAGGAGTTTTATAGTTTTTCATTTTACACTTAGATTAATTTGAGTTAATATTTGGGAAAGGTGTAAGGTGTACATCTAATTTATTTTTCTGCATGTGGAAATCTATGTTTTTAAAATTCTATTAATATGAGTATTACATAGATTGATTTTGCTATGTTAAATCAACTGTACATTCCTGGAATTAATGGTGCTTGGTCATGGTCTATAAGCTTTTTAACATGCTGTCAGATATAGTTTTATATTATTTTGTTGAAAGTTTTTCATCTATATTTATGATCAATATCGGCCTGTGTTTTTTCCCTTTGTGATATTTTTGGCTGTGGTATCAGTGTAATACTGTCTCATAGAATGAGTTTAGATGTGTTCCTCCTTTTAAATTATTTTAGAGGAGTTTGAAAAAAATTAGTGTTAATTAAACAGTTAGTAGAATTCACCAATGGAGCCATCTTGTCTTGAGCTCTTCCTCATTGGAAGATTTTTGCTTACGGACTTAGTCTCTTTACTTATTATAAGTTTATTCATATTTTCTATTTCTTCTTGCATAAGTTTTGGTAGTTTGTATGTTTCTAGGAACTTTTTCATTTTATCTAGTTTAAATAATTTGTTGGTCTTTCTCAAATTATTTAAGGAATTGGCTCATGCAGTTGTGGGGGCTGGCAAGTTCAAAATGTGTCTAGGTCACCAGCTGGAGACCTAAGGAATAGTGAATGCTTGCTGCATAAGTCTGAAGACAGAATCTCCACTTCAAAGGATCAGTCTTTCTCTATTAAGATCTTCAACTAATTGGATGAAACCCATCCACATTATGGAGGGTAAACTGCTTTACTAAGAGTATTCTGATTTAAAAGTTAATGTCATCTAAACAATCTAATACTTTCATAGAAACATCTAAAATAATGTTTGACCAAATATCTAGTATCATGGCCTAGTGAAGTTAACATTAAAATTAATCACAGCTATTTAAAAGTATAATGTTTAAATTCCACATATTTTTGAGTGTCCCCTAATTTTTTATTGATTTCTAAATTCATTCCATTGTGGTTGGAAAACACACCGTGTATTTAAGATTTATAATTTATCAAGGCTTTTTGCAGACAAGCATATGCTTTATCATGAAGAATTTTCTGTGTGCAGGTAAGCGGAATGTATATTCTGCTATTGTTGGATGAAGTGTTCTATAGATATTTACTAGTCTATTGTGATTTATAGTGTTAAATTTTCTACTTTCTGTAGATCTTTTGTCTAGTTTTTCTAACCATAATTGAGAGTGGAGTATTGGAGTCTCAAACTATTATTGTTAAATTTTTATTTGTCTCTTTATTTTGTCATTTTTTTCTTCATCCATTTTTAAAGCACTAATGCATTCATAACTGTTGATCTTCTTGATGAATTGAAAGTTTTATTATTATAAAAGTACCCATATATCTCCAGCAATAATTTAAAATTTTAAGTCTCTTTTTTCAGATATTATATATTTTTTATCCTTTTGCTTTCAACTTGTATATTTTAATCTGATGTATTTCTCCTCAAGACAGCATATAGTTGGATGTGTTTTTATTAATCCAGTCTGACAATCTCTGCCTTTTAATTAGACTGTTTAATTAATTCATGTTTAATGTTTCTCTTAGTATAGTTGGTGCATGAGTGGAGAAAGAAAGCCCTTGACCTTTTAGCTGCACCTGCTCAAAGTTTAGTCTTCAAAACATGTGGTTGTGAGGAATGAAGAATTCTGGCAGCCTGCCTATCAGGAAGATTTCATATCCATCAAACAGGACCTGGATGGGAATAGAAACCTTGTATCTCTGGTTAAGTTTCGTTATGCCAAACTTGGGAGTAGGAGCAAGGGGGTCATAGTTCAAAAACTGTGAATAAATATTTTGTCACTTGCTATATGTCAGAGAGAAGTTAACACAATAAGTTGCAAAAAAGGTTTTGAACATCCATCTTCTGCCAATGGATGCAGAGCCCTTGCACTTGATCTAAGTGGCTTGTGAGAAGAAGCAACATAAAATGGTAAAAGAAGCTCAGGAGGGTTCTTTTAACTTAGTAGCTCCTTCTTGGTTCCCTGTTCTCCAACTCCGCTTCTCCCTTCACCCTGATGCTCAGGGCATTAGTGACATCGCTGTAATGGTAATAGATGACCATAACAAGTACCGGAAAAACAAATGGGGTGGCCAGTACTGCTGCGGTGCTGGCCATTTTCTCAGCAGAGGTGGGAAGCTCAGCACTGTGGGCTGTGGGTGGGACTCACCGATGGTTCCCAAACTTTGTGGGAACTTTCTCGTTTTTAAAAATCTTAAACATTATTGAGGACCCCAGAACCTTTTCTTTATGTGCACTATATCTACCAGTGTTCACTGGATTAGAAATTAAAGCTAAAGTAAAAACTTTTATTAGTTCACTAAAAAGTTATAAAACATGTCTACATTAATAACATTTTTACATGGAAAGAGCTATATTTTCAAAACATTCAATGAGAAGAGTGTCACTGTTAGTACTTTCACAAAGCCCTTCAGATTCTGGTGTGGGAAAACAGCTGTCCCTTTGCTCTGTGTTTATTCTGCAACCATGTCACCAGCAGCCTCTGGAACCCACTGCATTGTCAGAGAGGAAGAGGGAGAGGCAAATGACATTTTAGTATTCTTACGAAAATGGTGTTGACCTTGGGGACTCTTTGAAGAGGCTTTGGGGACCCCACGGGTTCCTGGACGATAGTTTAAGAACTGTTGCCCCTCATTTTAAAAAGGAGAAAATGTGGCCTAAAAGGCAATGTTCACAGAGCACAGTATATATATGAAGAGTGGAGCTCAGTCTCCTGGTCAAAGGGTGAACACGGCATGCATGTGTTTGCTCAGAGCAGAGTTCAGAGACAGTCACACATCTGCTGGCTCACATTTGGTTTTGGCTCACACCCCACCTTTCCTTCCTGAGTCCAGCACACTCATGGACCACGGTCCTTGGAGACCAGTGGGTCTTTGGGGGTGGATGGCTGGGACCAGGCAGTAAACACTTGAGGGGTGTGGGCATGGGATGAATATGTCCTGCAGGCAGGGTCTGAGGTCCTGGACATGTAGCCGTCATACTCCTGGGATGCCTGTGGGGTGCCTCTGCCTGCCCTGCCTTCCTCCAGGGCAATGCCATGTTCTATGCGGTGACACTGTTCTGAAGTAATGCCTCTTCTTCTGCCCAGCTTCTGCACAGAAAGATGAGTCCGGCATGGAATGCCCTGCATGTCATGGTGATGCTGAAACGTCCTGCATTGAGAAATCTCGTAAGTGTCAACCAAGAGAACGCTGTGTCAATCTAGTTGCAGAATTTAATGGTATGTCTTAGAGTTCCAGCTCCTTTTATGGAATTTGAGTGAAACCATGTCAAGCCTTTGGCCAAAGTCTGGGTTAATAAGAAAGGCTAAGGAGGCGAGAGGTTGCAGGGTAAGGGCAGAATGCCAGTGAGAAAGTGAGGCTGTTCACTAATCTCAAACTGCTTGCCCTGTCTGCCTCTCTCCTCCATAGCAAACCCCCCCTGGGCTGCTGTCACTTGAACTCTGCTCTCCTGTGACTTTTAATCAAGCCAGCCCCATTTAGATGCACCAGACTCTCTTGGTATTTACTGCTTACCAGGTTTTGCTGTTGTGTAAGAGTGGGTGGGTGTGACTTTTATTTCCTTTTATATATACAGTCTTTTTTGCTACCTGTCACTGAGAGTTGCTAGCTTGTAAAAGCTTGGACACCTGGAAGAAAGAGTCAAACTGGGTTTTATAGCCAACCAGTTGTTCTTTTTCACAAAAAGTAAATTGTTATTAATCATTATGATATTAAAATTAACAATTAAAATAAAAGGTAATGTTTTAATTTTTAAATATTCAGGCCAATGTGATGCGTGAGCGTTTAAAGAGTAAAATACTGATTAGTTGGGGTGAGTGGATCACAGTTTAGGAGCCACCTTCCGATTTCTCATCTGCTGTACGTGGACCAGCTCCTTGCAGAGACCAGGGTGTCTTTCCGTTTGGAGAGGGGTGGGGAAGGCCATCTGGAAGGGAACACATCTCCCTCCAATGCCCACCTGTTGGATAGACTGCATGGAGGGTGCAGCCCAGCCTCGGGTAGTCTAGCAGAAAAGGAAGATGTGAGGCTAAATGAATAGCCAGCCATTTTCTGCCATGATGTGCATGGCTCAGAATGATGAGTTTCAGAGCACCAACACCCAAGCATGGTTTGATTTCAAGTTGTTAAATGGCAATGATGGCATTGGAAATCAATGCTTAATTGAAATCACAGACTTCTCCTTCGGGCCAAGCATCATGCTTACCCTGAACTTTTTACCTTTTTAAAAATAGACTTTATTTTTTAGAGTAATTGTAGGTTCAAAGCAATTGAAAGGAAAGTGGAAAAATTCTGATATACCTACTGCCCCACCCCTCCACATGCATGGACTGCCCCACTATCAACCCCACCAAAATAGTACATTTGTTTTAATCCACACATCATTACCACCCAGAGTGCATAGTTTCACATCAGTGCTCATGCTTGTGTTGTACTTTCTGTGCATTTTGGCAAATGTGCAAGTTCAGGTACCCTCCACTGTGGCCCCAGACAGAACAGTCTCACTACCTGGGAACTTCTGTGCTCCGTCCGTCCATCCCCAACCTCTGGAAGCCCCTCACCTTCTCACTGTCTCCAGAGTTCCCCTTTAACAGAATGTCTCACTTAGTCCTGTGCACTTTAAGATCCTTTTACTTTGGAAACCTCCATGGTGTCTGCACATATTGACACTCAATTCTCTAGCTGTGTCTGAGGAGGCATTGGCTTTGCAGGGCCTCTTCTCTCTGCTCACATTGTTGCCAGGTGTCTTCTGGTGCAAAGCCACCATAAATGTAGAATTTTTGTTTGTTTTTTGCCTAACATCACTTAAAAAAAATACTATAGACACTGTAACTAAAGTCACTAAATACTATATACTAAAGTCACTGTAACTCAACCCCTGGCACTGACATGTGCTGTAAATCCGCAGCAGTTGGCTTTCTTCCTTGATGTGTCTCAGTTTCTTCCTTCTCCTCAGTGCAAGTTTGGATCTAGCCTGCTTCAGATCAGTAGCCAGTCACCTGCTCCTGCCCTTTCCTCCCTAAAAATTGCCTGTCCTCAAGGGCTGTTGGCAGCTGACAGAGCAATCTTGGCATATAGTGAATGCTCAGTAAAAAGTTGCCACTATCACAGCCACATCTTCTTTGCAAATTCCTAGGACTGGCCTTTTCCCAGGACTGGCATCTTTTGAACTGGTTATCACAACATACTCAGATTTGGAGTAGACACATGGAACTATCTGCATCCCCTCTGGCTGTTCTTCCTTCAGCACTGGCAAAAGTCTGGCTCAGAGAACAGCATCCAGTGAGGAGTAGGGGTGGGAAAGCAAACTCTGCAGAGCTGCCCCCCTCCTGATGGAAGCAGAGGGCTGTGGGGGGTTTGAGCAGTCCCTGGGCTTCACCACCTGCCAGCCATGTAAGACAGCACTGGGATCTGAGTCCAGGGTCCAGCTCTACACTCCCATGAGCTTAGGTCTGACTCCATGGTCCTTGTGCCAGGACCCCTGTGTGTTCTTGGTGTCAGCTGCTTCCTCCTGCCTCATTTTAGCTCTCACATGTCCCTGAGCACTAGAGTGGGCTGAGGCCTTACTGTTCCCTCTGCATCCACAGAAACAAAGTGGCTCAGGCTGAAAGGTTGCTCCAACATCAATAACTCACCTGTCAGCTCCTATCTTCTGGAAACCAGATAATTGAGAAAGTCTGGTTCAAAATGTTTGAATGTATTGACAACAACAACCCCACCTCAACACCCATCCCCACTAAGCCCACCCTGATTACTACCCCCAGCACTGAGTCCAGCACTGCATCCAGCACTGAGTCCAGCACTGAATCCAGTACCGCATCCAGCACCGCATCCAGCACTGAGTCCAGCACCAAATTCAAAGTCTCCTTCGGCCCCGCAGGCCTTGCCAGCTTCCTCCTGCTGGGATTGCTGCTCTGAGAACGCTCTTCTCCCCCATTTGACTTCTTGGTAAGTGGCAGTTGTGGCCCTCCAGTCTGGGCCCTGTGACAGCCACATTGCTCTCCATTATTAAAGTGTTGTTCACTCACTAGCCAGTCTGTCCTGGGGTGTTCTGGGTGGGGCTTCTTTCTAGACACTGTCTAGAACCACCTTACAGCTCTCCACCTTCAAGCCCGAGCACCTCTCTGATGCTTTCACACCTTGCTTCTGACTGGCAGCCCTGCCCCTCTAGGGACTGATATGCTGCCCCCAGTGCTGATAGCTCGCTCTTTAGCAAATTATCCTGGTTGAGGTCAGAGGCCTACAGTGAAGCCGTCTAAGGCCTGGTCACCACAGGGCACGAGTAGGGTTCTGAGAGGTGGTCACAGACCAGCATTCTCACTGCCTCCCAGGTGGGGACAGAATCCTGTCGATGTCCTGGATGACCAGGTGTCCTGTACTTTGCAAGGAATGGAATGTGGCCACAGAGCCCCAGTTCCTCCTCTCAGAAAGCCTATAATCAAAGGCAAAGCCCTTGATTCCATGTCAGATGCCCAGAGAGCAAGAAAACCATTCAGTCCAACATGCACAGAAGAGCAGTCTTGGTGAATAAGGTGCCCTTGAGCTAGACTTGCAAGAACAGGATGGTCTGTCAAAAACTGTAAAGTTGTGAAACAATGGGGTCTTTCTTATCTAGGCTTCCTGACAGTGTACCAAGGGCAAAGCCACCAGAAAGTCCATTTGGTATCCCTCATCATCACATATAATCTCTCTTCTCTCTCTCTCTCTCTCTCTCTCTCTCTCTCTCTCTCTCTCTCTCTCTCAGCTTTTTAGTTTGAAATAATTTTATATTGGCCACAACATTGCAAAAGCAGTGTGGAGTTTCAGTGCCCCCTCTCCCATTGCATCTTACACAACCACACTTCGATTACTAAGTCCAGGAAATTAGTGTTGAAACAATGTGGTCAACTAACGGACCTCATTAGCATCTACAAATTTTCACTCATGTTCTTTTTTTTCTGGTCCAGGATCCAATTCTTTGTATTTAATTGTTATGTCTCCTCTGTATCCTATAATCTCTGACTGGTATGGAGTCTTCTGTTCATTGACTAGTTATTTGGCAGAATGTCCCTCAATTTGAGCTTGTCTGAAGTTCTCTTATAATATGATTGATTTTATGCATTTTTGGTAAGAATTCTTTCTCAGTGCAACTTATCAAGGGATCCAAGTCCATGTATTCAATCACTGGTGACGTCAACCTTGATCACTTTGTTAAGGTGGTATCTGCCAGATTTCTCCACTATTAAATTACTTCTTTTTTCCCTTTGCAATTAATAACAGGCTAAGTTGTGCTGCTGTAACAAGTAGATCTCAGGGGGGGAAAAATCTTAGAAGTTTAGCACAAATGATGTTCACTCCCAGTTACTTAACCTGCACAGTTTCCTGACTGGGCAGCCATCCTGGTGGCTCCCTCAAAGAGTGAGGCTCCTTTTATCTTAAGCCTCTCTCTTATGGGACTGCTCAGCTATCTGTTGGCTGTTGGTCTGGATTCTGTATCCAGCTGTTTGAGAGGTACAGAAAGAGCCTGGAAGGCTGGCTATGGCTTTCACCACTTATTGGTCAAAAGTCAATTACATGGTCTGTGAGGAGCTAGTTTATCCACATGCATATTGCAGGTTCTGCCTCAGAACCTGTATGGCTCTGTGGTCAGAGACATGGCCTCTGGATCCAGAATGTAACTTCAAATTCTGGTGATAGACCCATTAAAAGATGCTCAAGGTCACTAGTCTCTAGAGACGTGCCTCTCATATCCACACTGAGATATCACCTCACACCTGTCATAATGGCCATTATTAATAAGTCAACAAACTTGTTGGAGATATGGAGAAAAGGGAACACTTGTGTACTATTAGTGGGATGGTGAATTGTGGAACACAGTGTAGAGATTCCTCAAAAAATTAAAATTAGAACTACCTAATAACTCAGCAATTGTATTTCTGGGTATTTGTCCAATAAAACCCGAAACACTAATTTGTAAAGATCTATGCACCCCTAGGTTCACTGTAGTGCCATTTACAATAGCAAGGATATTGAAGCAATCTAAGTTTGCATCAATAGGTGAATGGATGAAGAAGTGGTACATATATACAATGGACTATTACTCAGCCATAAAAAAGAATGAAATCATCAAATTTGTGACAACATGGATGGACCTGGAAAGTATTATCTCAAGTAAATAAGTCATACAGAGAAAGACAAATATATGATTTTATTTATAGGTGGAATATAAAGAACAAAATAAATGAACAATCAAAACACAAACAGACTCATAAATATAGGGAACAAGCCAGATAGGAAGGGTTATGGAGCAGGGTAAAAAAGGTGAAGGGATTAAGAAGTACAAATCGGCAGTTAAAAAATGGTCATGGGAATGTGAAGCACAGCATAGGGAATATAGTCAATAATATTGTAATAACTATGTATTGGAGGATCACTTTGTAAATTATATAAATGTCTAAACAATATGACATATATCTGAAACTAATATAAAACGACACTAAATGTCAACTCTGATTGGAAAAAACATTCCTGCCCTGGAACCTTGGCCACCAGCCATCACTTCTTTATGCATCAGTTTCCTACTTGCATTGCTAGGATAGCAGTCGTGTCTGTTGCATGGGATTATGAGGGCTGCCAATGCAATCTTGGTGAGGATGACATGCCAGCCACTGGCAGAGGCCCTAGGGTGAAGGTGGCCACCAGAAGTGGTGGTGTGGGAGGTACAGCTCTGGCTCACTTCCCTCAAGCTGGGCTGACCTCACCGAGCCTGTGGCTGCTTCCAAGTCTCAAGATCCTTGTCCCAGAGCGCCTGTGGCTACTGCCACCATAACCACCATAACCACTGCTGTGAATCATCTCTGCATGATTCCCAGCTCCAGAAAGCCAAGGGTAGCAGCAGAGCTGACCTGCTCTGAGAACGTCCTGGGAGCCTGTGAAGGCTCATGTGAGGAGGCAGAGTCACCAGGAATGGAAACCTGGATATTGAGGACTGGGAAGGTGGCCAGAGTGTGGAGGCCAGGTCCTAAGAGGTGTCCACACCCTGCATGGACTTGGGCTTTAGGCTGAGAGCCAAGGGGCTGTGGCATAGGCAAGCACAGGAGGAGGGGAAATTGGGTCTTTTTCTGGGAGATGCTCCCAGATGACAGAGTATAGGTGGGAAGATGCAGGAAGCTGAGACAGAGAGGGATTGTAAATGGAGGAGTGGGACCTGCCCAGGCAGACACACTTTCACCTTGCCCTGAAGTCAGTTCATACCCTAGAGATGCACAGCTGTTTCCTCGACAGCTCCTGCCTCCTTTCCCAGAGCAAGGAAGATGGCAAAGTGTCACTCCTGCTCAGTGTCTACCTTCCCTTCCCTGCCGTCCATGTTAACTCTGGATGTGCGTCTTCTGGGCTGGTCTCAGATGGCGGGCCCACTGGGGTAAAACCTTTTGTCTGAGGAGTGCCACCAAAAGCTACACTCACATTGTATAGCCAGACCAGTCACAAATCATTCTTCCCTTTCCACAGCACTTTATAGTTTGCAAAGCTCTTGTGCTCAGCTGATTTTATATCATTTGGAATCAGCTTTATTTGGGTATGAATCACACAAAATATGTGCTGACTCAGAGTTCAGACAAACTTGTCCATGTAGCTACTCCCCTGGTCAAGGTATAGGAACGCCACCCTTCCTCAGGTTTGCACAGTCCTTTGCAGTCCACCCATTTCAGCTCAAGGGCCCACTGTGTCTCCACTGCCCTCACCCGAATGGCAGGCAGCTCTTCTGCTCACCCTCCAGTGGGCTGAGTGGTGACTTGGCACCACTTGGAAGAAGGCAATGGGTAGTTTAGGCCTGGAGGTCAGCTCTTCCAACAATTCTGCCCCATGGAGGGGACAGTCAGGGGGCTGAGTCCACCGACTCCATATCCTCCCAGTCCCAACTCATGGCCTGGGTGGGAAGACAAGAGTGAGTGGGCTTCTCTTCTGTGTGGACTGGATATAGCACTTCTCACTTCAATTATGAACTCAAGTAAATGTCCACATAATTTTCCATCTGAAGTGTAAATTGCACTAAAGCTGAAACCACTAATCACTGTAAATCTCATCAATTTCCTTTTTTAACTGGGTGGGTGAATATACCCACAGCTGTAAGAGGATGCAGTCTCCAGTTGTTCTGCAGGGACATTCAGCACCAAGTAACTATGGGTGTGAGCATGGGGTGAGGAGGGCAGAGAGGGGGTCCAGTTGCGATGAGCATGAGAGACCAGCTACTTGGGCCAAGTGACTTCAAGGCTTCTGGTGTCCCCAAAAGTGCTCCCACCAGCCTGTGACCAAGAGGCCCAGGCTCTAGTTGGAACCCTGGAGCCTGGGCCTCACCATACCAGTCTGAGAACTGGAATATAAAGGAGGGTAAGGTGGGTGCTTCCTTGGTGGCCAATGTCAACCCAAAAACAGCTGGTCTCCAGGCCATGGCTTGGGAGGCAGGAGTCACACACAGATGGGTGGTGGTGGCATGCTGGGCCAGCACAGAGGAAGCTGCGCCTCTGCTGCCCACATTCCCCAGGGATAGTCATGAGGTCTCCAATCACAGTACTTTCTTGGTCCGAGAACTTGTTGCAGTCTCCATCAGCTGACTTGTGATTGGAGATGTTGTCTGTGGGGATGGCTTGCAAGGAAGCTCATCTGGAAGGCAGAAGGCAGGAAAAGAGATTGTGAGGAGGCTCTTCAGAAGACTGAATTAGGGAGTCTAGGCCTTGGCCTGGTCCCACTGACGAAGAGGGTTAACAGTGGCAATGACACAGAAGTCACGCTCACTGAGAGCATATGGCACTGCACACACTGTGTGGGCAGTTGCCCCTGGACCTCTAGATGCTACAGGCTCCTCCCACCTGTGTCCCTTTAGAGCTATGTGAGGACTTGACCTCAGGCATCGCTCCCTTCAGGCTTCAAGGTGGGTGTGAAGGGGCAACAGGGAACTTGGGAGAACTCAGGGTCCTCAGTAAGCACAGTGGTCTGGGGGCCTGGTGACAGCCATGCTTCCTCCTCAACTCCCGGGAGGCTTGGGAGTGGGCTCTAGGTGGCTTTCTTCCTGCTCCAGCTTTTGATATTGTGTTTTGTCTTTTTTCTCAGAGTCCACTACCTTTTTCATGTTCCCTGAGCCCATCTCACCTGCTCCCACTTCTTCCTCTCTAAACTGGACACAGTGTAGAACAGTTTATCTTTTTCAGTTCTTACATTGACTAGTTTCTCTTGCTTCTCTGTAAATTTCTCACTTTTTACTTATTTGAGCCAAGCGTTCATTTGTTTGCTTGTTTGCTTGCTTGTTTGTTTATTTATTTTCCTCCTGAGGCCAGTGACCTTCTTAGCAAAATGATTCTCTGTCCCCTACCTTACCCCAGAGCTTGGAAATGGCCTGGCCTGAGCTGCAGAAGGCATGTGCTCTGCTCCAGTGCCCACCATGCACGGTAGCCTTCCAGAAGGGGCCTATTTGCACTCTAATATGGACATGGTGCCCTTCAGCTAAGAACTCCCTTGGGGACTGAAGCTTCTTTTGGGCCAGTCTTTTGTCCAAGCCACTCTTTCTGGTCAATTTGGCTTTGCAGATGGCACCCATGTAAGAGCAGCACACGGAGCCTGATCCCGGGGCCTTTCTGAAACTTCTTTTTTTGGCTGATGGTGCATTCCAATGTCTTTCTTCCTGCCCACGGCGTCTCTGCATTTTACTACTGGTTCACTGTAGAGAGCTGGATCTGAGCCAGACCTGTGGTGGAAGCACTGGCAGAGCTGTGCTTGAATGTGTTGCAATCTGTCAAGGGCAGAGAAGCAAACAAAGAATAGATGGCTGCTGTGGTTTAGCACAGATAACGGGGTACAGACAGGCCTTCAGGAGATTATTGTTGCAAGCAAGTTTCAAGTCCCAAGAAGTAGACTCCCAACCCTTCCTTGAACTTTAGGTGTATATGATAAACGCGCTGAGCTGAGCTTGCCTCAGGATCACTGTATCTCCATCAGAGTGCAGTGTCCCACCTGGCCCCAGCTTTTTCTATGTTTCTGTGTTTTTCTGAATCCTTCGTTACTCTGCACTCCACCCCCCTGCCCAGATTAACCCTCTAGTTGTGCAAGTCAAGGCAGTTCACAACCTGGGAAAGCCCCCTGGTGGACCCTGCTACTGGTCCTGCAGACAAGAGGCAGCCACTCCAGGTTGGGAGATGGTAAGTTTGAGAAATAAGAGAGCTTACAGGGCCGTGTTGGGTGGGTGGCTGCCCCTCAGAGTCTTCAAGTTTTCACAGAGGCCTTAAGGGTGCATTCACCTAGTCATCCAGAAGGTCTCAAAACATCAGGAGCCCAAGACGTGCCCATGAAACATCTCATACTGTGGGAACAGCAGGTGGAGATGAGGCGCCTCCTGTTGTATCCAGATTCAGCATCCTCAGCATTGGCTCTGCCTCTGGCTCTGCTCACAGCTCCAGGCTGAGGTGACTTTTCAACCTGTCCCCTGCATGGAGGGTAGGTTGTCCAGTGTTTTGAAGTCACAGCCAGTGCTGCGGTGAATACCTCTGCACACATGCATTCTCACGTTGCTGGAGGTCTGTCTTCTCAGTAGATTCCAAGAAGAGTCAAAGAAACGAAGTGCACATGAGGTTTAGTTACATTTGTCCAAATCTCCCCACCCCCTTTTAAAAATGGTTTTTATTGTGAAATATTTTAAAAAATCTAAAAAGTGCATTAAATAAACTTATAATTTAATACAAAAAAAAATTAAAGCAAGCATTGGAGCCCAGATCAAAGAATAGTTATTTTCAGTACCTCAGACTTTCCGTGTATCCTTTCCTGAGCACAATCCTCTGCCCCTGTAATATACTCATTACCTTGTTTTTTCTGATAATTTCTGGCAAGAAATTATCAGAAAACTGCCTACATTAGTAAAAATTTTATTTTTGATTTGCCTCTTTCTGAACTTCATATAAATAAAGTTAGGCTCTGTATTTTCTTACTCAATATTCTGAGATGTTTGTGCATTTTGTTTTATGTGCATTTTGTTGTATTTAGCTATATACATGTAGTTTGTGCATTTTATTGTATCAAATTCCATTTTACAAGCATATCATAGTTTATCCACTCTATTATTAGTAGACATTTCAGTAGTTTCCAATTTTGACTGTTAAAAATAGTCCATCCATAATCGTTTTTATATATTCATCTGAGAATAGCCACATGCATTTCTCTAGGCTTGTGATTCTCAGCTTGATCCTGATTCCAACATTATAGCTTCAGCGGAGACCTTTATAGAAATGCAGTTTTAATCCTCACCTCAGATCTACTGAAGCAGAAATTCTGGAGGTAGAGCACAGCAACATGTTTTAAATAAGCTCTCCAGGTGGTTTTGAGGTGTGCTAACATTTAACAATCTTTGCTCTAGGGTCTACGATTGCCATTTAATTGAAATAAATACCTTAAACTTTGCCAGATAACAGCATTGAATGCAATTTTCCATTGGCTCTATAGCTTTGCTAGATTAAAAAATTTTGCTAATATAATAAATGTGTAACAATATTTCATTATTCTAAATTTATGTATCCTTTAAAAATATTTCTATTAAAATATAACTACCATACAATACTGTATTAATTTCAGTTGTACATCATAGTTTTTCAACATTTATGTACCTAAAGAAGTGATGACCATGATAAGTTAGCAACCATCTGATACCATACAACACTATCACAATATTGTTGTCTATATTCTCTACGTTGTGCGCCACATCCCTGTAATTCATTTGTTTACCGGAAGTCTGAACCTCTTATTCCATTTCACATTTTTCTCCATTGTTGCTTTTTCAATTACAGTTGATATTCAATATTATTTTATATTAGTTTCAGGCATACAGCATAGTGATTAGTTAGACATTTATATAACTTACGAAGTGATCCCTCTGACTAGTCTAGTAGCCACCTGACACTGTACGTAGTTATTACAATATTATTGATGATATTCCCTTTGCTCTACTTTACATATCCATAACTATTTTGTAACTACCAATTTATATCTTTTAATCTCTTCACCTTTTCACCTAGCCCGTCAAACCCCCTCCCATCTGGTCATACCAGTTTGTTCTCTGTGTCTGTTTCTGTTTTGTTTCTTTATTTTGTTCCTTAGATTTCACATATAATTGAAATTATATGGTATTAAGCTTTCTCTGTCTGACATTTCACTTAACATTAATACCCTCTAGGTTCATTCCATGTTGTCACAAATGGTTTAATTTTATTATTATTATTATTATTATTATTATTGTTATTATTATTATTATTTTGTGGCTGAGTAATATTCCATTGTATGTATGTAACACTTCTTTAACTAATCATCTATTGATGGACACTTAGGTTGTTTCCATAGTTTGGCTGTTGTAAATAATGTTAAATGAATGTAAACTCCCTTCTTGAAAGGCTGTGCTTACCAGTGTCCCTGCTGGGACTTCACGAGAGGGCCTGTTTCCCCACAGTCTTGCCAAAGAATGTGTTGTTTTACATTTAGAATTAAATTTATTGTGCTAACATTAAAGAAACAAAAAAAATTTTAAATAAACAGCCTAACATTATACCACAACGAGCAGGAAACAGAAGAACAAAGGGAGCCCACAGTCTGTAGAAGGCAGAAAATAACAAAAGTCAGAGTGGAAAGAAAGAAAACAGAATAAGGGAATCATTTTATATTTTAATGTTTGCTACTCTGATAGGTGAGAAACGATATCTCAGTGGTGGTTTAATTTGCATTTCTCTAATTATAGGTTTTGAATATTTTTTCATATGTTTAAAGGCTACTAAGATTTTATATAGATCTTATATATTTTGTCTGTTCATGTTTCTTTTATATTTTTCTATCAAATTTCAATCTTTGTTCTTCAATTGTTTTTCACTTTAATAGGTCCAGAAATAAACTTTATAATTATATGAAGAGTGTCTTTAATTTCAAAATTTATAAAAATATAATACATATTTTACTTTATTTAATTTTCATAATAAAATTGTTATAAATTAATAAAATTTTATATTATTGAGAATTTGTGAGGATTAAATGAAATAATACAGAATTGGTTACTAAGCTCCATACCTGACAGGGTACTAAAATGTTAAATGTCAATAATGATCGTTTAATATTATTATAATATTGAATATTTCTAATAATCTTGTAACAGAAATGAAACTTTTGAAAATGCAAAATAATTGTCTTTTTAACAACCCATATTGTGTAAGTGGAGTAAATTTGTTTCTGTTTTTTGAAATACTGTGTTTTCCTAGTCAATTTTAAATTAAAATTGTGTAGTTCTTCTATAACTCATTGTCCTACATAGGTATATGGATAAAACTTATATTCAAGAGGTCTGTATTAATACATTTTAAAGAGTTAGCCATTTTAGCTAGTGATATTGGGTACATTCACAAGGTTGTGCAGCTGTCACCAATATCTAGTTCCAGAATAACTCACACCCATTATAAATTCATTGCCCATTTCTTTCACACTTTAGCCCTTGGCAACCACCACTCTACTTTTGTCTCTATGGATTTGTCTGTTCTGCATGTTTTATGTAAATGGACTCATTTTATATGTGGCCTTTGTATCGGATTTCTGTCATTTAGCATAATGCTCTCAGGTCCATTCATGCTACAGCATGTGTCAGTACCTCACTCTTTCTAGCGGTTGAATAGTATTCCATTATGTGTTAGTGGACAACATTTTGTCTAGCCATTTATCTGCTAACAAATATTGTCTTTTTCCTCACCTTTTGACTATGGTGGCAGTGCTACTGTACACATTCGTGTTCATGTTTTTGTTCTAACACCTGTCTTCAATTCTATTAGGTAGAATGGAGTTTCTGGGTTGTATGATAATTCTGTGTTTTCCACAGTCACTGCATCATTCTGCATTCTCACCAGTAGCATATGAACTTCTAGCATTCTCAACAACATTTGTTATATTCCATTTTTTTTTCAATTATGTCTATCCCAGTGAGTATGTGTGGTTTCTCATTGCTGTTTTAATTTCCATTTACCTAATGATTAGTGATGCTGAGCATTTTGTCATGTTCTTGTAGGCCATTTATATACATTTTTTTGGAGAAATATCTATTCAAATTCTTTGGCTATTTTTAAATTGGGTTGTTTTTTGTTTGTTGTTAAATTATAAAAATTCATTATTCTAGACAATTGACCTTTAACAAGTGTGTGATTTACAAATATTTCCTCCCCTTTTGTGGATCATCTTTTCACTTTCTTGATTGTGTCCTTTGATGCACAAAAGTTTTTAATTTTGTTGAAGTCCAATTCTTCAATTCTTTCTTTTGTTGTGTATATCTTTGGTGTCATACTTAAGAAACATTGCTGAATTCAAAGTCATGAATATTTACTTCTATGTTTCTTCCTAAGGTTTTATAGTTTTAGTTCTTATATTTAGGTCTTTGATCCATGTTGAGTTAATTTTCATGTACAGTGTGAGGTAGGGGTCCAACATCATTATTTTGTATGTGATGTCCAGTTGTCTCCAAACTATGTGTTGAAGAAACTATTCTTTCCCCTTGAAATAGTTTTGTTGAAAATCAAGTGGCTGTAGATGTATTGGCAAATTTCTGGACTCAGTCTAACTCACTGATATATCTGTCTGTTCTTATGCCAGTGCCACATTGTTTTGTGAGTAGTAGTAACCAGTAACTTTGTAATTAGCCTGGAAATTGGGTCATGTGTAAATCCTCCGACTTTGGTCTTTTCTGAGTTCTCTTGCAATTCCAGATACATTTTAGAACTGGATTTTCCATTTTTGCAAAAGGCTGTTGGTACTTTGATAGGGATTGTGTCAAATCTGTAGATCACTTTGGGGAGTATTACTTTCTTAACAGTATTAAATCTTTCAATTCATAAACATGGGATAAATTTCCATTATTTAGGCCTTTTAAATATTTTTAGTGATGTTTTATAGTTTTCAGTGCACAAGTTATGTGCCTCCTTGCCTGAATGTATTTTTACAATCTTAAACTTCTTGATGCTCTTGTAAATGGAATTGTTTTCTTCTTTTTTGGATTGTTTATTGCTAGTGCATCATAACAACTGATATTTGTGTGTTGATCTTGAATCCAGCAATTTTGCAGAATTCCTTTATTACCTCTAATATTTTCTTTTTTCTATCTGTGAATAAAAATTTTACTCTGAATAAATAATTTTATTTCTTCCTTTTCAATTTGGATGACTTTTATTTTTTTCTGTGTCTCTCAAGTTTAAGAGTTTTCTATAACATGAGACCCTTGTTCATGGTATATGTTAAAAATGTTTTCTTCCTGCCATTTATCCTTGGCTTTGTGTATTTTTTCTTTTTAAAATTAATATTAATATAATATTATTTGAAAGTCTTATATATTAATTTTTTAGCTCTGTTTCTTCTCTTCACATATTTGGAAGACCAGGTATTCTGACATGTCTCATGTTACCATGTAGGTCTGCATTTAAGTTGATTTATTTTAGATTCTTAAAGAACAATTTAGTTTCCTAGTTGGAGATTTCTTCAATGAAAAGTAGAAAGTAGAACAGAAATGAACCACAAACTCTGAATAGGAGGCTGTAAAATTTATCATTTATTCTGTTGGATAAGTCAGAAACAGACTACTTTTATTTTTTCTTTTAAAACAACATAACTTTTCAGAATTTACCTGTGTGCTTATAGCATTTTACTTATAGCATTTTAATTGCATGAACTAATACTTCCAGTGTGATATAGAATAGATTTACCTGAAAACTTTTTAAAGCATTTTCAGATGTAGGACTACTTAGTCTTTCTGGCAGAGGTTGAGTGTAAATAGGTCGCACTGTCAGCTGCTCTCTTCCTTCTTCCCCACATTTTTTTTTTAATCATCTGATTTGCTTGCTACAGAGCACAGTGGCAGGATAGAGAAGGGTGGTGGTAGGGTGAGAGGTTTTGTCCTGAGATTTGGGAATTTTTCTATTTTGGTTTTCATTTCTTTGAAGTTTTGACCTTCTCTGCTTTTAAGTTATGCTGATAGCATGGTTTTGGGTAAATTTATCTATCTATCTATCATCTATCTATCTATCTATCTATCTATCATCATCTATCTATCTATCATCTATTGTTTTATATTGATTCAGGAAGACATATTGGGAGGTGTATAAGTATGTTAAGGAAAGGGAAAGCTCCCAAGCTCATCCTATGAGGCCACCATTACCTTGATTCCAAAACCAGATGAAGACTTACAAGAAAGAAAAATTAGAAGCTCATATCTCTGATGCACATAGATGTAAAAATACTCAACAAAATATTAGCAAATGAATTCAACAATACATTAAAAATATCATACACCATGGGATTGATTACTTGATTACAAAGTTGCTTCAATATTTGCAAGTCAATTAACATGATATCTCACATTAACAAATTGAAAAGTAAACATCATATGATCATAGCAATAGATGCAGAAAATGCATTTGACAAAATCCAGCATCCATTTATGATAAAAGCTCTCAGCAAAGTGAGACTAGAATGAACATACCTCAGCATAGTAAAAGCCACATCTGAACAACCCCCACAGCTAACATTATACTTAACAAGGAAAAGCTAAAAGCAGTTTCCTTAACATCTGGAACAAGACAAGGATGCCTACTTTCACTACTTCTATTCGATGTAGTATTGAAAGTCCTAGGCATTCCAATCAAACAAGAAAGAGAAATAGGAAGCATATTATTCGGAAAGGTAAAAGTAAAACTGTCATTATTTGCAGATGACATGATAATATATATAGAGAACTCTAAAGATTCCACCAAAAATAAAACAACTGTTAGAACTGATAAATTTAGTAACAGGATACAAAATTAATATTCAAAACTTGGTGGCATTTTTTATATATCAATGATAAACTATTAGAAAAATAAATTAAAAAAACAATTTCATTTACAATTGCATCAAAAAAAAAAAAAGATAAAATGCCTAGAAATAAATTTAACCAAGGAGGCAAAACCTCCTTGGAAAATTATGACATTGAAGAAAGAAATAGAAGAAAATACAAATAAATGTAAGCATATACCTTGCTCATAGATAGGAAAAATTAACATTGTTAAAATGCCCATGCTACCCAAAGCAATCTATAGATTCATTGCAATTCCTATCAAAATACCAATGGCGTTTTACACAGAACTAGAACAAATAATTCTAAAATTTATACAGAACTTTTAAAGATCCCAAATAGCTATGGCAATCTTGAGAAAGAAGAACAAAGTTGGTGGTATCACGCTTCCTGATATCAACTGTACTACAAGGCTATAGTAATCAAAACTGCATGATACTGGCATAAAAATAAGAATCAATGAAACAAAATAGAGTCCAGAAATTAATCTATACCTATACGGCCATTCAATTATGACAAAAGAGGCAAGAATATATAATGAGATAAAGACAGTCTCTTCAATAAATGGCATTGGGAAAACTGAACAGGTATGTGTAAAAAATGAAACTAGACCATATTTTTACATTATGTACAAGAATAAACTCAAATAGATTAAAGACTTAACTGTAAGTCCCAAAACAATAAAACTCTTAGAATAACACATAGGTAGCAATTCTCTGATATTGATCTTAGCATTTTTTTTCTGATATATATCCTCAGACAAAGAAAACAAAAGAAATATAAACAAATGGGACTACATCAAACTAAAGTTTTTGGGCAACAAAGGAAACCATCAGCAAAATGAAAAGACAACTACAGAATAGAAGACATTTGCCAATGGTATATTTGTTAAGAGGTTAATATCCAAAATTTATAAAAAACTCATATAATTCCACACAAAAACAACAAACACTTCAGTTAAAAATGGGCAAAGGACCTGAATAGGCATCTCTTCAAAGAGGGCATACAGATGAAAATATGCTCAAGGTCAGTAATCATGAGAGAAATGCAAATTAAAACCACAATAAGACATTATCTCAGACCTGTCAGAATGGCTATCATCAATAAATCAACAAGATGTGGAGAAAAGCAAACCCTTGTACAGTACCATTGGTAAGAATATAAATTAGTACAGCCTTTATGGAAAACAGTGTGGAGGTTCCTCAAAAAGTTAACAATAGAACTATCATATGACCCAGAAATCCTTCTTCTGAGTATCTACTCTCCAAATTTGAAATCATTTATCTATAAAATATATGCATCCTGATATTCATTGCAGCATTATTCATGAAAGCTAGGAAATGTAAATGATCAAAGTGTTCTTTGATAGATAATTGGATAAAGAAGAGGTTGTACATATATACAATGGAATATTACTCAGCCATAAGAAAAATGAAATCTTACCATCTGCAACAACATGGATGGACCTAGAGGGAATTATGCTAAGTGAAGTAAGTCAGACAGAGAAAGATAAATATCATACCTTTTCACTTATATGTCAAATCTAAGGACAGAATAAATAAACAAATGAAATGAAAACAGACTCATAGTTACAGAGAATAAACTGATAGCTGCCAGATAGGATGGTTGTTGGAGGCTGGGTGAAAAAAGTGAAGAAATGAAGAAGTAGATATTGGCAGTCACAAAATTGTCACAGGGGTGTGAAGTACAGAGTAGGGAATATAATCAATAATTTTGTAATACCAACAGAAAACAGCACACACTACATGATGTCACTTATATGAAGTTCAAAAACAGGCCAGTCTATCTAATCCAGTGGTTCTTAACAGTGACAATGGAGCCAGTGGGAGACCTTTGACACAAATGTCTGGAGACATTTTGGGTTATCATAACCGAGAGTGTTGTTATGTATAGTGCCAGCGAGAACTAGACTAATTGGGGGATCAGTTTGTAAACTATATAAATGTCTAACCACTATTCTGCACACCTGAAACTAATATAAAGTGATATTGAATGTCAACTCTAAGCAGAAAATAAAAATTAAAAATCAATGTTATCAAGTTGTGCTTTGCATATAGTAAAATGAGGTACAAAATTCAATGAGTACTGATGAGTGTGCGCTATTGTGTGGCAATATGGCAAGCACGGTGTGCATTTGTTTTTAATGGCACAGAGGGTTTCTTCGTGCTTCTTCCAATAATCACCCACCTAGACAATGCTGGGCTCTCTGACGCTATAGATTGGTGATGCTGTAAATAGATACTGTTGGCCTTTGTGTCTCGGTAGTGGAGGCTGTCTGCTGTCTTCTGGCTCTAGGAGCTTCAGCATCAGCCCTGACCTCTTCCAAGTAGATGCCATCAGCACTCTCTTCTGTGACAACCCAAAACATCTCCAGACGTGTGTGTGAAATGTCCACCAGGGGCTCAGTTGCTCCCTGTTGAGAACCACCAGATTGGATGGATTGGGCTGTTCTTAGACTTAATGTAAGCGATGTCATGTAGTGTGACCTATTTTGTGTTGGTATAATGTTTTCGAGATTCATCCCTGTGCTACATGTGTAAGAGGCTCATTCATTCCATCAAACATGGACATGCCACCATTTGCTTATGAGATATTGTTTCTTTCTTTTGATCAATAGTCAACATGCTTTTGGAGGGTTCTACCCCAGACTTCTTTTGGAACACCTCTATTAAACATGACATTTTATAATGAAGTGTCTGCTAATGTGAGCATTCTGTTTCTCTATAGGAAACCTTGCAGTTCCACCCTTTCTGAGCCACTGGCCTTGTCACCTGGTTGTTAGCACATGCTCAGGGACAATATCTAGGGTGGGACTCCAAGCTACAGCTAGGATGAATGAGGAGTGTGGGCAGGAGCAGGGATGGGCTGCCCTTCCTATCCTTCCTACTGCAAAATCTGTATCCCTTCTCTATCCAAACTGCAGAGGGGCAATGGATTTGGGGAAGATCGAAAAAGCGTTGTTTATATGCTGCTTATACCTCAGTAAAGGTGGAGCCAAAGAGAAAGATATGTCTATAACAGGCAGTTACACATAAACTTATTGACGGTACTTGGACAGGGCTGAGGGCTGCCCAGCATGAGATCATCAAGGGGGTTATGGTGTGGGGCCACTATCTGGAAGGGGAGGAGGGCAAGGGAGTTCCTAGGAGAGGGGAACTTGTGTTTAGGTGCTGTGCTCAGAGACATGATACGGGTGTTGGGGTCAGAGAGCCCTCAAAGGCCCTAGAAATTTTGGTCTTATAACTGCGAGGCTGGTGGGTGAGGTTCCCTGGGATATATAAAGCAGTCAGTCTCTAAATGGTTAAAAATTTACTTGTTTGGACTATTTTTAAAATAATTACAACTTGGAGTTTACTGATGACAGGCTTTTGAACTGAGAGTTGCAGCCTGCTGTGAAAAAAACACCACCTTGGGGCCCATTCATGGGGCACCTTTGGCTCATCTGTGTCATGTACACCCAATGCTCAGGTGCTCTCATCTGGCGCCTTGCCCTCCCCTGCCCCAGAGACTTGTCCAGTGAGGTGTGATGGGTGCAGGCATTGCCCTCCTCCCAGAACTTGAACACTTTTGCTTTGGGAACCCATTTGCCTCTCCTTCCCTTCTCTTATCCTCCTCCTGGGTCCATCCTTGGCCTGCTAGTTGATCCCTGATGTCCTCTTCCAGCCCAAGAGGTGGACCATGTCTGAGGAAGGTTGCCCTGTGGGTGTGGGTAGGTGGCAGTGGGTGGCTGACAGGTCAGGGTCCCCACTTGGGCCCTTTATCTGTGAGTCCTTGTGCAGTGCTCTACTTAGCATGCCGTGTTTGTGACCCCACCATGTTCCCTGGGCAGAGACTGACCCCCATGGGCCGTTGCTCCATGTCCCCTCCTCTTGGTTTCAACAGCCCTGGTCTCCTGTAATAGTCACCATGACAGTCATGCATAATTGAGGTATTCCCCTGGAGCCCAGCCTCCTGCCTGTGCATGTCATCACTGGGAGCATGCCCTGAACTTGTCCCCATTGAAATGCTATTCTTTGAAATAGCCTTTACTTTCTAAAATCATGGATTGTTCAAAACCATTTTTAAAATAAGTTGATTTATTCAGATTACCTAAAACTTCTTTTAAGCTTAAAAAAAATGAGTATTGAACACTAAAAGACAAAAGTAACTACCTTAAACTCTCTTATTAGATAATCACTTCTGAAATTTTGAAATATTTCTTTACAGTCTCTTCTACTTATTTTCAAATCAGTGGACATTAATTTTATAAAGTTCATATCCTGATTTTCTAATGTCTGGTGAACGTTGTGGCAGGCTGATAGCATCTGCTTGGGTCGTGTTGATTCTGCACAGGGCTGCGGTTCACCCATTACCCCTGCCAGCCAGGCCTGAGGGCTGGCCTAACTGGGCATTACAGGGTGCTTGCCAGAATGGCCTCCAGACAGCCCGGGCTTGGCCTGCTGGAGACGGCCGTCTCCCTTTTCCACTCCCTTTTCAGCTCCTTGCCAGTAGTCAGGCACACAGCTCTGTTTTATAAGACCTATCACTCTGCTGGGACCTTTGCGTCATGTGGGCCGTGTGCTCAGTGGTGCTCTGGGGACTCAGGCATGGGGACCTCTGCCAGAGCTAGGTGCTCTCAGTTACTGCATCATGGGACCTTGCCCAGATGTCCTGCCACCTTTACTGTCAAGGAATGTGCATCCTCCAACCATGCCTGTGGCTTCCCTTCTGTGAAATCTCCCTCAGGGTCTTGGACTGGGAAGCGCAGTTCTGAGATAACTGGTCATGCAAGAGCTTTCTCTGCACAGGAGAGAGGCTCCAGGGGAATAATATAACTAGACCATGGAAAACCTTTCAAGGCTTTTCAATTCCTGGCTGCTGGTTGTTCAGTTTTTGGTCTCAGCAGGTTCTGAACCTGTAACTGGCAGTGAACATCACCTCCAGGTGAGCATGGCTGGGGCCCATCACTGCCCCAGGTTTCTGTTCTGCTCAAATCTTGGCCCTCTATCCAGTTTCCCCTCCATTTCACATACTCACCTGTCCTTCTCGTTGTCTGCTTTTCTATGTACTGTTTTCACCCACAGACTCTTGAATTCTAAAATGCTGGTTTCTGATCCAAATGTTATAAACTTGCAGCTCTTTTATTCCTAGTACCCCAGGTTTTCAGCCTTCTTAAGTTTTGGTTTTAATATTTAAGTATATATTCAAGAAAGGCAAATTAGGTTTTATTAACAAAACATGTCAAACCTGGTTTGTAAGACTTTATAGATAGTTCCAGATGAAGCAGGAAAACAAGGTTTTCCAGAAACGGGGTTGCTCTGCTTCTCACATTCACCATGAGCCCGCAGTCAGTCAGGTCTGTCACCGTGCACATGGCCCATTTCCAACATGGGTGCCCATACTGCCTCCTTTTCTGTCATGTTTCAGTTCTTACTTTAGCTTCTGTTCTAGGCCTCAACACTATTTTATAAAGTGAATGCTATTATTTATTTACATTTTTTTATTGTAGCAAAATAGACATAACATAGAACTTAACCATTTTAAAGTGTATAATTGGTGACATTCAGAGTGTTTGCAGTGATGTGCAACCACCACCACACCCTCTGTGGAGATTTTCCATCACTTCAAACAAAACCTCTGTCACCACTAAAAGAATTTATTGTTTCCTTTGTGTTACTTCACCTACTCATGGGCATTTGTGACACTGAGTATTTATCTCCTTGTAAAATATACCATTGATCACAGAGCTGCTGGACATGACTTTGGTGTTCATCTGCTTGTTTCTTTTCCAGCTTTCTTCCACTGTCTTAAATACAGCTAGCCTTTGTTTTAAAATATGTGTGACATTGTAACTAATTTCGTTTTGAAAATAGATTGCCCAAACAGGAAAGTCTTTATAATTCTCTCCAAAAGGGGCTGTGGCTACTGCTGTGGGTTTCAAAACTGTCTTTCCCATCAGCTCTTGTGACATTTCTGCAGCACACATGACAAATGAAGCAAGATGTACTGCCTGCTCTGGCAGCAAGTTAGCAGATCTTTTGTTTTAAACTTTTTCAGAGAAGACACGTACAGTGGGCCTGATGCAAGACAGGGCAAATTTCCCCAAGTGGCAGGGAAACCAAATTCTGTACCAAGAGAAGAGAGTCCTTTGGTGGAGAGTGAGGAATGAATTCAACATACATGCCAAAGTTAAAAAAAGGGGTAACACTCACAGAGTGTGGTTTCCTTTTAGAAGCAGAGAGTGTGAGAGGGACAGTGCAAGAGATAGAGTAAAGACACTGAGAGGGACCTTGAGTGTTCAGGGAATTTAGTTTATAAGTCATTCTGTACTTCTCATTTCCTTTGATGCGGACATACAGTGAGGAAGGGGAAGAGCTTGTAGGTGAAATGGTAAGAATATGTAGCATGAAAGGCCTGCTGGCAGTTCCCAGTCCTTAATCCATAGGTTCCCCATGGTTTCAGCCATTGGGAATGACTCCAAGTTGGTCTTTCCCCTTCACAGGTGTGGGAAATGGGCTGTTAGCAATCCCAGCAGAAATCTTCCTTTGTTCTGCAGGTGTCCTTCTGGCCTGGCTGCAGGGCTGATTAGCACATTGTAGTCTCTGATTGTGGCTTGACTAACATTTTTAATTCTCTTGCCTTCTCCATACATTACTGGCAGCCACCATTCTACTCCCTGTTTTTATGAATTCTGCTATTTTCTATTCCGCATGTAAATTAGATTATACATATGTGTCTTTCTCTGACTTAGCTCACTTAGCATGATACCCTCGTGGTTCATCAACGTTGCCACATATGGCAGGATTTCCTCCTTTGTCACGGCTGAGCAAAATATACATAATACCACATCTTCAATATACATTTATCTATTGATGGACACTTAGGTTGCTTCCATGTCTTGGCTATTATGAATAATGCTGCAGTAAACATGGGGGTGCTGATATCTCTTTGAGGTAGTGATTTCATTTCCTTCAGATAAACACCCAGAAGTGAAATTTCTGGATCATATGGTAGTTGTATTTTTAATTTTTTTTTTTAGGAATCTCCAAGCTGTTTTCCATTGTGGCTGCATGAATTTGCAATCTCACCAACAGTACACGAGGGTCTTCTTTTCTCCACATCCTTATCAACTCTTGTTGTTTGTTGATTTATTGATGATGTCATTCTAACAATAATATCTAATTTCTATGACAATTAGTGATGTCGAGCCTCTTTATATGTCTATGGACCATCTGTATGTCTCATAGGAGAAATGTCTATTTAGATGGCCAATAGATGTATGAAAAGATACTAGTGTCACTAATCTTCAGAGAAATGCAAATTAAAACTACTCCTGTGACTACTTGGGCACAGCAGTGGAGGGCACTTTACAAGTCCACTGAGTTGGGATAAGGAAAAGCCAGAGGAAGAGAAAGGAACATGGGCTGGTGGATAGCAGGGCGGGTTGTGGGGAGGCGTGTGAAGGCTGAGCCTGAGATTAGTCAGCTGGTTATAGATTATCCACACCCTATAGGTTTTTAAATGGCCTTCTGGAAACTCGTGCCACACCTACAAGATAAATGATCTGTCAATAGATAGGACTAGTGATCCGGTAATTTCTTTCCTCTTGCAGCCCCCACCTGAAACTCCCCTCCCCATCCTGAGTAAAGAGGTTCACTCAGAACTTCAGACAAAGGAATCACATGCCCCTTGCAATGGACACTACAGAGGTATATAAGCTGTAAGAAATCTAACTAGGGCAAGCTCATGCTTTGGTGCGGTTAAAGGCTCATGTGCTCCGCTGGCATTAAATTCTCCTTGCTCTAACAAAGTTGTCTGAATGTCCAATTTCTTCTGTCAGGTGTCACTTCCTGAAACAGGTGACTGGAAGATAAGTGTAGCAGTCATCTGTCCTTTATCTCTGTGCCCACACCATCTCCATTCTATCCAACCAAGTACAGCTGTCATTGAGGGACTGAGGGCTGGATGCAGGGTGATTCTCCAGAGGGTCACACACTATAGAAACTGAGGCTCTGGGACACCGTACACTGAAGGGGGCCAGGGAGGAAGAAGATGAGTTGATGCTGGAGGTCCCATGTCTTCTGGTCACACCCAGTGTTCCTGGGAAGTGAGAGACATTTGAAATCCAGGGTGTTTGCTTCTTCCTGAGTCTGCCTGTTCTCTTGGAACAATGCCCACTTACCCTGCACTGTGCATCTTGGGCCTGAATCTCTGAGCCCTGACTGGGTGCTGGGTACTGGCTACTCACTGAACCCAAAGGATGGAGTTGGGTCCAGGCAAAAACAGAGAGTCTCCCTTTCTGGTGAGTAGCTCCTACTGGCTTTGTCCCACCCCTCTGCTCCCTACTCCACTTCTCTCTGGCTCTCCCTCAGGGTCCACTATCCACTAGGACTAAGGCCTGGTCACTGTGCCCCCTGGCTTCCTGAGGCTCTGTGTGAGCACTGGCACCTTACCACTCAGGCTTCCCAGAACACAGGCAGGGCCATGGCTGGGCTGGGAAGAGGAGCTGCTGCGTTCTCTGGAAGGGCCAGTGAGACAGGCCTCTTTAGCCTGGCATCTGTCTGACCTGAAGTGGAGTCTTTGATTCTTGACAAAGACCAATCTAGGCATCTAGTTGGGAAGCAAAAACTCTGTAAGAAGTGCTGCTTGACCTTGGAGAGTAAGAGGATGGACACAGAGGTGCCACTGGGAACTTCTGTCAGAGCACAGGCAGACAACTGTCCCCACATAGAGCAGACCCCAGAAGTGGGGTCAGACCTTATTCCCACTTCACAACAAGAAACAGAAGGCTGAGGAGGTGGGTGAGTGGCTCCCAGGGGTGTGTGCTGAGTGCCCCCTCATTCACAAGCAACAAGGAGGAAAGGGAGAGGGCCTTGCAGAATGATGCGTGGGACCTGGTATAGGAGGTCCCTTCTGGTCTCAAGAATGAGCATAACTGGCTCCAGAGTGAAGTCTCTGCAAGTTGCAGCATCTGTGGATGACTAAAGCCCAGGGGTGAATAAGGGCACAACTTAAAGACAGTGAACACCCCGGTCACTCCCATGCTTCAGGTGTCTCTCTCCCCCTAGGAAGCCACAGCCTGAAGGCTCTGCAAAAACCTGACCTGAGTGGGAAGCTGCACAGACTGGCTTGTCTTGGGCCCTGATTGCTCTGTTCTCCATAGGGGTGAGGAATAGGCTGTGGTCCCACCAGTGATGATAAGAACCTCTCATTGCACCAGAACCTCCCTCATTACCCGAGCCAGGCTTCATGTCAAGCCAAGCATCCCCACAAGCCATGTAGGTTGAGTGATCAGAGTCAGCAATGACAATAGGTACCTAAATTTAACCAGCAACTGTCCTGACCAACAGTACACTGCAAGTCTGGCCTCCTGTCCTTGCACGTTCTCATCTGTAGCCACCATGGAGGGCCCAGAGTTCATGGGCAAGTTGTACTTAGAAAAGGAAGGCCTGATTGGCTGAAGAGATGAGGAAATAAGAAAATGAGAGCATCGCAGTGGGTCAGGGGACAGAGCTGTGCTTTGTAAGGGACACTGCCTTCCTTATTTCAGGAAGAGGGTGGCAGCTCTGCCTTGACAGAGAGCCCAGGTAGGCTGATGGGGCCCATGTACCCTTCACATAAAACACCAAGTCAATTCACATACAAGCACTGGAACACAATCATCAAACTCTTACCACACCTGGAAAGCAGTAGGCCAGACTCTGGTGGAGACTGACAGGACATCATCTGGAGGTCACTGATGAGGGCAAAGTGACTCTGTGTCTGCAAGTGTCATGTGATGGAAACCTTGGTGGTTTCTCAGGGTGATGGTTTTGTTGCAGTTTGTGGACTTTATTTATGGAAGGAAAGGCTAAATTTCAGTTATAGAAGAGTGATAAAAGAAGCAATTTTTTTCTATCCAAGCCTGACAGGACTTGTGGTATACCTTGCAGCCCCAGAGTCCAAGCCTCCAGGGCACACAGCCACCTGTTGGTTGCATGTTGGGCTGAGATGCCAGAGGGAAAGCAAAGCTTGAACTCAGCTTATGATCTGACTGCCAGACACTCAGTTCATTTTGACGTGTACACAGCCTTCCTTGTTTGGTCAAATGCAAACCTATGCCCATTTGTCTTCAAGTGCTCCTGATGCCATCGGGAGCAAAGTCCACTGTGATGGACGTTTTACAGGGCCCTATGCAGTAGGCAACACTACTTCCCTGCACAGGCCAGAAAGCCAAGGCCGTAGACCCTGGTACCCTGTGCCCAGGCAGAGCAGCCTGTCTCAGTCCAAGGCCATTGTCACTGTGTTCAGCCAGGCTGTCTTCAGGCTGACTCACTCTTCCCTCTATTTAAAAAAAGCAGAACAATCTTTTTATTTGTTATCTTGAGCTTGTGACAGTGCTGGGCAGTGGAGGCTTGGAAAAAGGTTGGAGATGATGCTTGGACAGGTACATATTTTTCTGTCTGTGACATCATTTGGCTCACAGTAATTATGCAAACAGACCTGGTATCCAGAGTGTGAAACAGACTCTGTCACTTCCTGAAAACAAGCCTTCAGGAAGGAAAAGGTGGGGCGCCCCAACCTCTCCCTGGTCCTCACACTGCAATGCTCAGGCTTTTCTCAGAGTCCAGAGGGTGAGCATGAAGGTAGGTGAGCACTGGTTGTGGGATTCCACACCACAAGTAGTTGGGCCTCACTGTGTCTCTTTGTCCCCCAACTGCTCTCTGTTGGCCCTGACCTTTTGCTCCCACTAGGCCTCTGTAGAACCACCATGCCACCCTCCTTAGCTTCGAAAGGCCTCCTCGCTGCCTGCATGCTCACTGCCTTGGCTTTCAACTTTGTGGGTAAGAACAGCCACATGGCACCTTCCTTCCAAAAGCTGGAAGGGTAAGATAGACTGTACAGCAGACGAATGTCCACTTATGGGAGGCAGGTCAAACTCCCAAGAGCTGCAGTGGGCGCTGCAGGGTTGGGGCCCCTGGGCAGCATCTGAGCTTGTGCTGGATGGTGGGTCAGCACAGGGTCAGGGCCTATCCCCCACCCACCCCTAAGAGGAACTGGAGACTGAATGAGCACGTTTCACACCACTGGGAGCAGTTTCATGGCACCGGAACTTCTGGGAGTGTTTGGCTATTTGAAATATCAGCTATGATTCTTGACAGTTTCATTTCTGAATTACTCTTTGAACAGTTTTTATTTTCTTTCCACAGAGAGTTATACATGCACCTTGTGTGCTTTTAATACATGTGATTCTAGCACACAGAGGAGTTGTGAGACCAATCAAAGCTGCTTCAGCTACAGACAAGAATTATTTTTGACAGGTACGCTGCCAGGCCCAGCACTTCCTTGTGCTCCTCAATTCAACTAGTTTCCTGCATAGCAACCCCAGGACCAGTTCTGCCCCAGCCCCTTTCCCCTGCCACCTGGAGTGGTGATGCTGCATTGTAACAAACACTGGCCATCCGCCCTCTGTCAGTTGGTCCGTGGACCAACGCGGAAACAAGAGTGGACACGTGGACGCGAGGCACAGAACCCTCCCTGGGGCCGCTGGCCCGGCGTCGCTCCTTCTGGCTCCAACCGACCGACGCTCCCTGGATTGTTCCATGTAGGGAAACCCTTGGTGTTTGTAGAAGAGAAAGGCTGTGCAGAACGCCAGTGTGTCCTGCTGAACTTCTCAGCCACACTGGGGACTAATATGATGTTTGCCTATGGCCACCAATGCTGCAGCTCTGAGTTGTGTAACACCAGGGACTTCCAAGGTGAGCTGGAGTTTCCGCCCCTGCTGACTGAACTGCTGCCTCTGCCTCCTGAGAAGCTGCCTGTCACCAGGCTGCTTTGAGACTTCCCTGACCTTGCTGCTGGGGACCCTGCCTGCCAGCGGACTGCACAACCTTGCCTTGCCGGGTTGTGACTGCTGGGTGCCAGTCTGCAGATTCAGACTGTCCTTCCTCATCCACATGGCCCCCTTCCCTAAGTACCTGCTGGACCAGAGCCCCTTCTCTTTGCAGTAGATCTAAGCAGTTGTCTAGGGCAGGGATAACCCCTCCCCTGTCCCCCGGCCTCCCAATTGCTTAGTTAATACCCCTCCACTCCCTGTTCATCTTGCCACCCTCCTTGTAAAGTTTTGGTAATTGGGAGGTGGGAGTTAATAATACTCTCAGTTCCTTTTTTGGCTTATTCCTTAAGATGATGCTTTTCCCCCTGCACTCAGTACCTCGGAAGTCCTCAGTCCTCAACGGTGTCCAGTGCCCTGCCTGCTAGGTGGAGAACAATAGTCTCTGTGAAGAAGTTCTCCTCAACTTCACTGGCGCTGAGACTAGGTGTGTCCATGTGAGAGGCACAGGTATGCACACTTCCAAGCCTTTCTTGTTCAGCCTCTTAAATGGTGCAGTGTGCTAGCTATTTATTGCTGTGTGACAAACTTGGCAGCTTAAAACAAATATTAATTACTTTACACATCCATCCGCTGGGGGTCAGGAATCTGGAAGCCACTTAGCTGGCTGATTCTGGCCCATAGTTGCTCATGAAGTTGCAGTATAGCTGTCAGCAAAAGCGGCGGTCATTTGGACAGACAACCTGCTTTCAAGACTACTGTTGTGTTCGCCGGCCTGTCCCTCTCTACCTGGGCCACTCCATGGGTGTCCTCATGGCACATCAGATGGCTTTCTGGAGAGCAAGTAGTTGCAGGAAGGGAGGCTGGATGGGAACATGGAAAGAGACAGAGACAGAGAGACAGAGAGAGAGATGGGGGTGGGGGAGAGAATGGGGCAGAATATATAGTTTTAGTAATTTAATCTCAGAAGTGTCTTATCATCACATCTGCTGTATCCTGTTGGTTGTCCTGACATACATGGGAGAGACTACACAGGGGTATGGGTGCCAGGAAGTGGGTACCACAGGGGCCATCTTAGAGGCTGACCACCATGTGCACCAAGGGGTGGTACAGGGCCAAGTGTCGGTTATCTCCCCCAAGGTTTGGAAGGAGACCTGTGTCAGGGAGGAGAGTGGAGGAGAGGAGAGTACAATTACTTCCCATGGCAGAGTAAGAGACTTGGGCACATGGGACTTTGACTCATTGGCAACCAAGAGGGAAACACCTTAGTTCTGGTTTTCATCATTGCTGCCATTACTGCTATTTCCAAAACCACATGGTTAAGCTCTTAATTTATGCAGGTGTCATTCTGAAATCTGTAAAGGTGTTGACACTTTCCTGAGTAGGTGAGAGGTATGTGTTTGTGATAGGGGCATGTGCATCATCTGACAGAAAGTGGAAGTGTGACCACAGCACTGGGCTGCAGAGCCAGTGGGCACCATCAGACCCTTTGTGATCAACATGTAAAAAGTTTCATGTAGGTAGTTTTGTTAAGTCACTGATTAAATTATGGTAGAGAAAGTTTGATGGGAATGAAGGTGGATTGCATCTTGTCTTTTTGAGATTTTTGGAGGGCTGTCAGGTGAATGGCTAAGGTGAGAGGAGGCAAATGAGGAGCAGGGGGCATCACCAAGGTTCAGAAGAGGCAGGGGTATGGGGGGTGGTCCGTACACTCTGACTTGACTTGCCGTGGGAAGCACAGTTATGCAGTGAGGTGCCATGTGCTGAACTCGCATTGGACTTACAGCCTGGGGAGGAGGGACCTTATCCTCAGGGGTACCTGTGCTGCTTCCCTCTGGAAGCACAGGTGGGAGAGAGAACAGGAGCCACTGGGCATTTAGCTGAATGCATAAGTTCTGACCTCCAGCCTTTCTCCTGCTGTCAACCATCTCTCCCTGAGTCAGAAGCCAGGGCCCCCTGTATCAGCCATGCGTCTGACACAGTAAGATCCTTTGGGATTCCTCTTAAACTGAGGAGTCACTGGGGCTAAAGAGAAACAGGGCTTGGTTCCTGGGCAGAGCTGAAGCTGCAGTGGTTGTTTCTCTATAAGAAGATAGGACTTAGGGGTTCTGAGCACTCAGGAACCCTTTTCCCCCAAGGGAGGCAGGCAAGGCAGGATGCTGTGAGGGGGAGGCAGGATGAGAAGGAAGACTCACTCTTGGATCTCTGTCTTGGCAGACGGTGATAGAGTAGACATTTCCGCCAAGGGCTGTGTGACTGAAACTGCCTGCAACTTGAAGAACTTGAATGTGTCGAATGGCATAATAATCCACACCCACTGTGTGGACACACACGGGGTGAGCCCCCCACTGCTGTCTGTAGCCTCCTCACTCCTGACTGCTCTCATTGTGCTCAAGGTCTTACTTTGATTGTTTAGGCCCTGCCAAGCCCACCCCATGGCGAACATTCCTGGAACCTGGTATTCTCAGATGGCTCCCTCCCAGCGCTCCCCAGACATCACAGAATTAAAGAACTGATACTTCCTTAAGCACGTGTGTGATTATTTTAGTAAAAACAAACAAACAAACAAACAAACAAACACCCCCCACCTATTCTTCTAATGGATTATTTCTTCATCCCAAGAAGTACATCTGAGAGGAAGTCTGAGACAGCATCCGTGACAATTGTTGTGACCCCACTTTTGTCACTCATCCCATATCCTCACACATTCCTAAAACATACCTCTTTCCTGATATCCTCAATTTCTTGTCCTAACCTTTAATTGCCCTCTATCAAGGAAAATGCTTTTGAATAACAATTCAAGGACCACAGTCTGTGAAGTTCCAGGTACAATCAGATCTATCTCACCTGGGAACCATAATAGGTACTGAAGGTGGATGGGCTGGGGATGAAGGAGATAGGCAGAGGTGACCTGTGAGGTTCATTCTCAGAGCTAAAGAATGGGTGGCAGATGCAGTGGGGCCCAGAAGGCTCTCCTCACACATAGGACTTGTGACCATGGGTGTGTGTGAAGCTAATTTTCTGTGATGCCAGGAAGAGTGTCCAGGGTATAGGCTGTGTGAGGCCCTTATGATGCCCACTCTACAACTGAGGGCCCCACAATTTTCTGGATGTAGTCCCTGCAGGAGACATTGCACAAAAGAGAAGGATAGTTGCAGCCAGAAGGAAAGTGGTCTGCTGTCTGTGCCACGCAGTGCCCAATGCACTGAGACTCCTGGGCTAATTGTGCACTTGGACCACTGAGCAACAGGCCCCTGCCCTCAGTTCTGCCTCTGCTTTTGCCTCCCAGGCTTCCTAGAAAGCCACGTGTGAGGGGTTATATGCCCAGACCATTATCACATTTTATACCCCTTCCCACCGTGTGCTCAGCACAGTGATGTATAAGGCTAAAAATACAGGCCCCTCTGTCAGAGATAAGGAGTTCACACACAGATAACAATGACAGGAGTTTGTAACTGCAGGGAATTCTGGGTGCAGAGTAGTGGGACAGGTCAGGGAGCAGGGGAGGGAGCACACGGTGGTGGCATATGAAGGAGGTAAACTGAGGCAGGACTTGAGGGAGGAGCCCATACCTAAGTAACTCTGAGAATGGCTAACAGGGAAAGGTCAGTGAGGCAGTGAATTAAACTGGAATTGCATGAGAACCTTTTATAAGGAAAGCCGTGGGGGAAATAATAGAGGCCCTATGCTGGTGGGGCTCCTGAAGAAGTCTCAATAGCTCTTGTGGAGAGTTTCCCTGTCATCTCCATGTAGTCTTACAGATGGGAAAGCTGGCAGTAGGGCAGCCACCATCCAGATGGTCTGGCTGCACACTAGTGCCTCGCTGACTATCAGCCCATCACTACATCCTAGGAGTATTAAGTAGCCAATCAGAGTGGCTTTAATAGAGAACAAAGTGGCACAGACTAGAGACTTTAACGAGAAACCATTATTTTCTCATAGTTCTGGAGACTGGAAGTCTGAGATCAGGGCTGGTTTCTTCTGAGGCCTCTCTCCTTGGCATGTAGATGGCTACCTTCTCCCTGTGTCACCACATGGTCGTCTCTGTGTGTGTGTCTACTGTAGACTCTTTGTGTGTCCCTAAATTCATGTCAAAGCCTAACCCCCAAGGTAGTGGCATGAGGAGGTGAGGCCTTTGAAAAATGGAGCCTCAAACGGGGACTGGTATCCTTGTATAGAGGCTCCAGAGGGCTCCCCACCCCTCTTGCCATGTGAGGACACAGCAAGAAGATGGCCCCAGGGACCAGGAAGCAAACCTTCAGCAGACGGTCTCCTGGCACCCAGGTCTTGGACTTGCAGCCTCCAGACTGTGAGAGAGGGATGTCTGACACATATAAGTTATCCTGGGTTTGGTATCCTGTCAGTGCCCTACAGTCCTCCCTTAGAAGAACACCAATCACATGCATGAGCACCCTGGTGACCTCATCTGAAAAGGCTCTAACTCCGCATACAGTGACATTTGTGGACAAACTTCAACATATGAATTTGGGGGCACAATCCAACTCACAACAAAGAGGAAGTAAGTATCTGTGTTGTAGAGCATTTGGCTCTGTACCACTGCTGAGTGGCCAGCACAGTGTCAGCTCCCAGCACTGTGCTCCACAACACAACAGTCATTCTTCCTTCTTACCTTTACCCTGTGTCTTCTCAGTTTTTCCACCCCATTTCCTTTTATTCCTCAGCTAATTAGTAATCTCTCCTTGCACTTTTTGTTCTGGGATAAGCACTGGGGCCCTGGGTGTGGAAGACAATGGACAACCACTTCCTAGGGGTGAGGAAATAGGGTGACACCCGACTGCAGCCCTTAAGAACAGGCCTGTCCTCCCCACCATCTTGGCTCCTATGGTCTGAAAGGGGAGGGGCCAACTGCTTTCTCCACTCTCTTCTACAAGATGCTGAGTAGGTTTAGAGCCAGGTGGGCCTGACAGATGCATGTCAGGCTGCAGCCCAGGCAGAGAGATGTTCAGTTTCTTGGGCAGAACAGGTGACCCACCCACAGCAGACACTGACATCAAATGGAGAGTAGAAAGGCAATGGCAGCAAGGCATGGGCTTCTTAGGCCGCTGAGTGGGAAAGAGATGTTCTTCCCAGGGGACTTAAGCTGCCTCTGGAAGACAAAGCTGCAGGACAAGGAACTGGATTGCTCCAAAGAAAAATGTGTCCCTGGTTTGACACTGGTATTTCAGTCACTCTCATTGTCCTAAGAGGCTAGGAGACATTGATCAGTACACAGAAGAGAAAGCAATTAATTTAGCTGCATAAAAATGATTTACGAGTACAAAATGTAAATGTGCTACCTCTTCATTTGAAAATAAAACATTATTTATCTTTTAAAGAAATTTAAAAATTTCAACATGATAAACAAAAATGGTGTTATCTATTTGAGTTCTAACTTGTTTCTCACATTCTGTAAATGAATATAATGTGGACAGAGAAATAGTATACACTTTTTTTTTAACTTTTGTTTTTCAATTAGAGTTGACATTCAATATTATTTTATGTTAGCTTCAGGAATATAGCATAGTGGTTAGACATTTATATAATTTGCCAAATGATCCTCCAATTAGTACCAACCTTTTACCATACACAGTTATTACAATATTATTGACTATATTTCTTATGCCATAATTCTCTTCCCTGTGACTCATTTTGTGACTGCCAATTTGTACTTCTTAATCACACAGTACCCCAACCTCCTTCTCCTCTTGCAACTATCAAAATGCTCTGTGTATCAATGACTCTGTTTTTATTTGTGTGTTAATTAATTTTGTTCTTTAGATTCCACATATAAATGAAATAAATGCTTATTTTATTTAGCATAACACCCTTTAATTTCATTCATGTTGTTGCAAATGATAAGATTTCATTTTTTATGGCTGAGTAATATTTCATTGTATATATGTATCATTTCTTCTTTATTTGATCATCTATAGATGGTCACTTTAGTTTCTTCCATATCTTGGCTGTTGTAAATAGTACTGCAGTGAACATAGGGGTGCATAGATATTTTTGAATTAGTGTTTTGCATTTCTTTTGGATAAATATCCAGAGTGAAATTGCTAGGTCATAAGGTATGTCTATTTTTAATTTTTTGAGGAAACTTCACATTGTTTTCCATAGTGGCTGCATCATTTTAAAATCCCACCAACAGTGCACGAGGGTTCCCTTATCTCCACATTCTTGCCAACACTTGTTGTTTGTTGATTTATTGATAAAAGCAGTTCTGACAGGTGCAAAGTGATATTTCAATATATTTCAATTTGCATTTCTTTGATGATTAGTGATGTTGAGCATCTTTTCATATGTCTATTGGTCATCTGTATGTCTTCATTGAAGAAATGCCTATTCAGGTCCTCCATCTATTTTTTATTTGAAAAAATTTTTTGGTATTGAGTCGTATGAGTTCTTTTTATATTTTTGAATATTAACTCCTTATCAGAAGTGTCATTGGCAAGTGTTCTCTCTCATTCAGTAGTTTGTCTTTTCATTTTGCTGATGGTTTTCTTTGCTGTGCAAAACCTTTTTAGTTTAATGTAGTTCTATTTTTTTTTCTGTTTCCCTTGCCTGAGGGGATACATAAGAAATAAAATATTACTAAGAGTAATGTCAGAGAGTTTACTGCCTATGTTTTCTTCTAGGAGTTTTATGATATTGGGTCTTACATTTAAGTCTTTAATCATTTGAGTTTATTCTTGTGTATGGTGTAAGAAGGTGGCCAAGTTTCATTTTTTTGCATTAGTCCAGTTTTCCCAGCACCATTTATTGAAGAGAATGTTTTTACCTCATTGTATATTCTTGCCTCCTTTGTCATAGATTAAATGGCCACATAATTCCATTCCACTGATTTATGAGTCTGTTTTTTATGCCAGTACCATGCTGTTTTGATTACTGTAGTCTTGTAGTATATTTTGATATAGACAGTGTGATACCTCCAACTTTATTCTTTCTCAAGATTGTGTGGCTATTCGTGGTCTTTTATAATTTCATATAAAATTTAGAATTATTTATTCTAGTGCTGTGAAAAATGCCATTGAAATTTTGATAGAAATTTCAGTGAATCTATAGATTACTTTGGGTAGTATGAGCATTTTAACAATGTTAATTCTTCCTATCCATGGTATATGCTTCCATTTATTTTTATCTTCTTCAGTTTCTCTCTTTAATGTCTTATAATTTTCTGAGCATATGTCTTTTACCTCCTTGGTTAAATTTATTCTTTGGTATTTTATTTTTTGATGCAATTGTAAATGAGATTGTTTTCTTAATTTCTCATCATTGGTGAAAAAAAATGCAACCAAATTTTAAATATTAATTTCGTATCATTGTAACTCAGGACCCCCAGTCCTGGAACTTGCGATTGGGTTTGGATATTCCAGAAAAACCACCAGGAAGACCAGAGGGGTGATAAATGCTGTTTATTACTCATGAGGCAGAAAAGCTTCAGCAGTGGTTGATTGGAGCTTCAGGAAGAGGCTGCTCCTGACTAAGTACAAGCAGAATTCTTTATGCCCACAAGCAGAGGGAGGAGTTATGTCATTGTGGGAGTAGCTGCCTCCTTAGAAGGATGGGAGCCCAAGATGTGCTTCTTGGTTACTGGGAGCAGGCAATGATTAAAACTCTCTGTGCACTGCCTTCCTTGGCTGCTGGCTGGGCTGCTGTCTTCTGAGTATGTGGAAGGGATGTGTTATGAGTTAACCATGCAATCATGTTACTTAATTAAATTCATTTATTGGTTCTAATAGATTTTTTTGTGTGTGGAATTTTTAGGCTTCTGTATATATAGTATCTTGTCATCTGCAAATAGTGACAATTTTACTTCTTTCAAAATTGGATGCATTTTATTTCTCTTTCTTTGATTACTCTGGCTAGGACTTCCAAATACTATGTTGAGTAAAAGTGGTGAAAGTGGACATCTTTGTCTCATTCCTGATCTTAAGACAAATACTTTTTGCCTTTCCTCATTGAGTATGATGTTTGCTGTGAGGTTTTCATAGATGACCTTTATTATGTTAACATGTATTTCCTCTAATCTCACTTAGCTGAGGGTTTTTATTATAAATGGATGCTGGATTTTGTCTAAGGTTTTTCCTGAACCTAACAATATGATCAGATCATTTTATTTTTAAAGTTGTTAATTGGTATGCCACATTAATTGATTTGCAGATATTCTTTTTTTAAAATTATTTAATTTTTTGAGGGGGTGACATTGAATAACAAAATCCAATGTTTCAAGTATACAATTCAACAGAAAGTCATATATATGTTGTATTGTGTGTTCACCACCCATAGTTCGATTTCTTTCTGTCATCACATATTTGACCCTTTTATCCCATTTACCTCCCCACCTTTTCCCCTTTCTTTCAAGTAACCACTAGCCCCACTGTCCATGAGTCTCTGTATGTCATGTTACTTTGTTGCTTTTAGAATTACAACCACATATATATGATATCATGTGGATTTCAAATTTTTCAGTTGGCCTTATTTCGCTTAGCATGATCAACTCAAGATATATACATGTTGTCATGAATGACATTTCATCTCTTCTTATACCTGAGTGCTATTCTATTGTATATATGTACAACATCTCTTTTATTCAGTCTTCTATCATAGGACACTTCAGTTGCTTCCATGTCCTAGATACCGTGAATAATACTGCTATGAACATCGGGGTGCATATATCTTTTTGGATAAATATTTTCAATTTATTCAGGCAAATACTCAGTAGAGGGATTGCTAGTTCATATGGTAGATCAGTTTTCTAAAAAAATTCTATACTGTTTTTCATAGTGGCTACACCAATCTGCAGTCCCTTTTATAGTGCATTCTCTCCAACACTTGTTACTACTTATCCTGTTGATAATAGCCATTCTAACAGGTGTGAGATGATATCTCACTGTGGTTTTGATTAGCATTTCCCTAATAATTGCAGTGTTGTGCATCTTTTCATATGTTTGTTGGCCATTTGTATGTCTTCTTGGGAGAAGTGTCTGTTCATGTTCTCTGATCTTTTTTTAATTAGATCATTTGTTTTTGTTGTTATTGAGTTGTATGAGCTCTTTGTAGATTTTGGATATTAAGCTCTTATTTGAGACATTGTTTATAGATATATTTTCCCATTCATATGATTGTCTCTTTACCTTGTTGACAGTTTCTTTTGCTGTACAGAAGCTTTTGTGTTTGATATAGTCTCACTCATTTATTTTTACTTCTGCTTCTCTTGCCTTTGAAGTTAAATTCATGAAATCTTTGAGTCCAAGGGCCATGACTTTAATAATTGTGTTTTCATCTATGCAATTTGTTGTTTCAGGTCTTATAGTCAGAACCTTAACTCATTATGAGTTAATTTTGGTGTGTGGTGATAGGCAATAGTCTAGTTTCATTCTTTTGCAGGTGGCTTTTCAATTTCCCCAGCACCATTTATTGAAGAGGCTTTCCTTTCTGCATTGTATGTTTTGGGCTCCTTTGTTGAAAATTATTTGTCCAAATAAATGGAGGTTTACTTCTAGACTCTTAATCCTGTTCCACTAGTCTGTGTGCCTGTTTTTCTGCCAATACAAAGTTGTTCTGAGTATTGTCACTTTGTAATATAATTTGAAGTTGGGCAGAGTGATGCCTCCAGACTTGTTCTTTTTACTCAGAATGACTTTGGCAATTCGTGGTCTTTTGTGCTTCCATACAAATCTGATGATTTTTTGTTCTATTCCTTCAAAAGATGAAGATGGGATTTTGATGGGGATTGTATTAAATTTGTGTAATGCTTTAGGTAACAAGGCTATATTAACTATGTTGATTCTTCCAATCCATGAACACAGAATATCTTTTCATTTCTTTGTGCCTTCTTCAATTTCTTTTAATAGATTCTTATAGTTCTAATCATATAAGTTCTTCACATGCTTCATTAGATTTATTCCTAGGTATATTATTCATTTTGTTGCAATTGGAGGAGATTTTTTTTTTTTAATTTTGTCCTGAAAATTCACTATTAGAGTATAGGAATGCTATAGATTTTTGAACATTGATTCTGTATCCAAAAGCTACTGTATTTACTTATTGTTTCTACCAGTGTTCTTGTGGAGTCTTTTGAGAATATAGAAAAGCATGTCATCTGCAAATAGTGACAGTTTGACTTCTTCATTTCCTATTGGATGCCTCTTATTTCTTTCTGATGCCTGATTGACCTTGCTAGAACTTCCAATATTATATTGAATAACAGTGGTTGTAGCAGACAGCTTTGTCTTGTTCTTGATGTTAGAGGAAAGGATTTTAGTTTTTCACCATTAAGTGTAACATTAGCTCAGGGTTTGTCATATATGACCTTTATTACGTTGAGGTACTTTCTTTTTATACCTATTTTATTAAGTGTTTTGATCATAAGTAGATGCCACATCTTGTCAAAGGCTTTTTCAGCATCTATTGATATGATTATATAATTCTTGTTTTTTATTTCATTTATGTGGTATATCACATTAATCAATTTGCGTATGTTAAACCATCCCTTTGCCCCTGGGATGAAGCCCACTTCTTTTTAATGTGTTGTATTCAGTTTGCTAGTATATTATTTAGAAAATTTGCATCTGTGTTCATGAGAGATATTGGTCTGTAGTTTCCTTTTTTTCTGTTGTCTTTATCAGATTTTGGTATCAGGGTCATATTGGCTTCATAAAATGAGTTGGAAACTATTGCCTCTTATTCAAATTTTTGGAAGAGTTTGAATTAAATCTTCTTTGAATGTTTGGTAGAATTCACTGGTAAAGCCATCTGGTCCTGGACTTTGACTTCTTGGTAGGTTTTTGATGATCATTTCAATTTCCATACTGCTGATCGGTCTATTTAGATTTTCCAGTTTTTCTTGATTCAGCCTATGAAAATTGTATCTTTCTAAGAACTGGCTCTATGTCTTTTAGGTTATCAAATTTGGTATTATATACTTTTTCATAGCATTTTTGTATTATCCTTTGGATTTCTGCAGTCCCTGTCATAACTTCTTTTTCATCCTTTATTTTATTTGTGTCCTTTCTCTTTTTTCTTTAGTTAGTCTAGCCAGGGGTTTCTCAATTTTACTAATCTTCTCAATGCAACAGCTCTTTGTTACATTTATTTTTTCTATTGTATTTTTGTTCTTAATTTCATTTATTTCTACTCTAATTTTTATTATTTCCTTCTTTCTGCTGACTTTAGGCCTCATTGCTCTTCTTTTTCTAGTTATTTAAGATGAAGTCTTAGGTTGTTTATTTGGGCTTGTTCTTGTTTTTAGGGATAGGCCTGTAATAATAAGAACTTTCCTCTTTTGACTGCTTTTGCCATGTCCTAAAAGTTTTGATATGTTGTACTATCATTATCATTCATCTCTATGTATCTCTTCATCTCTCCTTTTATTTCTTCTCTGACCCAGTTAATCTTCAGTAGCATGCTGTTTAATCTCTATATATTTGTGGTTCTTCCTGCTTTCTTTTTAGTTGATCTCCAGCTTCAAACCATTATGATCAGAGAATATAGTTTGTATGATTGCAATCCTCTTATCCTTTTTGAGGCTAGCTGTGTGTCCCAGTACATGGTGAATCCTTGAGCATGTTACATATGCACTAGAGAAGAAAGTAAAAGTAGCTCTTTTGGGTGAAGGACTCTGTAAATATAAATTATGTCCAATTGGTCTAATGTGTCATTTAAGGATGTTCTTTCCTTTTTGATTTTCTGTTTGGTGATCTGTCGATATCCAACAATGGTGTATTTAGGTGTCATCTTACAATAGTGTTTTGTCTGTTCCTCCCTTTAGTTCTGTTAGCAATTGCTTTACATATTTTGGGGCTCTCTAATTTGGAGCATAGATATTAATAGGTGTTATGTCTTCTTGGTGTATGATTCTCTTTATCATTATGAAGTGTCCCTCATTATCTTTCTTTACCTTTTTTTTTTTGACATCTATTTTTTCCGATATTAGTACCGCTACTCCCGTTTTTCTCTGAATGTCATTTGTTGAAAATGATTGTTTTACACTTGATTTTACATTTTTCTTTGGAACTGAGATGTGTCTCCTGAAGGTAGCAAGCATACGGTTGGGTTTTGTTTAATTGATCGATTTTGTGCCTTTTTATTTGTGAATTCAGTCCATTTACATTTAGGGTGAGTATTAAAATATGAGGTCACCTTATAGACATTTTACTTTTTGCTTTCTAGTAACTCGGTGTTTCCCTTGTATCCTTGTCCTTGTGTTTCTTTCTGTTATTTTAATTTGATGTGGTTTTGTGGATTTTTCTTCTGTTACTTTTTGTTTTATGTTATATACTTCAGTTCTGGAACTTCGGTGTGTGGTCACCATTAAGAATATTTAAAGGATTGTTGTATATATAGTAGTCTGTTTTCTTCTGCATGTGCCTTATCTCCATTTCCCTTTGTGAATTTGAATATTTTATCTACTCCTTTTCTATTATTGTTGTCTCAAATTTTTCCTATGTTTGCTAAACATTCATTTCTGCCTTTCAATAGCAATTCTCTTCTTATTGTTTAAGTTTGTAATACCCTCTTATTAATAAGGTTTGTATTATTCTGCTTCTGTCTACCTGCTCCTTGTAGTCTTACTTTTAGTTTGTCATTTTGTTTTAGGTTGTTTGACCCCTTTCAGTATCTCCTGTAATGCTTGCCTCATAGTGGAGAATTCCTTCAACTTTTGTATGTCTATAAAGGTTTTCATTTCTCCTTCATATCTAAAGGAGTGTTTTGGTGGATATAGTATTTGTGGCTGGCAATTTCTTTCATTGAATAGTTTCAGTATTTGGATCCACTTTTTTCTTTCAAGGTTTGTGCTGAGAAGTCTGAATGTAGTCTAATGGGTTTTCCTTTATAGGTTACTGTCTTTTTTCCCCCTGGCTACTTTGAGAAATCTTTCATGTCATTAATTTTTGATAATTTCACTAGTGTGTCTTGGAGAAGGCCTTTTGGATTCTAAGCTTCAGCTTGTTACTTGGATTTAAGAAATTTTGATTAACTATTTGTTTGAATATGTTTTCTGATCCCTTCTCTTCCTCCTCCTCCCTCGCTCCCTCCACCTTCTTCTCTTTCTCCTTCTCCTTCTCTCTTTCTCCTTCTGGTATACTCATTATTCTTATGTTGCCTTTTCTGATGGTGTCATCTAGTTTTTGTATTTCTCTCCCACTATTTTTCACTCTTTGGTCTCTCTCTTCTTTCTGAATTACTTGTACATTTCTGTCTTTGATGTGACTGATTCTTTCTTCCATCTGGTCAGCTGTATTTCCTAAGCTTTCTATTTCACTCATCTCTTTTAGTGTGTTCTTCATCTCCAGAAATTCTCTTTGGTTCTTCTTTAGGGATTCAATCTCCTTGCTAAAAAACTCATTTAGGGGTCTATTTTTCTAAGTTCTTGGAATTATTGATATAAATTATTTTGCATCTCACTTTTTCCCAGAAGTGCAGTCCTGAACTCTCTGCCATTTAAATTGCATATTTCTATGTTTTTTAAGTATATTTTCTTGAGATTTTTTTTCTTTCTGAGCTGCCTTATCCCCTGATTGTTCATGGTCTTTAATGAACTATTTTCTCCACCTGAGAATTGATGGGAATATATTCTCTCTCTCTCTCTTTCTCTTTATCTCTTTTCCAGAAAGATTTATTATAAAGAGGTCTCTTTTTAGCCTATGATACAAGGCGTCTTTCTTTTGTTTTTCAAGTAGGTGGCATCAAAGTGTCTTGGATCTCTGCTTTGAGGCTGATAATGCCTTTTTTTTCTCTTTGGTATATTAAATATTCAAGTCATGGTTGGTTTCCCTCTATCCGAAACTGTCAATGGTACTGACAAAGGATTTTGTTTTGATACCACTTGCTCAAATTTCCCTGGGATTCTGTGGTGCTAGATCTAGAAGGTTATGGGGTGGGTGGAGGATGCACTCTGCATTGGTAGGTTGAGTGGCTGCTAGTCTTCATGTCTCAGCCTCCTGCTTTACAATTGTGGCTGCCAAGACACAGCTGTTGCCCTTCTGTACTTAGTGCTCATTCTTCTGTATGCCTGACCCTTTGGCTCTGCTGCATAGAATTTGCTGATTCCTCAGACAGGGCTTTTCGAGGAACCTGCTGCAAATTCTCTCATTCCCCCTTTTCTGCAGGGAGCTCTGTCTAAGATAGGCAGCTTCTACCCACTAAGCTTCTGTGGTTCTGACCTCTAGAAGCTCTTATGAGCAGATCACTCACCTGGACATGCTCCTTTGCAAGATTGTATGTTATTTGTTGGGTTTTAGATGTTCAGTTTATTGTTAGTTCAAGAGGAGATATTCAGGGACATGCCTCACTCTGTCATGCTTACAACCTAACTTTTACTGTGCAGATATCGACCCAACCCTGTGTCCCAGGAATAAATCCACTCGATCATAATGTAAGGCCTTTTTGATGTATTGCAATTTTGGTTTGCTAATATTTTGTTGGACATTTTTGTATCTATATTCACCAGGGTTATTGGCCTATAATTTTCTTCTTTGTAATGTCTTTGGTTTTGGAATCAGGGTAATGGTGGCCTCGTAAAATGAGCTTGGGAGCCTTCCCTTCTCTTTGAAGTTTTAAAATAGTTTGAGAAGAATAGGCATTAATTCTTTGAATCTTTGTTAAAATTCAACTGTAAAACCATCAGTCCAGGACTTTTGTATGTTGGAAAATTTTGATTCCTGATTCAGTTTCTTTGTTAGTAGTAATCGATTTGTTAAGGTTTTCTCTTTCTTCTTGACTTTGTCTTAGGAGATGTTGTTTTTAAAATATATATGTTTCTTCCAGACTGTCCAAATTTATGGCATAAAATTGCTCATAGTATTTTCTTATATTCCTTAGTATTTCTGTAGAGTCATCACTTTTCCTCTTTCATTTCTAATTTTATTTATGAGGGTCCTCTCTTCCTCTTTTTATATGAGTCTGGCTAAAGGTTTATCATTCTTTTTTAATCTTCTCAAAGAACAAGCTTTTGGTTTTATTGATTTTTTTTTAGACTCTATTTCATTTAATTTCTCTCTGATCTTTATTTCCTTTCTTCTACTAGTTTTGGGCTTTGTTTGCTTTACTTTTAGGTGTAAGTTTGGATTGTTGATTTGATATTTTGTTTGTTTCTTGAAGTAGTCCTGTATTGCTATGAGTTTCCCTCTTAGGAAAATTTTTTGTTATGTACCTTGTAGATTTTGAGTCATTGTTATTTTATTTCCATTTGATTTCCTCCTTGACCTCATTGTTAGCTAATTTGTTGTTTAATAGCATGCTGTTTAGTCTCCATGTTTTTGTGGATTTTCCAGTATTTTTTTTTCTTGTAACATTTCTCGTTTTATAACATTGTAGTCAGAGAAGACCATTGATATGATTTCAATCTTTTTAAATTTACTGAGACTTGTTTTGTAACCTAACATGTGGTTTAGCTTAGAAAATGCTCAAATGCACTTGAGAAGACTGTATAGTCTGCTGCTTGGGGAGGGGAGAATGCTCTAAAAATATCATATTAAATCAATCTGGTTGAGTGTGTCATTTAAGGTTATTGTTTCCTTGTTTATTTTCTGATTGAAAGATCTGTTTATTGGTGTCAATGAGGTGTTAAAGTTCCCTGCTATGACTGTATTACTGTCAATTTCTCCCTTTATGTTGGTCAATAATGCCTTTATATATGTAGGTGCTCCTATGTTGTGTGAATAAATATTTACTAGAGTTATGTTCTCTTGTTGTATTGATTCCTTTATCATTATGTACTACTCTTCCTTGTCTCTTCTATAGCCTTTGTTTTAAATCTGTTTTCTAATGTAAGTATTGCAACTCCATCTCTTTTTTTCATTTTTATTTGCATGAGATATTTTTTCTGTTTCTCTGCTTTTGGTCTATGTATGTTATTTGATCTGAAGTAGGCCCCTTGTAGACTACATATGTATGGGTCTTGTTTTCTCATCTATTCAGCTACTCTATGTCTTTTGATTGGAGCATTTAATTCATTTATATTTAAAGTGATTATTGATAGATACATAGTCACTGCTATTTTATTATTTGTATTTATGTTTTTCTCCCCCTTCCTCTACTTAAAGGACTGCCTTTAACATTTTCATAATACTGGCTTGGTAATGATTACACTGGCTTTTTCCTGTTTGAGAAGGTCTTTATCTCACCTTCAATTTTAAGTGTTATTGTTGCTGTGCAGAGTAGTCTTGCTTATAGGTCCTTGCTTTTCATCACTTTGAATATTTCATGTCAATCTCTTCTAGCTTGAAAAGTTTCTGTTGAGAAATAAGTTGACAGTCTTATGGGAGTGCCCTTGTAAGTAAATAGCTGCCTTTGTTTTGCTTCTTTTAGAATTCTCTCTTTGTTTTCTGCCTTTGGCATTTTAATGATAATATGTGTTGGTGTCGGCCTCTTTGAGTTCATCTTGTTTGGGATTCTCTGCTCTTCCTGGGCTTGTATGTCTATTTCTTTCACCAGGTTAGGGAAGTTTCCTATTATTATGTCTTTAAATAGGTTTGTAATTCCTTCCTTTCTTTTTTTTTCCCTGGTATCCTCTATGATGCAAATGTTGTTCTATTTGATGTTGTCCCAGGTCTCTTAAACTTTTCTCATTTCTTATCCTTTTTTCTTTCTGCTCTTTTGAATGAATATTTTCTGCTAAATTGTCTTGCAAATCACTGATTAATCCTCTGGCTCGTCTAATCTATTTTGTTTCCTTCTGATTTATTCTTCATTTTAGTTTTTGTAGTCTCCATTTGTAACTGGTTCTTTTTCATGGTTGCTGCATTCTTTCTTATGCTTACTATCTCTTTATTGAAGTTTCCACTGAGATTATTTATTTTTTCTTTAAGTTAATTCAGCATCTCTATAACCAGTCTTTTGAACTCTATGTCTGGTAGAATACCTGCCTCCATTTTATTTAGTTCTTTTTCTGAAGTTTTCTTCTGTTCTTTCATTTGGGATGGTTTTGTTGTTGTTGTTTGTTTTGTTTTGTTTTCTCATTTGGCTACCTGTCTGTGTTTGTTCTATGTATTAGGTAGGGCTGCTATGTCTCCCAGTCTTGGCCAAGTGGCCTTAGGTAGTGGGGGCCCTTTATGGCCCAGTGTTATTATCTCCCCGATCACTACTCTAGGTGCTCTAGTAGTATCCCTTGTGTGGGTCGTGTGTGTTCTCCTGTTGTAGTTGTGTCTTGATTGCTCTTGCCACATTAGTGAGTGGGATTGACTCTCAGGCTGACTGGCAGTAAAGATTAGTTATGCTCACAGGGTATGAGGTATTGTGTAGGGGCTGACTACACAGAGTGGGATTTGCCCAGTAGGCTTGTTTGCCTGTTGAGACCATTCTTTGGGAGTGCCTGTGTGGGGATAGTTATGGGGTGCTCTGTTGTCTGACATCAGCCTCCAGAGGCTGATATGTTTGTCCTGTGGCCTTTTGGGAGGAACTCATATGCAGTCCAAGGTCATTTGTTGCCTGTGACCTGTGTGTGGCTACCTGGTAGGAGCTACAAAACTTTCTGCAGTTGGTCTCTTCCTGTCCTGGACCTCAAAGAACTTGGGAGAGGCCATGCTGGGAACCAAGGCTGGATGTCACCAGTACCATGTCTGTGGCAGCTCAGTAAAAGTCCCATGGCACCTTCAGGCCTCAGGCTGCCTGCTGGCTTCCCATAAGGCTCAGCAGCTGAGAAAGCCTTGGGTGGTACACAAGTTGGGTGAAATGAGGTCTAAGGGTGTCACCAAGTTTGAGTGAGTTGTGTTTCTGATGTTAGTGCAGATTCAGATTTCATGCCAATGCTGAGCCTGTGGCCATGCACAGAAGTCTTAGATCACCCTGAGGGCACCCTGTCCTCCTCATGCCTGTAGACCCCTGAGATTTATTTAAGGAATACTACAGCTGGGTTCAGGCTGTCTGGCCACCACTGGAGCCCCATTGATTTATCTTGAAAGAACCTCCTACCAAGAGGTTCCAAGAGGGCAGGGTGGGGCCATTTGCCTCCAGTGGTATGGAAGTTGGGTAGGGCAGGGCCCCAGAGAGTGAAGTGGATTTCATCAGACCAATACAGATTAAGTTTTGGCTGTGTGATGGAGGATTTATCAAGGTAAGATGGCACCCACCTGGAGGCTGCACAGGAGCATGGCTAAACATAGGGATAATGACAGCTGACCCTTTATCCCTTTCCCTGAAGCCACACAACTCGGTTTTTACCTGTATGTCTCTGGTGCCTCTTGAGCTCTGACCCTCTGATGGAGCCCAGGGTGAGTGCCTGTGGGTAAGTTTGTGCATAGAGCTTTTAAGGGGACATCTGGATTTCTAGCTGCTTTTCAGTCTCATACATATGGGTGGAATCCTGACTTTTACAGCCAGATTTTGTGGGTCTTCCTTTCCTCGGCACTGAAACCTTGAGCTGGGGAGCCTATTGTGGGGCTGGAGCCTATTCCTTCTCTGGTGGTACCTCCAAGGCACAATATCCCTCCAGATGCTCAACCACCACATGTGGGTGTTGGACCAGGTTGGTTTGCATCTCTGCCCTTCCTACCATGTGGCCTCTTTTTTATATCTTTAGTTATAGGAATTCTGTTAAGCTAATCTTCAGATGGTTATTCAGGTTGAAATTTATTTGTAAATTTAATGTGGTCATAGAAGGAGGCAAGCATCATGTTTACCTACTCTCTTCATCAGACCTTATAGTCTATATGAGAGCATACATATCTTCATAAAATGACACAAAATCCAAAAGAGAAGAAAGGACACACTGGGTAAAAGAGGCACCTATGCAAATACAGATGGGGAAAAAAATAGAAAGTTGGAATAAATTTTATTAAGAAACGTCTTCATCTTGTGGTCATTCACGGTGTAACTACTAATTCCACCAAGTTTTTCATCCAGCCATCCTTGTGTGCATTCATCCACCATTCCAAGTGACATTTTTCAGTGCGTACCATGTGGCAGGCACTCTTCTAGGCTAGGGACAGCACAGTGAACAGAATTCCTTGGGTCCATGGCGCTTTTATTGTGGTTGTAGTTCACATAAACAGTATATTAGATGAGTATATGTGTAGTATGCTAGATCAGAAAAAAAATAACCATAGGGATGGGAATGTGAAAAGTTGGTGGGGCAGGGAGTTAGCATTTTCAGTATGATTAGTATGGAAGGCCTCGCTGAGAAAGTGACTTTTGCATAAAGGCCTAAAGAAAGGGAGGGAGAGACCCCATGAACACATAAAGGAAGAGAAAATTAGGAAGAGAAAACAGCCAGTGTAAAGGCTTTGAGTGGGAGCAAGGCTGCTCAAAAAGGGTGAAGTGCAGTGGGCGAGGGGCAGAGCAAGAAGGAGGAGTGAGGGACCGAGCAAGAAAGAGAGCAAGGAGCAGGGTGAAGGGAGTGAGGTGAGTGGGGAGGTGAGTGAGGAAGAGTGTGAGGAGGTGAGCAAGGACTAGAGTGAGGAGGAGAATGAGGAAAATGAGGAGGTGAGCAAGAAGACAGAACAGCAGGTCTAGCTCATGCAGGCTTTGGCTGCTGCTCTGAATCAGGTAGGTTAATACTGATTATTTTGAACATGGGAGGGATGAGATCTGACTGGATCTACTGATCTCGGTGCAGAGGAGGCAGTCAAAAATTAGCACTGGGTAGGGTGATCCCCCGATTAGTCCAACACCCATCTAACACTGTACATAGTTATTACAATATTATTGGCTATAATCCCTACGTTGTACTTTATATCCCTATGATTCTTTTGTAACTGTCCATTTATACTTCTTAATCCCTTCTCCTTTTTTGCTCAGCCCTTTAGCCCCTCTCCCATCTGGTAACCATCAGTTTGTTTTCTGCATCTATGAGTTTGGGTTTTGTTTGTTTATTTTGTTCTTTAGATTCCACATATATGTGAAATCATATGGCATTTGTCTTTGGCTTATTCCATTCAGCACATTTACCTCTAGGTCCATCAATGCTGTTGCAGATGGCAAGATTTTATCCCTTTTTATGGCCAAGAAATATTCCCTTGTATTACGTACCACCTCTTTTTTATCTGTTTATCTAGATGGACACTATCTTGTCAGATGTGTGCTATGAGTAGGGAGAAAACAGAAGAGTTTCTCTTTCAACTATGGATGCATGTTTTCCTGAATTGGAGAAGATAGTACTGAGGGTCAAACATTAGCTTTTCACTGCTGTGGTCCAGTTTTTGTCACTCTAGAAAAGAGACTGGAATAGAGCAGCTAATGAGGAGGAATAAGGGAGGGGTGTTAGGATGGGATGGCTAAAAAAGCCAGTGTTTTAGCCCTGGAGAAGCAGGCTCAAAGCATATATCCATGCAGTGCCCAGTGATTCCTCATGAGTGCAGGTGAGAACAGGGTTCTGTTCCCAATTCAGAGCTGCCCCAGGTATCATTCCATTGCAGTCTTGGGGGATAAGTGATTACAAGATTAAAAGGTCCACATTCTCCAGTGCTCCAATGTGAACTGCTTTGGAGTGTGACCTGGGAGCAAGGTCGGCACTATTCAGCTGTTCTCCTGGGAACCTGAGAAGAATGTCCAGGTCCTGCCATGTTGGACACAATAATGAGGGAAGTAGGAGGACTGGAGACTGAATATGACATCTTTGCTGCATGTCCCATGATTCCATTTTTCTAAGTCCTGCAAGGGTTGTAATTACTTGTTCAAATTCCTTCATCCATGTAGACTGTAAAATAGACCATGAGATTCTCGAGAGACACACAAAACATAGATTTTGTCACACAACAGGGATTTGACAAATATGTTAATTTATTCACAAATATATGTTAATTTATTCACAAATATATGTTAAACTAAATTGAGCTTTTTCCCTTCCCCAAAACATGAAAGAAGATAAATCTTGCTATAGAATTAAGGGAAATAGTGAGAACATAGACGTATATACTATACAGGTGGGGGTTGAAAGCTGTTAGACTTACATTTCAAGTTAGAGGCAAGATCAGCTGTTGAGTATGAGAGAAAGGAAATTCTCCATGCTATGGGGAAGAGAGAGACAGAAAGCCCTGGGAATAAAGGAACAATGGAAAAGCTATTGTTGATTTTGAAGAATGTGACTGAATATATCAGAGATGTTATAAATACCAGTTTCATCAAGAGGCATCGGGGAGAGTATCAGATAAAATCTACTCTTGCCTTTTTGTATGTTCCCTTGCCATAATCATTGCTTACCACTTGCCCACAGAAATCAGTCATAACAGCCTGATCACTGGTGTCAACAACTTAGCACTACAGTTCTGATTAAACAGATTAATACTGAGCAGGATTTGGGCATTCATTCCTCCTCTGGGCTCTGTTTTCCATTTATGTCACAGGGATCATGGATTCTATTTAGAGAGGTAGTCTTCTTCCTGGGCTGTTGCTTCCTAAGGGATTTAAAGGTAAACCTGGACCAGAAAAGTTGCTGGTGTGTTGGCATAATCAACAGCAATTTTTGTGGTGCTTGTGATTTTCTGTCTTCCCACTGAATGCTTCCTGAAGTTGTGGGGATTGACAGAGACTAAGATCGTTCGGATCCTTTCCTACTGCACAGTACCAGACAAAGCAGCTTATACTCCTAGGGCAATACAAGTTCACAGGTACAAAAAAAAAT
>CM057387.1:43682500-43689192 GCA_030015415.1 Cynopterus sphinx
ACCCTGACTCTGACTCGAAACCTAACCCTGACCCTGACCTTGACCCTAACCCTAACTCAGACCGTGTCCCTGACCCTGACCTTGTCCCTGACACTGACCCTGACCCTGACCTGATACTGATTCTGACACTGAACCTCACCCTGAACGTCATCCTAACCCCAATCCTCAGCCTAACCCTAACACTACCCTAACACTAAACCTTTCCCTAAATCTCTCTGGTCCATTTTCATGTGCAATATACCACGTACTTGGTGCACTTCAGAGAAACAAAGCACAGTTTCAAGGAATACAAATAATAATAGTCCTTGATACGACTCAGTGTCGTGATATATTTCACTAAACAATGCTGCAAGAGCTGTGCAACTTTGCGTTTCTCTGTTACAAACGCAAGTATTCAAAATAGCTTCTTGTGCGTTACACCTTATCCCTAACACAAACAGTGATTGCTAATCTGAAGGACAGAGAACTACAGGAATGGTATCTGGTGAAATATCATATATTCTGAAGGTTGCTTCAGTGGCAGCAAGGCAGATGCCTTGTATTCCAGGAAAACATGAACCCGCTTACTACGAATGTTCAGAGTCGATTCTCTAGGAATTCACTTAGCACATTCATACTTTCAGGATGATAAGTGAAACGCATGTCACATCTGTCAAAACAGCAATTGGGCAGGTACTCTGATAGTCTCATGTGCAATAAAGGATGTATTTGGTGAAGTTCTGAGAAACACGGCAGTGTAGGCCAAAGTACGTCCAGAGGGGAATTTTACAATTTACATTTCTTATGAGCAAGTACCGGAGCTCTATTAACATTACACGGGATGCTGCACTTTTGTACTTCCAAGCGTTTCACCATAGCTTTTCTTGGGTGATTCTGAATTAGAGACAGATATCTCATACATGAAAGGCGAGAACTATTGCAGCGGTTCAGGATGCCATGTGCTTGATCACTGAGCGTGCTTGATTTTCAGCAAGCAGAGTAAGTTGAATACCGGGACATTCTGAACCCTTTTCCTACGAATTTTTCCTATAGGAACTGTGTGGCATTCAATGATCACTTCGATGTTGAAATGTGTCAGTGGCGTTCAATATGCTTACCTAAAAGATGTGTCCCATCTTTACATCCTGCAATCACCATTCTCTCTGCTCCACTTTAATGTGTCATATGCCACGTACATGGTGCACTTCAATGAAACAAAGCAGAGTTCCCAAAGCAAATACAAATAATAACTGTGCTTGAAATGCCTTCAGTGATGTGATACATTTAACGAAACAGTACTGTAAGAGCTGTGCTACTTTGCATTTCTCTGCTACAAGCGCAAGTATTCAAAATAGGTTCTTCTGCATTCCAACCTATCCCGAACTCTAACAGTGATTGCTAACCTGGACATGAAAGATTGATCTACAGGAATGGTATCTGGGGCAATATCACATATTATGAAGTTTGCTTCCTTGCCAGCAAGGCAGATGCCTTGTTTTTTAGTGAACCGAGAACCCGCTTCCTGCGAATTTCCACTGTCGTTTTTTTGGGAATGCACTTAGCAAGTTCATACTTTCAGGATCCTCAGTAAAACAAAAGTCACCTCTGTCCAAAGAGCAATTGGGCAGGTACTCCGATATTCTCATGTGCAATCAATGAGGTACTTGGTGCAGTTCCGAAAAACACGGCAGTGTACCTCAAAGTCAATACAGAATGGAATTTGACACTGTACAGTGCTTACAAAACCTACCATAGCTATAAGAGCTTAACCCCATACACTTAACCACTGTGTCTTCAAGCGTATCAAAACAGGAGTTTTAAGGTGATTCTGCAATAGAGAGTGATATCCAATACAAGGAAAGCAAGAATTGTTGCACTAATTCGAAATGCAATCTTATTTCAACCTTCACCATAAACCTGACCCTGAAACTGACGCAGACCCACACCCTAAGCCTGAACCTCACCCTGACCGTAAACCTAACCCTCACCATGACCTTGACCCAGAAGCTGACCCTAAACCTAAACGTCACCATTACCTTGACACTGACCGTAAACCTGACACGAAATGTAAGCCTGACACTGGCCTCGACACTGAGCCCGAACCTGACCCTAACTTTAACTCTGACCTTGACCGATGATGCTGACAGTAAACGGGACACAAAACCTGACCCTGAGCTTCAACTTGACACTAACCATAATCCCTACCTGACCCTGACCTTAACTTGACCATAACCCTAATCCTGAAACTGAACCTGACCCAAACCCTCACCTTGATCCTGACCTTGACCATGACCCTAATCCTGTCCCTGACCCTGACCCTAATCTTACCCTTGACGCTGTTACTGACCCTAATCTGACGCTGACCCCGACACTAAAACTGAACCTGACCCTCACCCGGACGCTAATCCGGATGCAGACACTGACACTGATTCTGACGCTAACCCTTATCGGTACACTTACCCTGACACAGACCCTGACCTTGACGCTAGCCCCAAGCCGAACCCTATCCCAAAAATAACACTAACCTTAAACCTAACAGTAACCCTGACCCTGACCCTGAACCAGACCTTAATGCTAACCCTGACTCTGACACTGACCCTGACTGTGACCCTGTCCTTGACCCTGAACATGAGTATAAACCTAACACTTATCATGACCTTGACCCTAACCCTGACATTTACCATGATCCTAACCCTATGCTGACCCTGATACGGACCCTAACCCTGGCCCTGATTTTGACCCTCGATTTCATCCTAACCCTAAACCTAACCCTAACCTATCCCTAACAGGAACCCTAACCCACACACTAATGGGACACTGACCCTGTCCCTGACCCTAAACCAGACCCTAACTCTGACCCTGACCTTGACTCTGACCCTGAAACAGACTGTGACCCTGAACCATACCGAACCTGAATTCTTACCATGACGATGACCTTGACCCTGACCTTGACCCTAATCCTGAACCTGAACCTGAGCCTGCCTCAGAAGCTACCCTGACTCTGACACTGACCATAAACCTAACACGGACCCGGACCCTAAACGTGACCTTCATCTTGAACCTAAACATAAGAGTACCACTAAGCCTTACCCAAAGAAAAACCCGAACGCTAAGCCGAACCCTGATACTGGCCTTTTCCCAGACCTTAACCATGACCTTGACCCTGACCCTGGAACTCACCATAACCCAAACCCTGACCCTAAACCAGATTGGAACACTAAACCTGACCCTACCCTGACTGTGATTCTGAACCTAAGCCTGACCGTGACCCTGACCCTAATCCTCACCCTAACCCTGACACTGACCCTAACCGTACCCAGACAGTGACTCTGAACCTGACCGTAACCCTAACACTTACCCTGACGCTGACGATAATTCTGACTCTGACCATGAACCTCACCCTAATGCTGACCATGACACGGATCCTGACCCTGACACTGAGCGTGAGTCTAGATTTAACCCAAATCCTAACACTCACCCTAACCCTAACCGCTAACCCTAACCCTAACCCTAAATTCTAACCCTAACTCTGACCCTAACTAAACATAACCGTAACCCTAACCCTAACTCTAACCCTAAATCTAACCCTATCCGAACCCTAACCCTAACCCTAACCTAACCCTAACCCTAAACCTAAACCTAAGCCTATGGCTAACCATAACCCTAACCCAAACCCTAACACTAACTTCTAACCCTAACCCTAACCCTAACCAACCTAACCCTAACCCTAACCCTAACTCTAAGCCTGAGCGTGACTCTACATTAACCCTAAACGTAACCCTAAACCTAACCCTAAATTCTAACAATAACCCTAACCCTAACTAACCCTATTCCTAAACCTAACCCTAAAGCTAACCCTAACCCCTAACCCTAACCCTAACCCTAACCCTTACCCTAATTCTAACCCTAAACCTAACCCTAACCTAACCCTAACTCTAACCGTAACCCTAACATTAAACCTAACCTTAACCCTAACACTTACCCTAACCCTAATCCTAACCCTAACCCTATCCCTAACCGTAACAAAAACCCTAACCCTAACCCTAACCCAAACCTAACCCTGACCTTAACCCTGAACCTAAACCTACCATAACCCTAAACCTAACCCTAAAACTAACCCTAACCCTAAACCCTAATCCTAACCCTAACCCTAACCCTAAGACTAACCCTAACCCTAACCCTAAACCTAACCCTAACCCTAACCCTAACCCAAACCCTAACCCTAACCCTAACCCTAACCCAACACTAACCCTACTTCTAACTCTCACCCTAACCCAACCCTAACCCTAAATCTAACCCTAACCCAACCCTATCCCTAACCCTAACACTAACCGTAACCCTAACCCTAACTCTGACCGTAAACATTACCCTAACTCAACCCTAACCCTAACTCTAACCCTAACCCAACCCTAACCCTAACCCTAACACTAACCCTAACCCTAACCCTAACCCTAACCCTAAACCCTAACCCTAACCCTAACCCTAACCCTAACCCTAAACCTAACTTTAACCCTAACCCTAACCCTAACCCTAAATCTAACCCTATCCGAACCCTAACCCTAACCCTAACCTAACCCTAAACCTAAGCGTAAGGCTAACCCTAAACCTAACCCAAACCCTAACCCTAAGTTCTAACCCTAACCCTAACCCTAATCCAACCTAACCCTAACCCTAACCCTAACTCTACCGTGAGCGTGACTCTAGATTAGCCCTAACCCTAACCCTAATCCTAACCCTAAATTCTAACACTAACCCTAACCCTAACAAACCCTAACCCTAACCCTAACCCTAACCCTAACCCTAACCCTAACCCTAACCCTAACCCTAACCCTTACCCTAATTCTAAATCTAAACCTAACCCTAACCTAACCCTAACTCTAACCGTAACCCTAACTAACCCTAACGCTAACCCTAACCCTAACCCTAACCCTAACACTAACCCTAAACCCTAAACCCTAACCCTAACCCTAACCCTAACCCTAACCCATAAACTAACCCAAAAACTAAACTTTACCCTAACCCTAAACCTAAACCTAACCCTAACCTAACCCTAATTCTAACCGTAACCCTAACTAACCCTAACATTAACCCTAAACCTAACCCTAACCCTAACACTTACCCTAACCCTAATCCTAACCCTAACCCTAACCCTAACCGTAACCCTAACCCTAACCCTAACCCTAAACCTAACCCTAACCCAAACCTAACCCTGACCTTGACCCTGACCCTAAACCTAACCATAACCCTAACCCTAACCCTAACCCTAAACCCTAACCCTAACCCTAACCCTAACCCTAAGACTAACCCTAACCCTAACCATAACCCTAACGCTAACGCTAACGCTAAACCTAACCCTAACCCTAAACCTTAACCTAACCCTAATCCTAAACCTAACCGTAACCCTAACGCTAACCCTAACCTAACTCTAATCCTAACTCATACCCTAACCCTAACTCTAAACCTAACCCTAACCCTAACGGTAACCCTAACCCTAACCCAATTCTAAACCTAACCCTAACCCTAAACCTAACCCTAACCCGAACCCTAACCCTAAACCAAACCCTAATCATAACCGTAAACCTAACCCTAACACTAACACTAACCCTCACCTTATCCCTAATCCTAACCCTAACCCTAACCCTAACCCTAACCCTAACCCTAACCCTAACCCTAACCCTAAACCTAACCCTAACCCTAACCCTAACCCTAACCCTAACCCTAAACCTAACCCTAACCCTAACCCTAACCCTAACCTTAACCCTAACCCTAACCCTAACCCTAACCCTGAGCGTGACTCTAGATTTAACCCTAACCCTAACCCTAACCCTAACCCTAACCCTAACCCTAACCCTAACCCTAACCCTAAACCTAACCCTAACCCAACCGTAACCACAACCATAACCCTAACCCTAAACCTAACAATAACCCTAACCTCAACCCTAAACCTAAACCTAATCCTAACCTAACCCTAAACCTATCCCTAAACCTAACCCTAACCCTAAAACTAAGCCTAACCCTAACCCTAACCCTAACCCTAATTCTATCCCTAACCCTAACCCTAACCCTAACCCAAACCCTAAACCTAATTCTAACCCTAACCCTAACCTAAACCCTAACGCTAACCCTAACCCGAACCCGAACCTTAACCCTAACCCTAACCCTAACCCTAACCCTAAAACTAACCCTAACCCTAAAACTAACCCTAACCCTAACCGTCACCCTAACCCTAACCCAACCGTAACCCTAAACATAACCCTAACCCTAATCCTAACAATTATCCTAAACCTAACCCTAAACTAAACCCTAATCCAACCGGAACCCTAACACTAAATTGAACCCTAAACCTAACCCTAACCCTAACCCTAAAACCTAACGCTAACCCTAACATTAACCCTAACCCTAACCGTAACCCTAACCCACAAAACACTAACCCTAACCCTAAACCTAACTCTAACCCTAACCCAACCCTAACCCTAAACCTAACCCTAACGCTAAACCTAACATTAACCCTAACCCTAACCCAAACACAACCCTTTCCCTAACCCTAAACCTAACCCTAACCCTAACACTAAAACTAACCCTAACCATAAAAGCTTCCTTTAACCCTAACTTGGCAGTCTAGCTAACCCAGGCCCTAACCCCTAAACCCCTGAAGCCTAGCCTGACCCTTCTTCAACCCTAGCCTAACCTAGCAACACTAGCACAACCTGAGT
>CM057387.1:43689292-43711792 GCA_030015415.1 Cynopterus sphinx
CTACTAGCACAAGCTAGCCCAGGCCTCGGCCTTTCCTAGCCACAACACTAAACCCCTGGCCTAGCTAGCTAGCCCGGCCTGCCCACAACCTGGGCGAGTGAGCCCTGGCCTGGCCTGAGCCTAGCCTAGCCCAGGCCTGGCCTAGCACACCTGAGCCTGGCCTAAAGGCAGACACAGCCTGGCCCTGACCTAGGCCTGGCCTAAATTTGTCCTGGCCTGCCTGGCATGGCCCCAGGCTGGCCTGGCCTGGCCTGGCCTGGCCTGGCCTGGCCTGGCCTGGCCTGGCCTGGCCTGGCCTGGCCTGGCCTGGCCTGGCCTGGCCTGGCCTGGCCTGGCCTGGCCTGGCCTGACCCTGGCCTGGCCTGACCTGGCCTAACCTGGCAACCTAACCTAGCCCTAGCCTAACCCTGAAGCCCTAACCTAAACTAGCCTAACCTGTACTAGCCTAGCCCTAACCTAACCTAACCTAGCTTCAACCACAACCTAGCCTGTACAAAGCCTAGCCTAACCTAGCCTAGCCACAACCTAACCCCTAGCCTAACCCTGACCTATTTCTTCTTCTTCTAGCCCTACAACCTAGCTTCTTACAACCTAACCTAACCTTCTTTAAGCTAACCCACAACCCCTTCTTCTTGCTTACAACCTAACTGCCCTAACCTAGCTTCTTCTTCTAGCCCTAGCACAACCTAGCTAGCCTGAAGCCTAGCCCTAACCCTTCAGCCCCAGCACAACCTGGCCCTGGCCACAACTGGCTAGCCCCAGCCTGGCCTTCAGCCCTAGCCCCAGCCTAGCCTGGCCTGGCCTGGCCTGGCCTGGCTGACAGCCTAGCTGGCCTGGCTGGCCTGGCCTGGCTGGCCTGGCCTGGCCCTGGCCTGGCCTGGCCTGGCCTGGCCTGGCCTGGCCTGGCCTGGCCTGGCCTGGCCTGGCCTGGCCTGGCTGGCCTGGCCTGGCCTGGCCTGGCCTGGCCTGGCCTGGCTTTTCAACCCTAACCCTAACCCTTCTTCTTCTAACCCTAACCTAACTTGAGACCACATTTTCTAAGCCTAACCTAACTTTGTCCTAGCCCAATCCTAGCCATAGCCCCAAGCGGTGTGCTAACCCCTAAACCTAAACCTGCCCTACATTTATTCTACAACCTAAACCTAGTCCTAGCCTAACCCTAGCCTATTTCAACCCTATTACAACCTAACCTGCTTCTTCTAGCCCTTTAACCCTAGCACTGCCCTATAAACTACGAGCTTACAACCTAGCCCTAACCCCTAGCCTATCCTCACCCAGCCTAACCTAGCCTAGCCTGTAGCCTAATTTAACCTGATCCTAGCCTAACCCCAACAACCTAGCTCTGAGCACATGGCCTGACCTGCTCTGCTTGCCCTGGCCTGGCCTAGCTAGCCCCTAGCCTGGCAGCCACAGACATGCCTAGTCCCAGCTTGCTAAGCCTAGCCTGGCCTAGCCCCAGCAGCCCTGTCCACTCACCCAGCCCTAGCTTTAGCTAGCCTGAGCCTAGCACAAACCCCTGACCCTGAAGCCTAAACCTAGCCCTAACACTGTTCTAAGCCTAAACATAATCTTGGCCCAAGCCCTAGCCTATGCTTCAACCCCTGCCCTGACATTAAACTAACCCTCACCCTAACAACCTAGCAACCTAGCAGTAATCCCTAACCTAGCTTGTTTCTAACCTAGGCCTAGCCCTGGCCTAAAACCTAACCTGACTTTAACCTAACCTAAGTTAATTTTATACATGACCATGTCCTAACACAACCTAACCTAACATAACACTAACATCCAGCACTGGCAGCTTGCTAAACCCTAACCTTCTTCCTAATCCCTATTTTCAACACTAAACCTAAACCTAACCCTAGTCCTAACCTAACCTAAACCTAAACCTTCCTAACCTATGCAGACCTAACCTAAACTCTGTGCTAGCTTCTTCTTCCCACAACAGCAAGCTAGTCTAACCCTAACCTAACCCCTTACATCCTAAACCCTAGCAGCTAACCCCTAACACTAGCCCTAGCAAACCTCACCTTACCTTGACGACCCTAAACCTAACCGCAACCCCTAACATAGCCCCTAACCTAACCTAACCTAAACACAACCTAACCTAACCTAGCTCTGTACACTCTAACCCTAACCTAATCTTATTTCTAACCTGGCAACCTAAACCTAACCCACGACCTAGCCCCGAAAACTAACGTGGCAGACCACAACCTAACCTAGCCCCTTCCATTCAAGCCTAACCCACTGCGAGCCTACAACCTAAACCGAACCTACCTTAACCCCTAGCCCTTGCTTTGTCCTAGCAGCCTAACCATAGCCTAGCGGTAATCCTAACCTAGGCAAGTACCCCTAATGCTGTTCCTAACCCCTAACCCTAGTCTAACCCTGCACTAACCATAACCCTGACTAACCCTAACCCTAAACTCAAGCCTAGCCTGCCCGAGCCTGACCTGAGCGGCCTGGCCTGGCCTAGCCCCTGCTTTGTCCTGGCCCAGCCTAACACCAACTAGCAGCTAGCCATGGCAAGATATAAGCCTAACCTAGCACTGTCACAACAGCCCTAGCCTTTAACCCTAGCCTAGCCCTAACCTAACCGCCAATCCTGGCCTAACCTTAATTCTAGCCTAAATCTGGCAACTGGGCCCACTATTCAACCTGACCCCTGCTTCAAGCCCTAACCCATGTTGACCCTAAACCTGTGCAGCACACGCCTAGCCCTAACCCCACCCTAACCTGGCCCCTTAGCTAACCTAGCACAAACCTTGTCCACAGCAACCCTGCCTAGCGATAGCTTCAACCTATACAACCTAACCCTAGCCTGGTTAATTTCAGCTTGCGGCCAAATCCTGCTTCCCTAACCTAACAAGTAACCTAGCACTGACACGTAACTCTGGCCCTAACCTAAACCCCACACCTTGCCCTAATACAACCTGCCCTAATCCCTAATCTAACACTAACACTAAACCTAGCCTAACCCCTATCCCCAACCTAATTCTAAAATAGCACCTATACCTAAACACTAACAAACAATGCTTTAACGGCCGTAACCCCTAACCTAGCTAGCCTGTGACTCTGGGTTGGCAACACAACCCCTAACACAACCTGACCTAGGCAACCCTAACCTGATCTGAGCCTGACACAAGCCAGGCCTAACCTAGCCCCAGGCTCACTTGCTCACCCTAGCCAACTTGTGTCTTAATCCCTGACCTAATTGACCTAGAGCCTGACCCCTAGGCAGCCTGTGACTGGCAAGTGACAGAGCCTTGCCTGGCCTGGCAGTGGCCTGGGCATGACCTAAGTGGCCTGGCCTGGCCTAGGCTGGCCCTGGCCCTGCCGAGCCTGGCCCTGGGCCAGGACCCTGGCCTGACCCACCAGCAGTCCTGGCCTGGGCCTGAGCCGGAACCTGGCGGGTGGTGGCCTGGGCTGGGCCTGGCCTGGCTGTTCCTGGCCTGGCCTGATCCACCAGCCCCAGGCCTAGGCCTGGCCTGAGTAGCCCTGTGGCACAGGCCTGGCCTGGTCTCGCCTGGTGATCCTGGCCTGGCACTGGGTTCTGGCCTGAGCCTGGCCCCAGGCACTGGCCTGGGCGGCTGGCCTGGTGGCTGGCCTGGCAGGCCTGGCCTGGCGTGGTGGCGTGGGCCTCAAGCCAGGCCAGCTGGCCTGGCCTTGGCCTGGGCCTGACCTGAGCCTGGCCTGGCCTGGCCTGGCTGGGCCTGAGCCTGGCCCCAGGTTCTGGCCCCAGGCCTGGCCCGGCACTGGCCCTGGCTGAGGCATGACAGGCCTGTGGGCCTGGCCTAGCCTGGCACTTTGGCCTGGCTCCTGGCCTGGGCCTGGGCCTGGCCCTGGCCTGACCCCTGGCCCTGGCCCTGGCCCTGGGCCCTGACCCCGCAGTGCTGCGTTTGGCCCTGACCCTGGATGCAAACGCTGGGCCTGACCATAGGCCCTAACCTAACCCTAACCCCACAACCTAACCTAGCCACAACACGTAATCCTAACACTAACATTAATTCTAACCTAAATCCTAACCCAAACCTAAACTTAACCCTTCCAACCTAACCACTTACCCCTAACCTCCCATTAACCCCTAACCTAACCCCTAGGCTTTGTCACAACTAACACTAACCTAAACAACCTAACCTAACTAACCCCACAACCTAAATTTAATTTTAAACATGACCATAATCACCAACCTAACCTAGCCTAACCTAACCTTAACCTAACCCACAATTCAAGCCTAACCTAAACCTAAACACCTAACCTATGCCCTATCTAACCTAGCTCTACTTTCACAGCTAACCTAACCTAACCTTAAGCCTAACCTTAATACGTAACCTAACTAACCCTGGCGTGACTCTGAATTTAACCCTAACCCTAACCTAGCACTAAGCACAAGCCTGGCTTATTTCTTCTAAACCTAACCCTAAACCTAACCCTAACCCTAACCCTAACTCTAACCCTAACCCTAACCCTAACCCTAATCTTAACCCTAACCTAACTTAACCCTAAACCTAACCCTAAACCTAACCCGAAAACTAACCGTAACCAGAACCCTAACCCTAACCCTAACCCTAACCCTAAACTAAACCCTAACCCTACCCGAAACCTAAGCAGACCCTAACCTAGCCCTAGCCTAGCATCCCTAACTGACCCTAAGCAACCCTGGTGATCCCTGACCTGAAGCACAAATACCCTAACACTGTTCACAACCTAAAAAACCTAATCCCTAACCTAACCTAACGTAACCTAACCTAACCCTGGCCTAAACACAACCCCTGAGCCTAGACCTAACTGCAGCAATCAGAACCCAAACCTAACCATTACCCTAACGGTAATTAACCCTAAACCTAAACCAAACCCTAACACTATTCCTAACCCTAACCCTAATCGTAACCCAAACCCTAAGCCTAACCCTAAGCTAACCCTAACTTTAAACCTAACCCTAACCCTAACCCTAACCCTAACCCTAACCGTAATCCTAACCCTAACACTAATTCTAACCTAAACCCTAACCCAAACCTCAACCTTACCCTAACCCTAAACCTAAACCTAACCCTAATGCTAACCCTAACACTGCTTCTAACCTCGCACTTAAACCTAACCCTTATCTTGACCTGACCTAGGCAAACCATAACCTGATACTAACCTAACCTAACAAGCCCTAACCTAACCCCTAACCTAACTTTAAGCACAACCCACAACCTAATTCAACATAAGCCCTAACCCTAACACTAACCCCAACCTAAACCTAACGCCCAGCTAACCTAACCTAACCCTAATCTGAAAACTTCAACCCTAATCCTGCTTTAACCCCTAACCCCTAAACTGGCAAACCTAAACCTATCATAACCCTGTACCCCTTAACCCCAGCCTAAATCTAGCTAACTCTGCAAACCCCTTCATTCTAACCCTAATCACCAAACAGGCTCTGGATTTAACCCCTAACCTAATTCACAACACTAGGCCTGACATAAGCCTAACCCTAGCCTAGTAATTTTTGGCCCTGGCCTAATTCCCCAACCTAAATCCTGGCTTAAGGCCTAGGCTTGCCACCTGGCCACAGCCTAGCACTAACACCATTGGCCTAGCCTGATCCTAAACCTTGTCCACCAACCTAACACTAACAACCCATAGCACAACCTAACCTGACCTAGGCCTAACCCCTAAATTTAATTTTAGCCATGATATAATCTGGCACAACCTAGCCCTAGCAGACCACAAACCCCAACATGCTCCTGGCCTAAACTCAAGCCCTAACCATAACCCTAACCTAATCCCTGGCCTAAGCCTAATCTAGCACTGGCACTAGAGCCTAGCCTAACCTAGTCCTAACCGCCAACCCTAGGCGAGAGCAACCACAACCCTGTGCCTAGCACAACCTGGCTCTGTGCTGCCCTAACCTGGCCTAGTCTTGGCCTAGCCTGGCAACCCTGAAGCCTGACCCTAAGCCTGGCCACAAAGCTAAGTGGCCAGGAGCCCTAGCCCACAACCCTGGCCTGGCCTAGAGCTGGGCTTTGGCCCTGCCGAGCCTGGCCTGGGCAGACCCTGGCCTGGCCACCCCAGCCTGGCACGTCCTGGGCCAGCCCTGGCCATGGCCTAGCGTTGTGCAACCTAACCTAGCCTGACGTGAGCTAGCTTCCCAGCCTACCGAGCACAATAGCCTGGCCCTAACTGACACAAGCTAACCTAACTCTGAAATCACAACTTCTTCTTTCACAACACTAGCCTAACCCTACCAACCCAAACCTGACTTTAATCTAGCCCTAACCTGGACCTTTGCCCTAACCCCTGGCCCTAACCCTGGCCTGAAGCTGGCCCTAGCCTAGCGATGGCCTAGCCCCTGGCAACTGACTAGCTTCAACACAACCATTGCCTAGCCTGACCTAAGCCCCACAACCTCACGCCCACAACCCTAGCCTAACCTGTTCCTAGCCTGGCCGTCCTGAAGCCTGGCCTGATTCAACCTAAACCCTAGCCCAGGCCTCGGCACCACAACCCTGGCTTGCTGACCTGGCCCTAGCGGCTGGCCTGGCCTAGCTTCCTGGCCTGGCCTGGCCGGGCAGGCCTGGCCTGGCCTGAGGCCTGGCTGGCCCCAGCCTGGCCTGACCACTGCCTGAGGCCTGACCCTGGGCGGACGCTAAGGCCTGGCCCTGACTGGCCTGACCTGGGTTTGTCCTGGCCCTGCCCTGGCATTGGCCCTGACCTGAGGCCTGGGCCTGGCCTGGCACTGTTCCTGGCCTGACCATGATCCTGGCCCAGGCCTGGCCTGGCCTGGCCTGGCCACGGTGGGCCTGGCCTCGCTGGCCTGGCCAGCCTGGCAGTGGTCCTGGCCTGACAGTGTTTCGCGTGAAGGCCCTAGCCTGGCCTGGAGCCTGGCCATGAAGCCTAGCAGCAACAACCCTGCAAGCCCCAACCATATTTCAACCTAACCCCAACCCTGGCAACCTAGAGCCCTAATCCCAGTCCTAGCCCTAACACTGGCCTATTGCAACCCTGATTTTATTTCAACATTAACCCTAACTAACTTCTTCTTTAACCTAACACTAGCCCTAACCTGGCAAATTCACAACCCTAAGCCTAACCCTAGCAACCTAACCCCTGACACAACCTAAGCCAGCCCTGACCTAGGTACAACGTGGCCCTGGCCTAAGAATAGCCCAGGCCTAAGCTAGGCCTAACTGACCCTGAAGCTGAAGCCTAGGCCTAACCTAGCCCCAACCCCCAACCCCTGACTTGGCTAGCCCTAGCCCTAACCTAGGCAGAACCTAGAAGCCTGTGACCCCTGACCTAGATTAGAGCCCAACCCTGCCCAGAAAACTAACCCCTAAATGAGCCTAATCTAACCCCTAACCTTAGCTAACCCAAGAGCTTGTTTCCAGCAGCCACAATTCTAACCTAGCATGTAACTTCCCTAACCTAGCTTACAACACTAAACCTAACCCTAACCTAACCCGTGTCTAGAGCCCTACACCCTGAAATCCTAACCATAACCCCAAATCTGGCAACCTAACCCATCTTGACCACGACCTAGCAAGCCTAACCTATTTTCAACCCACAACCTAACCTAACCCCAACCATGACCTTACACTAACCTCTGCATAACCTAGAAGCTTAGAGCCTAAACCTCACAACCTAAAACCCAATAGCCCATAACCTAACCTAACCTAAACCTAACCTAAATTTACATTTTAAACCATGACCATAATCACAACCCTAACCCCACTAACACATAACCAGTACCTCTAACCTAAACCCTAACCATAAATTCTTCAACCCTAATCCTGGCTAACCCTAATCCCTAATCTAACACTAACCACTAAACCCTAGCAGCTAACCCTAATACAACTAACCTAAGCCTAAGCCTTTCCCCCTGTAACCCTATGCCCTAACCTAACCCCACATAACTCTAATGCCTTACAACTAACACAACCTTAAGCCTGAACCCTAACCTAGACCCTGTCCCCTGGCGTGACTCTGAATTTGCTTCTAACCTAAATTTGTCCCCTAACACTAAGTAACCTAAACCCCTTTAACCTAAACTCTGACTAAACACAACCCCGACACAACCCCCAACCTAACCTAACTCAACCTAGCCTTAACCTAACCACAACCATAATCTTAACCCTAACCTGATGACACAACCTAACCTAATCTAACTGGGCCTAGAATCTGCCATTAATCACTCAGGCCCTAGCCTAACCCTAACCGTAACCATAGTCCAAAATAGCTTCTTAGCATTTCAAAACCTAACGATGGCAGACCTAACCCTAACCCCAGCCCTAACTCCTAACCCAGCCCCTAACCATACAACATTGTCTAACCCTAACTGACCTTGTACTGATACAACCACAACCTAATCCTGTCCCCAACCTAGCCTATTTCAACGCCAACCTAGCCCTAACCCAGAAATCCTAACCTAGCATTCAACCTAACCCTAAAAATAACCCTAATCCTAACCCTAAACTAAACCCTAAGCCAATTTGAAACTTAACCCTAAACCGAACCCTAACCCTAACCCTAACCCTAACCGTTACCCTAAACCTAACCAAACCTAGCACAGCAACCTAAGCCCCTGGCAAAACATAACCTGACCTAACCTAAAACTAACCTAACCCTAACCTTGAACCCTAACGTAAACCCACAAAAATGCGTAACCTAACCTAGCTAGCCTAACCCCTACCCGAAACCTAAGCCTAAGCCGAGCCCTAAGGCTGAGCCTAACCTAGCCTAACTGTCCCCGTCAGCCTAACCTAAGCTAGAGCCTAACCCTAACCTAAACATAAGCCACAACCTAACACAGTCCTAACTCAACCTAATCTTAGCCTAACCACAAAACTAACCTGAGACCGCCAATCCTAGCCCTAACCCTGTTCTAATGCCTAAATCTAACCCAAACCTAAGCCTTGCCCCTAACTCTAACCCTAGCAGTAACCTAACCCAAGCCTAGCCCTTAAGCCCATTTAGGCCTAAACCCCCAGCCACTTAACTAACACTAACCATAACCCCAACCTATTACCTTATAGCCCTAACACCTTAACCCTAACCATAACCTAAACCTTGTCTAACCCCAAACCTAGCCTGGCATTAACCCTAGCCTAACTTCCTAACCCCTATTTCAAGCCTAAATTTAATTTTAACCATGACCATAATCCTAACCCTAACCCTAACCCTAACACTAACCGTAACTCTAACCCTAACCTAAACCCTAACCATAACCCTAACCCTAACCCTAACCCTAATCCTAATCTAACACTAACACTAAACCTTAGCAACACAATCCTAACCCTAGATACAAAACAGCACCACTGTCCTAAACCCTGACCCCTAACCTGGCAGCTCTAGTGCCTTTGCGCTTGTAACCTGAACTAAACCCCAACCTGGTGGCATTTCAGATTTTAGCCACACTTTAACCCTGCTCTTAACACTAAGCCTGCCCTAAACTAAGCCTAATCCTAACCTAACCTAGAACTAACCTAGGCCTAACCTAACCTAGCAAACTCTGCTAGCACAACCTAATCCAGCCTAACCCTAATTTAACCCTAGCGTGACCTAAGCCTAACCTATAACTTTAGTGACCAGAACACAGCCTGGCAGCCCCTAGCCAGACCTGGCCTAAACATGGCCTAAAAATAGCCACAACACTGATCACAAGCAAGCCCCCTAGCCCGAGGCAGCCTAGGCAGGACCCTGGCCTAACCAGCACAACTTGGATTTCCTGGCCCAGAGCAACCATTACCTAGCAGTGGTCAACCTAGAACCTAAGCAGGCCACTTTGTTCCTGGCCTAATACACAAGCCTCAACCCAAGCGTGGCCCTAACCTAAGCCCCTAACAACTTCAAGCCTGGCAACCTAGCCTAGTCTTCAACCTGGCAGTAGTCCTAGCCCTGCCCTGAATTCTAAGCCTGAGCCCTAACCCAGGCCTCAGCACTTTCAACCTAGAGCCCACAAAATAGGCCACAGCCTAATTGGGAAGCTAACCTAACACTAACCTAACCCCTAGCAGCTAACCTAGCAAACCCTTGCCTTGATACAGGCCCTGCAATGGGCATAACCTAACCCTAAACCCTAACACTAACGCTAACCCTAACTTTAAGACTAAACCTAACCATGTTCACAGCAGGCCCTAACCCAACTCTGGCCTAACCCCTAAGCCTGCCTTGGCCCCTAACCCCAGAGCCTAACTGCCCCTAACGCAGCCTAACTCAACCTAAGCCTGGGCACTGACACAACCTATTTCAATTCTGCTCCTTTCAACACAAGCTGAAACCTAACCTAACCTAAGCCTGACACTAGGCCTGCCTGTCCTTAACACTATGCCCTTAGCCTAACCTGTCGTGGCAGCTAGCCCCTAGACCCCTATTTCAACCTAAACCTGACACAGGCTCTGGGTTAGCCTAACCTTAGTTCTAAACTAGGCTAACCTGGGCACAACCCTGAACCCTAGCCTAGCCCTGGCCATTGATCAGCCTCACCTAGCCAATTCTAACCTAAATCCTAACTGAGCCTAAATCTTGCCCTATTCAGCACTGGTGGCCCAGAGCCCTGAGCCAGCATACACTAGCCATAGCCTAGCCACAAACTCTAAACCCCTTGTCCTAGCACTGGCCCTAACACTTAACACTAAACATAACCTAAGGCCTAACCACAACTAGCCACAACCTAAATTTAGTTTTAACTTGGTAATACATTTCTTCCCTGCTTTAACCCTAGCCTAAGGCCTAAGCCTAACTTTGGCTTCCTAACCCTAACCTGCTAGCCCTAACCTAACCTAAGCAAACGCTTACAACCCTATGCCTAACCTAGCCTAAACTCTGTGCTGCCTAGCTAGCCCTAACTTAAGCCCTAGCCAACACGCTCTGGCTTTCTTCCTAACCTGGCGTGACTCTAGATTTAACCCCTAACTGCTTCTAGACACTGGCCTAAACCTAAGCCTGGTCTAACCTAGCCTAAACTGGCTAACTAAACCTTTAACACAACCCCAAGCATGCCCTAACCCTAGCCCTAACCTAATCTTAACCATAGCCTAACCCAACCCTAAGCCTAACCTAAGCATAACCCGAAAACTGGCAGACAGTCCCCTGGCCCTAACCTAGCCCTGGCCCTAAGCTAAGCCTAGTACCCACCCCGAGCCCTAACCTGGGCAGACGCCACAGCCTAACCCTAGTCCTGGCACATCCCTAGCCCAGCCTAACTGTAACCCTGGCGATTGATCGCCCTGGCCTGGGCTCCCTTTGGCACTTTGTTCTGGCCTGGCCACAATCCCTGGCCTGACGCTAGGCCTGAAGCCCCTGGCACCTGGCCTGGCCACAGAGTAGCCCTGGCCTGTCTGGCCTTGGCAAACTGGCCTGGCCCCTGGCCTGAGCCTGGCCCTGGCACTCTGGCCTGGCCTGGCCTGTCCATAGCCTGGCCCTGGCCTGAGGCTAGGCCTGGCCTAACCCAGCACTGGGCAGCCTGGCTCTGGCCACAGCACTAAGCCTGGCTGACACGGACACTGGCCGCCCTGGGCCTGGCCTAGCCTGACCTGGCCTGGCCCTGGCCTTGTCCTCACCCAGGCCCTGGCCTGGCCTGATTCTAGGCCTAGTCCTGACACAGCCTGGCCTGGCCTGGCCTGGCACTGGCTTCTTCTAGCCCTGGCAGGCCTGGCCTGAGCCTGGCCACAGCCTGGACGCACAGCCTGGCCCTGGCCTGGCACACAGCCTGGCCATGGCCGCAGCCCTGGCCTGGCACAGCACAGGCCCTGGCCTGAGCCTGGCCTGACCCCTGGCCTGGCCTGACCGTGAGTCCTGGCTGGCCCTGAGTTCTGGCCTGCATTTCTTCAGGCCTCGGCGGCGCCTGGCCTGGCACTGGGCAACCTGGCCTGGGCTGGCCTGGCCTGGCCTGACCTGGGCCTGGCCTGGCCTGGGCCTGGCGGCCACATTTTGGCCTGACCTGGCCTGGCTGGCCTGGCCTGGCCTAACCCTAGAGTTTTGTTTTTGCCCGCAGGCCGTAAATAACCCCTGGCCTAGCTTCTTGCTAACACTGGCCGTGGCTCCTAAGCCTAACACTGAAGTCACTAACCGCCTAGCCTTGAAGCCTAACCCTGGCCCTAGTCTGTCAACACGTGACCCCACAACCTAACCCCTTCAATTCACTAGCTTCAAGCCTAACCCCTGGCAGACTCTGCTCTGGCTTCAAACTGCCCGTGACACCCAAGCCTAACCCCTAGCCTAATTCTAACTCTGGCCTTTACAGCCTAACCCTAGCCCACTAGGCCTTGCCTAACCTAAAGCCTTTTGAGCTAACCTAACCCCTAGCCTAACCTAGGCACCATAACCCCTTGGCAAACTAGCAACCTAAACTAGCCTAGATTCAGCCCTAATCACCTAAGCACAACTAACCCCCTAGCTTCAACCTAACCTATTACTGTCAATTCTTGCCCCTAGGCCTAAACCTGCCTAACCCCTTAACCCTGCCTAACCCTGCCTAAACCTAGCATTAATTCCCAGGCCTAACACCTAACCCCTGCCTGAGCCCCAACATTTACCTAAGCAGACACTAAGCCCCTGGCTTGCTTCAGCACAACCCTGAGTTGTCCTAAGTGCTTCCCAGCTTACCAGCTTTGCTGGCCCCTAATCCCTAGGCCTAAGCAACTAACCCTAGCACTGTTCTCAACCCCTAGCCGCAATCCTGGCAAAGGCCTTAGCCGCCTAGCCTGGCCCTGACATTTGAGCCCCAGCTCGCTAGCCTGGCCTTGGCCCTAGCCATAGTCCTGGCCTAACAATGTTTCTAGCCTGAGCCCTAGCCTAGCAGGCAGCTTGTGAGCCTGACCTGGCCTAACCTAGCAGCTAACCGCAACCCTGGCCTAACCGGCTAACCTAACCTAGCCCTGGCCTAGTCCAGCCTTCAGCCTAACCTGGCACTAAGCCCAAACCTGGCCTTGTCCATTTTGAGCCTGAAGCCTGCCATGGCCTAGCCTAGCCTAGCACAACTGTACATGGCTCACTTTGCCTAGCCTGGCCTAGGCATATCCTGGCCTAAACCTAGCCTTACAACCATAACCCTAACCCCTAACCTAGCCAGACCCCTAACCCCTAAATTTAATTTTGTCCACTTTGACCATAATCCACAACCTAAGCCTAACCCTAACACTAGCATAGCATTAACTCTAGCCCTAACACCTAGAAGCCCACAGCATAGCTCCCTAGCCTAAACCTAGCTCCCTAGTCCTAATCTGCCCAACAACACTAAGCCTAACCCCTAGCCTAATTCCTGCTCTGGCCTAAGCCTAGGCAGCACCCTGGCCTATGCCTTGGCCTAGCATGAAGCTCTAGTGCTGCTTTCGCCCTAGCCCTGACATGGCCCTAAGCCTAGCACAACCCACTGGCACTTGGCTACATAGCTCTGGGTTTAGCCCTAACACAGCACTGGCACTGGCCTGAGGCACAGGCCTGAGCCTGGCCTGGCCTGCGGCGGCTTGGCCTGACCACAGGCCTGGCCCTGGCTCTGGCTCTGGCTGGCCTGGCCCCTGGCCTGACACACTGGCCTGGTGTGGCCCTGGCCTGGGTGGTCCTGGGCCTGGCCTAGGTCCCGGCCTACAGGCCCCAGCCGTGACAGGACACAGCAACACAACCCTAACCTGGCTCAAACTGACTATTTGACCTGCACAAAGAGCCTGGGTAGACTGTTCACGGGACCTTGCCCTGTGTGGCCTAACTGCATCCCTGGCAACGGCCTAGGCACCGCAACCCTGGCGAGTGATCCTGGCCCTGAAGCCTAAAGCACAACCCTTGTGCTGTTCCAGGCCTAAGCCTAGTCCTGGCAACCCTAACCCCTGGCCTAACCTGCAACCCACAATCCCCTGGCTTCAAGTCCCAAGTCACAACCCTAGCCCCTAGCCTAACTTCTAAAAAATAGCCCTAATCCTGGCCCTGGAAATAAGCCTAAGCCAATTCGGACTTAACCCTAGTAACCTGGCTATTTCTAGCCTAACTGGCCTAACAAGCCCAGAGCCTCCCCTGTGACCTAGTCCTGATGCAACCCCAGAGCCTAAACAAGCCCTGGCCTAGTAGCCTGGCTTTGACAGGCCTGGCCATAGGCCTGGCCTAGCTCCAGGGCTCTGGCACGTGATCCTGGCCACAACCATGCACTCTGGCCTGAAGGCCTAACTGGCAGCCTCAGCCTTGCCCTGGCCTAAAGGCCTGGGCCTGGCCTGATGGCTGGCCTAGCACTGGCCTGGAACCCTGGCATAGGCCTGGCCTTGCCTTGGCCACGGGCCAGGTGCAAGCCAGGCCCTGGCCTGGCCTGGCCTGGCCTGGCCACTGGCCTGGGCCTGGCACTGGCCTGGCCACAGCACAGGCCTGGCCCTGGCACTTTCAGTTCCTGACGGGCCCTGGGCCAAGCCAGCCTGGCCTAGGCCTAGGCACAACCTGGCCATGGCCCCGGCACTTTAGGCCTGGCCCTAACGCAAGCGCTAGCTGACCTGAAGCCTGAGCCTAGCCTAACCTGGCCTAAGCTAGCCCTTGCCTAAGCCTAACGCCCCTAGGCCTAAGCCTGACCTCAGCAACCTGTCATGGCCTTTTCTTCGCACAGCCTGAAAGCTGGCCCTAACCCTAGCCCCTAGCCTGGCCACAGCCTGGCCCTGGCCCTGACCTGGGCGTGAGCTCTGGTGTTGCCTACAGCCCTAGTTCACAACACTAAGCCTAACAGCATAGACCCTGACCTAAGCCTAATCCCTAACCTAACCTAATCACAACCCTAACTGCTTGGCTAACCCCAGCTAATCCCAGCTTCTTGCCCAACCTAAAGCCTAAGGCTAAGCTAGCCCCTAGCCTAGCCTAACCCCTAAGCCTTGCCTAGGCCTAACCCTGTGACAGCAACCTAGCCCCTAACACTGTTTCACTGGCCTAGCCTAAAATTGGCCTAATCCTCGTCTAAGTCCCCAGGCCTAACCCCTGGCAGGCATGCACAACCTAAGCCTGGCCCTAACAATGGCCTGGCCTTGGCTGTAGTCCTGACTGAGCCTTGCTGGGCCTCAGCCTTTACACTGAAGCACAACCTAGGTAGCCTAACCCTAAGCTGAGCCACCTCAGCCTTGGCCTGAGCCTCAGTCTGGCCCCTGAGCACAGCCCACGTCTCTGTGGCCCCTGGCCCGGCCCTGGCACAGCCTTCGCCTAAGGCCTGACTCTGGCCATGGCCGTGGCCCTCAGTCTCTGACTTGGCCCAGGCCTGGCCTGGCCCCTGGGCCTGGCCTGGCCTGACCTTTGAGCTCTGCCATGAGCCTTGGCCCCGGCCTGACGTAAAACCCTAACCCCTAGCTTGACCTATTTTCAACCCCAAACCTAGCAGCCAAGCCTAGCCTAACCTAGCCTAACCCTTGCCTGGGCCACTGGGCCATAAACCCCTGAAGCAAGCCTAGTAGCTAACTCTATTTCACCTAACTTCAAGGCTTGAAGCCTGGCTTGAACCCCTAACCACCTGAGACACCTAACCCCTGGCCTATATTTCAGCATGGCTGCTTCAATCCTAAAGCTAACCTAACACTGTCCCTGAAGCTAAACCTAAAACTAACCTAACCCATTTCAACCTAAAGCCTAACCTAACCACAACATGTCCAACCCTGGCAATCCTGAGTTCTAGCCTAAACCTAGCACATAACCCTAACCTAACCTAAGCCCAGCCTAACCTAGCCTAGTTCAGATAACTCTGGCCCTTCCACAGCCTAGCCTAGCCTTACCCTAACCTGGCCTAGCCCGGCCTGGCCTGAGGCCACCAAGCCTAGTACAAATAACCTAACTTTGGTTCCTGACACAATTCTGTCTAATCTGGCTTAGCCTAAGCTAACCTGCTTCTTGCCCTAATTCTTGCCCTGTCCTAACCTACCTGGCCTAAGCCTGGCCCTAGCACGTGACTTCTTCTAATTCCAGTTTCTGGCCCACAACTGACTTTGGCCTAGCCACAGCATTTGCCCTATTCGGCCTAACCTGGCAGCCTAGCCACCTGAGCCCACAAGGTACCTGGCCCCTGGGGTTGCCTGACCTGGCCCCTGGGCTGAGGCCTGGCCCTAACCTGAAGCCCTAAGCCTAGGCCTGAGCTTTCTGGCAGCCTGTTCATGCCCGGCCTGGGCTGGCACAACCCGAGAACTGGCCTGGTTCATGCAGCCTAACTTTAGCCTAATTTTAACCTGGCCTAGGCCTAAACAACCCTTGCCCCTGCAGCTTTAACCCTAGCCTAACCCCTGGCCCCTGGCCGAGAGCCTGGCCCTAACCTGGCACTGACCCCAGAGCCTAATCGTGTTGATCGCTTCGCCTAATCCTGGTCTATTTCAATGACCTTATTACAAGCAACGTAACCCTAAAGCTTAACCTTCAAACCTAGAAACTAGCACTAACTGTAACCTAACACTAACCCTAACCATAACCTAAAGTAGCCTAAAATGGCCTAGCCTAACCACAAGCCAAGCCTAACCCTAGCCTGAGAACCTAACCTTCATGAGAGCCTAACCCTTACAACCCCTAACCCTAGCACAAACTTCTTCTTTGTCCCTAATCCCAAGACTGGCTAGACCCTGCGCTAGCAGCCTGACCTAACTCCTAAGCCTAAACCTAACACAAACACTGTCTCCTAACCCCTAAGCCTAATCCCTAGCCCAAATCCTAACTTGAACCCCTAACCTGGGCGTGGCTCTGGGTTAGCCCTAACCCACAAGTCTTGGCCTAAACCCTTTTCTTCCCTAGCCTAACCCGTGACACGTAGCATGAACACCAACCCGTGACCTAACCCTGAATTCTAACTGAGCCTGAGCCACAACCCTAAAGCCTAACCTAAACCTAGCCTAGCCCCACCTGTCACTACGTTGAAGTCCCTGACCTAAAGCCTATTTGGCACAGCCCTTGCATAGCCTTCAACAACCCTAGTCTAGTCTGCCCCTGACCCTAAGCCCTAACCCCACAACTCTAGCCACTGCCTGAAACCCTAAGCCTAACCCCTAACCATTGCATCCAGCCTAGTCTAATGGCCCTAATTCTAAGCTAACCTAACTTCCTGACCCTCAACCTCTAAGCCCTAACCCCAACACCCTAGCCCTAAACCTAACTCCAACCCCCAACAGACCCTAACCCTAACCTTTAACCTAACCTAACCCTGCCTAAGCCTAACTCTAACCTAGCCAACCTGAACCTAACCTAAACCTGATAGGCTCAGCCTAAACCTAGTCCCTAACCTAGCCTAAACCTAGCACAACCCTAAACTTGCCTAACCCCTGCATGAACACAGACCTGGCCCTGACACAGCCCTGACTCTGGGATTTGGCACTAACCCCTTTGGCCTAGCCTTGCGCTAGCCTGACACAGCCCCTAACCCACCAGCTAACACTGGCCTAAGCCTAGCCCAGAGCCTAATCGTGATCCTTGAGAACTTCAACCTAACACTTTTATTTAAACCTAATCGTAATCCTTACCCTAACCCTAATCCTAAGTCTAACCCCTGGCAACCTTGGCACCTAAGGCGCTTGTAGCCTAAAATTAAGGCCTAGCCTGGCCGTGACCACAACTCCCTGAGAATAGGCCTGGCCCTGGCCACATAGGCTGGCGGCTGACCTGGGCTGGCCTGGCCCCTAACGGCTAACTCTAAAAGGCCTGGCCTAGGCCTGGCCCAGCCGTGACCTGGCCTGGCCCCTAACCTTCAACCCCTGGCCCTAAGGGCCTGGGGTTTGGCCCCTGGCCTAAGCCTGGCCCTAACCCCGGGCCGTGAATCTAGAGTTGGCCCTGGCCCTTGCCCTGGGCGTAACCTGGCCCTGAACCCTGATCCTAACCTAATCCTAACCTTAACCCCTAACCTTAAGCCTAACCCTTGCACCTTAATCCTAACCCTATCCCTTACCCACCTAACCCTAACCTTGCCTTCAACCCTAACCTCTAACCTAACCCTAACCTAAGCCCTAGCTCTAGCCCTAACCCTGCCCCTAGCCTTGCCCACTCACCCTAACCCTAAACCTAACCTAGCCATAATTTCTAACCTAGCCCCTGCCTAACCCCTAACACTAACCCTAATTCTAACCCCAACCTTAGCCACAGCCCTACCCCTAGCCTAACCCCTAAATTTTAGCTATGCAAGTGGCACTAACTAACCCTAACCCTAACCCCTAAACCTAACCACTTCCCTAACCCTAACCCCAGCCCTAATCGTAATCCTTGCCTGGCCACTAAGCCTAGTCCCTAGCCCTAACCCAGCCCTACCCTGGCACTAAACCTAAGCCTAGCACCAGCCCTAGCCTAACCCTAGCCCTAATCTTCTGGCAGGCAAACCAAACCCTAACCCTGACACTAACCCCTGCCTGCAGCAGAGCCTAACCCTGCTCTGAATTCTAACTCTGGCCCTACATGAGCCTGGCCTAACCCTAACCCTAAACCCAACCCTAGTCACTAAATGGCCTAACTTTGGCCTAGCCTAACCTAACCTGGCCTAACCCCAACGTGAACCCTAAACTTTGCCCCTATTTGTAACCTAACCTAACACTTTACCCTTTCTTTAACCCTAACAATAACCCTAACCTTTCAAATTCTGACCCTAAACTTATTTCTATGTTGCTGGCCTAGCCTGGCCACAGTCCTAACCCTAGTCATTTCAACCCTAAAAATAACCTTGGCCTAACCCTACAGAATGGCATTGCCCCTGTCCTAAACTGAGATTCTGGGTGGCCCTAGCCTGAAACCTGCGGCTTAACCTAGCCCTAGCCTGGCCGAGACCTGGCCCCAGGCCAGGGACCCGAGCTTGGCCTGGCCTGGCCCTGGCCGAGACTTTGGCCCTGGCCGGCCTTGGCTAGCCTGCCTTCAACCCTTGCCCTAAGCACTAACACTAATGCCTAACCCTGGCTCTGGCCTAACCTGGCCTTGCACTAGGCCTGGCAGCTGGCAGTGGTCCTAGTCTAACCCTGGCCCTGGGCCTGGTGGCCACAACCCAGGCTAACCCTAACCTTCAAACCTGAGCCTGGCCTGAGCCATAACCCTAAAACTAACCCTAAAAATAACCCTAACCCTAACCCTAAACTAAACCCTAACCCTACCTGAAACCTAACCCTAAAGCGAACCCTAACCCTAACCCCTAACCCTAACCCTAACCCTAACTTTATCCCTAACCCAACCCTAACCCTAACCCTAACGCTAACCCTAACACTATATCTAACCCTAACTCTAATTCTAACCCAAACCCTAACCCTAACCCTAAACTAACCCTCACATTAAACCTAACCCTAACCCTAAACCTAAACCTAACCCTAACCCTAACCGTAATCCAAACCCTAACCCTAATTCTAACCTAAACCCTAAACCTAACCCTAAAACCTAAAGGCCTGGCCATAAACCTGGCCTGCCTAACCCTGGCAGCTAAACCTGGCCTGGCCTAACCCCAGCCCCTAACCCCTGGCAACCAACCCTGGCCCCAACCCCTAACCCTAACCCCACCCTAACCTGAAATTTTAGCCTAACCTAAACCTAACTAACCCTAACCCAACCGTGGCCTATTCAACCCTAACCCTAAACCTAACAGTAACCCTAACCCTAAGAATAACCCAGCCCTAACCCTAAACTAAACCTAACGAACTTTAACCCTAACCCTAACCCAAACCCTAACCCCAAACCCTAATTCTAAGCCTAACCCTAAAACGCTAACCCTAACCCTAACCTTAACCCTAACCCTAAACCTAACCCTAACCCTAAACCTAACCCTAACACCTATCCCTAACCTTAACCCTAAACCTAAACCTAAATCCTAACCCTAACTTTAACCGTAACCCTAACCATAACCCTAATTCTAACCCTAACCCTAACTCTAACCCTAACTTTAAATCTGACCCTAAATTCTAACCCTATACCTAACCCTAACTAACACTGACCCTTACCTCAATCCTAACCCCAACTCTAACCCTAAACATAACCGTAACCGTAACCCTAAGATTAACCCTAACCCTTACCCTAAACTAAACCCTAACCCTAACCCTAACCCTAACCCTAACCCTAACCCTAACCCTAACCCTAAACCTAATTCTAATCGTAACACTAACCTAACCCTAACCCAAACCTAACCATAACCCTAAACCTAACCGTAACCCTAACCCTAACCCTAAACCATAACCCTAACCCTAACCCTAACCCTAAGCCTAACCCTAACCTCAATTCTAACCCAAACCCTAATCCAACACTACCCTAACCCTAAACCTAACTCTAAATCTAACCCAGCCCTAACCCTAACCCCAACCCCAACCCCAACCCCAAACCCAACCCTAACGCCAACCCAACCCCAAACCCTACCCTAACAACAACCCTAACCCTAACCCTAACCCTAACCTAACCCTAACCCTAACCCTAACACTAACCCTAACCCTAACCCTAACCCTAACCCTAAACTAAACCCTAACCCTACCCGAAACCTAACCCTAAACCGAACCCTAACCCTAACCCTAACCCTAACTTTATCCCTAACCCAACCCTAACCATAACCCTAACGGTAATCCTAACCCTAAACCTAAACCTAACCCTAACACTATTCCTAACCCTAACCCTAATCCTAACCCTAACCCTAACCCTAACCCTAACCCTAACCCTAACCCTAACCCTAACCCTAACCCTAAGAATAACCCTAACCCTAACCCTAAACCTAATCCTAACCCTAATCCTAATCTAACCCTAACCCTAAGCCTAACCCTAACCCTGACCCTAACCCTAACCCTAACCCAACACTAACCCTAACCCTAACCCTAACCCTAACCCTAACCCTAACCCTAACCTTAACCCTAATCCTAATCTAACCCTAACCCTCAACCTAACCCTAACCCTAACCTGACCCTAACCCTAAATTTTAACCCTAAACATAACCCTAACTAACCCTAACCCTAACCCTAACCCTAAACCCAACCCTAACCCTAAACCTAACCGTAACCTTAACCCTAAGAATAACCCTAACCCTAACCCTAAACTAAACCCTAACGCAACCCTAACTCTAACCCTAAACCTTACCCTAACCCTAACCCTAACCCCTAACCCTAACCCTAACCCTAACCCTATCCCTCACCCAACCCTAACTCTAACCCTAACTCTAACCCTAACCCAGGCCTAACACTAAACCTAACACTAACCCTAACTCTAACCCTAACCCTAACCCTAAACCTAACCCTAACCCTAAACCTAAACCTATCCATAACCCTATACCCTTACCCTAACATTAACCCTAACGCTAATGCTAACCCTATCGCTAACCTTAAACCTAACCCTAACCCTAACCCTAACCCTAATCCTGAGCGTGACTCTAGATTTAACCCTAACCCTAACCCTAACACTAAGCCTAACCCTAAACCTAACCCTAACCCCAACCCTAATGCTAAACCTAACCCTAAACCTAACCCTAACCCTAACCCTAACCCTAACCTTAACCCTAAATTCTAACCCTAACCCGAACCCTAATTAACCCTAACCCGAACCCTAACCCTAACCCTAATCCTAACCCTAACCCTAACTTAACCCTAACCCTAACCCTAACCCTAACCCTAAAACTAACCCTAACCCTAACCCTAACCTTAACCCTAAACCTAACCCTAAAAATAACCCTAACCCTAACCCTAACCCTAAACCCTAACCCTAACCTTAACCCTAACTTTATCCCTAACACAACCCTGACCCTAACCCTAACGCTAACCCTAACCCTAAACCTAAACCTAACGCTAACACTATCCCTAACCCTAACCCTAATCCTAACCCTAACCCTAACCCTAACCCTAACCCTAACCCTAACCGTAATCCTAACCCTAACCCTAATTCTAACCTAAACCCTAACCCAAACCTCAACCTTACCCTAACCCTAAACCTAAACCTAACCCTAACGCTAACCCTAACACTAACCCTAACCCTAACGCAAACCTAACCCTTACCTTGACCCTGACCCTAAACCTAACCATAACCCTAACCCTAACCCTAACCCTAACCCTAACCCTAACCCTAACCCTAACCCTAACCCTAACCCTAACCCTAAACCTAACCCTAACACTAACCCTAACCCTCAACCAAACCCCAACCCTAACCCTAAACCTAACCGTAACCCTAACCGTAACCCTAACACTAACCCTAACCCCAACCCTAACCCCAAACCTAACCCTTAACTAAACCCTAACCCAACCCTAACCTGAACCCTAAACCTAACCCTAAGCCTAACCCTAACCCTTACCCTAACCCTAACACTAACCCATCACTAACCCTAACCCTAAACCTAACTTTAACTCTAACCCAAACCTAACCCTAATTCTAACACTAACCCTAACTCTAACCCTAACTCTAAATTCTAACCCTAACCCGAACCCTAACCTTAACCCTAATCCTAATCTAACCCTAACCCTAAACCTTACCCTAACCCTAACCCTAACCCTAACCCTAAACCTAAACCTATCCCTAACCCTATACCCTAACCCTAACCTAAACCCTAACGCTAACCCTAACCCTAACCTTATCCTTAAGCCTAAACCTAACCCTTACCCTAACCCTAAC